>QEPC01003557.1:2109927-2124567 GCA_003113815.1 Sphenodon punctatus
TTGATCAGGAGTTGTTGGTGACTCAGCTGCGGGACTGGGCAGGGATTGGCGGGACTGTTCTTAAATGGTTCCGCTCATTCCTGGCCGGGAGAACCCAGAGTGTGGTGCTGGGGGAGTTTTCATCTTCCCCCCCAGGGCCTCATGTGTGGAGTTCCGCAGGGTTCCATCCTATCTCCTCTCCTGTTCAACGTGTACATGCAGCCTTTGGGAGAGGTTGTTAGGGAGTATGGAGTGAGTTGTCATCAATATGCTGATGACACCCAGCTATATCTTTTATTTTCCGCTGACTCAGGCCCTACAGTCTCGGTGCTTACCCGGTGTTTGTCCGCTGTAGGGGATTGGATGAGGGCGAGCCGCCTGAGACTAAATCCTGACAAGATTTCTCAGGCCCAGAGTCTGGGGTGCTCCTGGACCCACAGCTCTGCCTAGATGCTGTGGTGGCTGGCAGCTGTGGCAAAAGGAGCATTTTCACCACTTACATCTGGTGCATCGGCTTAGGCCGTATGTCTCAGACTTGGATCTGGCCACGGTCATCCATACTTTTATTACCTTGAGACTGGATTACTGCAATGCTCTCTACGTGGGGCTACCCTTGGTGTTGGTTTGGAAACTGCAGCTGGTGCAGAATGCAGCGGCCCATCTCTTAATGAGGATGGGCCAACGCGAGCATATTACACCGGTGCTTCGCTTTCTGCACTGACTGCTGGTAAGTTTCCGGGCTCAATTCAAGGTGTTGGTGCTGACCTTTAAAGCCCTAAATGGCTTGGGCCCTGCCTATCTGCAAGACCGCCTCACCCTCCGGGTCCTGGAGCGGCCCCTGCGCGGGTGTCTACTATGAGAAGGGCATTCTCCGTGGCTGTGCCGCGGCTGTGGAACTCTCCCATCGGAGAGCCACTTGGCTGCTGACCTCCCCTCTTTCCGCAGACAATGTAAGTCCTGGCTGTTCCGCCAGGCCTTTCCCAAGGGAGATGGGGTGGGTGGGGTGGGTTAGGGTAGGCGGGGGGATGGGGATTTACATTGTTTTAACTGAAATTATTATGGTTATTTTAATGTTTTAATGTTTTACTATATTGTGAGCCACCCCGAGATGCCTGAGGCAGGAGGGGGCAGCATATAAATTGTAAAAATAAATAAATAAATATAAATAAATATGTTTTAGTATTGTAAGCTGCCGTGGGCTGCTTGAAGCAGGAGGGGCAGGGTATTAAATGATTTTATAAATAAATAAATAAATAAACATCTTGCAACAGTAGTAACATCACGTGTGGTAGTGAGCTTTGTGGGAAAGTAGAAGTTACTGAAATTTCTGCCTAGGAAACTCCAGGTAGTTGCTAACTGCTCCTTGATTGTGAGTTTTGCTTTTTAAAGTGTATATAATCTGAAAGTTGTCTGTTTTCCCCTCTCTTGAATTTAATCTCAACAGTCATATCATAGCATGTTACTACTACTTCTTTTTAGAAAAGCCAGTCATAGACATGAAGGAGCAGAGCACGGAACTTTTTCCAACTACTTTTCTTCCAACTACTTTTCAGGCATCTCAGTTCATATTAACATGAAGGGTCAAAATATCTCCAAATAAAACCCATTTCTCTTCTCAGCCTGGGTTAACTTGTTTAGCCTTTGCAACGTCTACTGGGGAGAAAGGAGTGAATAAAACTTGAATTTGCAATGTAAAAAGCAAGAAGAGAATGGAAAAAGCAAGGAGAGAAACCAAAGTTAAGGTCTCTTTATGCAGCACTGCATGACAACTGTCGTGTGGGTGTCTAGTGTGCAGACACTAGACACCCACACATCTGGAGAGGCAAAACATTCAGCCTTCCAGAAAACAATGAATGGATAACCAAAGTCTGCTGTCCCCAGTCCTAACTTCTACACAGTCTCATGCCACTCCTTGAACTAATCTGTACCACCCTAGGGTGGCACGCTGCCTTGTATGTGAATCACAGCTTCAGAGACTATAGCATTGCTTTAATATTTGGTGCATCATATGTAGCACCATCTATTATTTTTGCAAGGCAAATTTGTTTTACTTATATTAATTTTGGTTAGGCTTTACAATGAGGCAAAATGTTATTTCTGGACTTTGGCCTACATACCCAATATACCCTCTCTAAATGCCTCGTAGGCGGGCCACTCATTTAATAACATTGCTATCTGCCCCACATGAGACACTTAATTTTATAGTGGGAATATTCGCTATTAGCCTTGATGCCTTGTGCTTTCACACCAAGTAGTACTGTATTTTTCTAGGAGAGGGCCCAGTGACTACATGAGGCAGAAATATCAAGAGCATGGTTTACCCGTTACATTTCCCATTCCCACCGGGGGAGCTTCCTTCATAACAGGTTAAATTCATGCTCGTCTATATAAAAACATTCACTGTAGCAGTACATGGCAGTAACTCCTTTCTTCCTAAAGCTTGTAACTACTTTATTTTTATTTATTTATTAACATTTATCCCCCCCTTCCCCTCAAAAACAAACACCACATACAAAATAAACACAATAAAATCTTCTGAAAATTCCTATCCTCACCCCAAAAATTCACCCATCCAATCTCTATCCCATATGCTTTACCAAAAAGAAAAGTTTTGCACCGCCTCCAGAATATGCTGAGGCTTGGGCAGACCTCTGAGGGGAATTCCATAATACTGTGGCAGCAACCGAGAATATGTCTCTGTGGGCCTGTGTTGTATGGACAAGATTGGCAGGCGGTACCCGCAAGAGCGCGCTGCCGGCTGACCACAAGCGTCAGAGTGCAGCATGGAAGGAGAGGCAATCTTTCAGCTTTGTGCAGCCCAAACCTTTAGGGCTTTGAAGGTCAAAACCAGCACCTTGAATTGTGCCCAGAAAGCTATAGGAAGCCAGTGCAGACTATAGAGTGTAACTTGCTCATGGCTACCTACCCCCAAAAGGAGGCGAGAGTGTTCTGCACCAGCTGCAGCTTTAAAACAGTCACCTAGGGCAGCCCCACATAGAGTGTATGGCAGTAGCCTAGCCTGGAGATAATAAAAGCATGGATGATGGTGGCCAGATCTGAATTAGAAAGAAAGAGCCGCAGCCTTCTCACCAGATGGGAGTTTGTGAAAAGTACTCCTGGCCACCATCCGACAATCCAGGAGCAGCAGGTGGTCCAGAAGCACTGCGAGACTGCAAACAAACTAGAGGGGGCTAGCCCTCCTCAATAACAGGAGTCCCAATCCCCTCCAAGTCACAAGATCGACCAACTGTCATCACTTCAGTCTTGTCTGGATTCAGCTTCAATCGGCTCACCCTCATCCAGTTCTTAACACCAGCCAGGCACTGGGAAAGCACCAGGACAGTGAGTCAAATGAAAAGGAGGTAGAGCTGGGTGCCATCAGCATACTGATGGTATCTCACTCCAAACCTCTGGATGATCTCGCCCAGTGGCTTCCAATACACAGTGAACAAGAGGGGAGACAGAATGGAACCCTGTGGAACACCACAAGGGAAGTCCCGAGGGGACAACAAGCTGCACCAGGTATCAGGCTGGCACCAGCTGGACAATATAGGCCTAGATGCCTCATGCAGCTAGGTCTCTGTAATGCATATGAGGTCAGCAGCCTCATCCTGAATAAGCTTATGAAGGGAAAACTGTTACTTAAGACAACTAATCATGGAATAAGAGCAAGAGTTCTTTCATGGATCAGCAGCTGGCTTAAAAATGGGAAACAAAGTGAATAAATGTTCTGTTTTCACAATGCAGAGAAGTAAACATCAGGGTGCCCCAGGGGCTAGTGTTACGAACCATACCTTTTAACATATTCATCAATGATCTGGAAAAGGGGCTAAAAAGTGAGGTGGCAAAATCTGCAGATGACACAAAACTATTCAATAGCGTTAAGTCCACAGAAGACTGTGCAGGGTTACAGAAGGATCTCACAAAACTGGGAAATTAGGCAATAACATGACAGATGGAATTAAATACCATAAGTGCAAAAGAATGCACGGAGGAAATCTATAATCCTAACTATACATAATGCTGGGTTCTACATTAAGTGTTGTCATTCAGGGGAAAAAAGCATCTTAAGAGACACCGGGTGCAATCCTGACTCTGCCAAAGTCAATGGGGATTTAGCTATTATCCTCAATGGAGACTGAGCACACACATAGTTCAATGAATACATCCTTACAGTGTACAGCAATGGTCCAAAAAGCAAGCAGAAAGTTAGGAATTATTGGGAAAGGGATAAAAAGTAAAATAGAAAACTTTGCAATGTCATTATTAGGGATGGACGAACAGAACGGAGTTCGGAAATTCGGTTCGGTTTGAAATTCGAGTTCGGAAATTTGGTTCGGTTCAGAAGTTCGGTTCAGTTCGGTCGACCGAACAGACTGAGTTCGGTCAAATTCCGAACTTCCGAACCAAATTCAGCCATTCAAAACCAGGTTTTTTTGGTGTGTGTTGCCACTAGGGATGGGCGAACAGAATAGAGTTCGGAAATTCGGTTCAGTTCGGTTTGAATTTCGAGTTTGGTTTGGAAGTTCGGTTCGGTCAACTGAACAGACCGAGTTCGGTCCGAACTCCGAACTTCCGAACCATGTTCGCCCATCCCTAGTCACTAAACAAGTAACCTGCATCTTGAATATGAGGGGAACTAACAGTGGATCCTCTAAAGGACCCAGAGAATAAGTCTTCGGGTACTTTTTGAAGGCGGGGAATATATGTTGTTCAGTGGTGGTCATGCTGTACCAAAGAAGATATAATAGAACTAGAAATGGTGCAGAAAAGGGCAACAAAGAGGCTCAAACGTATGGAACAGCTTCTATAGGAGGCTGGAGCAGAGGTTCAAAAAGCTGGGGCTCTTTAGCTTAGAGAAGAGATGCCTTGGGAGATATGATTAGAGGTTTATAAAATAGCGAGTGGTATGGCGCAAGTAAATAGGAAACTCTTATTTACCCTCTCAATTATAGGGGACACCTGACAAAATTAACTGGCAGTAGTCTTAGAAGGAAGTACTTTTCCACACAAGTGACCCACAGAACTCATTGCTAGGCAATGTTAAAATGCCAATAGCATGAGTCTAAAAAAGAATTAGACATGTTCATAGAGGACAGGTCTATAAGTAGCTATTATTAGTCAAGTTGTTCAAAGGGAGGCGGTGTTTGCCTACCAGGAATGGGGAATGAATTATTCCATTATGACCCATTCTGTACTTCTGTGAAGCAACTGAAGGTGGCAACTGTTGGGAGACAGGATGCTGGCCTAGATGGACCATTGGTCCTAGCTGGAACCAGCATTACTCTTCTTTGATAATTAAAAAGGCAGGGAAAAGCAGTGTTGTTCAAGAAGAGTCCTACACAATTTGTTGAACAGCAGTAAAACTGAGTGTTCTATTACATTTAAATAAGGTGCAACGGAAAATGCTGTGGTCTGACAGGACCATCTGTCCCTGGAGAATTACGTAATTTGCTTTCATTGTTAGATCAGATAAATCCTTTCAACAGCACAGATGGTATCAAAACCAGCCACGTTCTCTATTCCCGATATTACCCTCTTAATTTTTATGATAGTGCTTTAAAGGTAACAAAACAGTTCATAAAAAGGTTTACCAAAGACATCCAAGTTCTCTTCTTTTACAATGTTACCATGGGCAGTAATAATTCATAGAAGCAGAAAATCCACAGCAAATATTTTAGAGCTCCTAAGTGGTGATATACAGTACATCAGCTTCATGGAAATACGCATCACTGCTAGATACAAACTTGATCTGATTTTTAAAATTACACCAATACAAAATGTCCTGCTTTATCCTCCATTCTCTCTTATTAGCTTTTACTGGAAACTTCAGTGTATACATGATTAAAGATGTTGCTCGGAACTAATTCCAATTATGTTGCATCCAACAATTTTTACAAAACTTTCTGCTTGTTAATAAAATATTTGAAGTCAGCACTTTCCTTTGAACTAAATTCCAATTATGATGCTGGATTCTTTTCTACTTACAAATGTTCAAAAATTAAGTTTTATTACATCCACGATGAAAAACAGAGTCAAGAAGAGGATAACTTGAAAAAATTAAACTGATGCTAGTGATGTTGTATGTCAATTATTGATAACACTATCATAGATATGGCAGGCCCACAATCATACCCAAACTGAACAGACTCTGCTACTGGCAAGAAAGAGGACTTTTGATTGTGGGGTGGCAATTGGGCAATTCCTTAAATCTGTATAATAATATGGCTTATATTATAGTCTATAGTATGGCATTACTTAGGCCTACTCCTCCTGCAACAGTTGAATTTCATTAATTAACATTTATTTCCATTTAGCAAAAAGCCATTATGACCGTTGGTCATGCTAAATAAACCCTGTCATGCTAAATAAATAAAGCATCAATAAAACAAAAGTAGATAAAATACAACTGATAAAACCAGGGTAAAAATATGGGACAAAACCATTTAGCCAAAAGCCATTATGGTAAAAAGCATCAATAAAAAAAAAGTAGATAGACTACAACTAATAAAACCAGGATATAAATATGTGACATTCGGCTTTTGTCCAGGTTATGGCACCGAGACTGTGTTTGTGGCCTTGGTCGACAACCTCCGCTGTGAATTAGATGAGGGTCGTTCAACACTGTTAATTCTGTTAGATCTGTTGGCTGCTTTTGATAGCGTTGACCATGAGATGTTGGGGACTTGCTTGCAGGACTGAGTTGGGGTGGACGAGATCGTTCTTGAATGGTTCCACTCCTTCTTGGTCAGAAGAACTCAACATGTTGTTTTTCATCTCCTCGAGACCTCACACGTGGTGTTCCACAAGGTTCCATTCTGTCCCCTCTCCGGTTCAACGTGTATATGCAGTCGCTCGGTGAGGTCATGAGACAGTATGGGGTGCGGTATCATCAATATGCTGATGGCCCTGCCGCTCTTTTTCTTCCAACCCAGACATGGTAGTCTCGGTGCTTACCCGGTGTTTGTCAGCTGTGGGGGACTGGATGAGGGCGAGCCGACTGAATGTGAATCCTGATAAGACGGAGGTGATGGTGGTGGTAAAGTGGTGATGTGGCAGACCTTGTCGATGGGATTTGTCCTCCGCTTGTTCCCCAGGTTCGCAGTCTGGGTGTGTTCCTTAACCCGCAGCTTTGCATGGATCTCCAGATGTGGGCGGTAGTGAGGAGTGCATTTTGCCAATTACATCTGGTATGTTGGCTTCAGCCATATGTTTCAGACAGCAACCTGGCCACTATCATCCATGCTTTCATTACCTTGAGAATGAACTACTGTTACGCGCTCTACGTGGGGCTACCCATGGTGACGGTTCGGAGACTGCAGCTAATGCAGAATGCAGCGGCCTGTCTCCTTATGGGGTTGGGCTGCCATGAGCACATTACACAGGTGCTCTGGGCTCTGCACTGGCTGCCTATAGTCTTCCAGGCCCGATGCAAGGTGTTGGTTTTGACCTATAAAGCCCTATACGGTTTTGGCCCGACTTACCTGTGGGATCACCTCACTCTCTGTGCTCTGGAGTGACCCCTGCAGTCTTCCGGAAGCTCACTTCTTGAGGTCCCCTGTGTGGCCCAGGGGGCCACTACGGAGAGACCATTTTTGGTGGCCGCACCGACTGTGGAATTCCCTCCTGGCAGGGGCTTGGATGACCCTGGACCTCCCTTCCTTCCAGCATATGAGTAAAATCTGGCTGTTCTGCCAGGTGTTTGGTGAGGGAGATGGGGTGGGGAGGTTACTGTTTAGTGCCTTTTATTCAAATGTGTTTTAATTGTGTTGTTTTTAGTTTTCTATATTTTATTTATTTTATGTTGTAAGCTCTCCTGAGCTGCTTGGAGCAGGAGAGGTGGGGTAAAAGATCTGTTAATAAATAAATAAATAATAATTAATAAATAATTAAAAAGAACAATCAGATATTTTCTCTAATTAGTGCAGTACATCTGGCAAAAATAGTGTGGGTTGTGTGAAGACAATAAAACAATCAAGTTTCTGAGCTGTGTTGCAATAAACTTTACCACGTAGAAGGGGAAGAATCCATTCCTAAAGCTCTTTTTCTAACTTAGTCTAACAGACAACATGGTAAATCTTCCACATCCGGAATTGCATGGGCATAGTTCAAGATCTCTTGGTAGCCTATTATCCTTCCCACCAAGACCACTGCAGTTGAATTTCATGTGTTTGTACCCAAACCTTTCACTTATTTTCCATTTGGATAAATTTGTTACTTGTGCCATAGAAACAAACTTTCAGTGAGAAATGGCTTCAAGTTTGGTTAGTTATGCATATAGGTGCTATACTAGGTCAGATCAATGGTCTGGGTCAGCGGATAAAAAGCACTATTGTCTACAGTGTAATAACACAGTATTAATCTGTCCTAGGAAAAACAATAGGTGTTTCCATGTTTAGCTAGAAGAGATTAATTTGGCTAGCAACACTGACAGCTGAAGCATGGCCACTGTCGATAATCACTACAGCCACAATTGTCAAACTATTTCTGCCAGACTAGTTCATACTAAACTCCAGACTTGAGTTTATTCGGACTACTCTGGGATAAGTGAGTTTATTTTATTTATTTTATTTATTACATTTTTACCCAGCCCCTCCTGAAGACAGCCCGGGGCGGGTTGAAGGGTGCAGCCAAGAAATCATACTGAACAGTTGTAGTAAGCTCCAGATGTCTTGACAGCTCCTTTCTCTGGCATCTATGCCATCTGAAAACTGCATTAATACTGTGCTCCATGTCTTTCCAAACAGAAGCCCTGCAAGTGACAGTGAGAGAAGGGAACCCCCACCACCTCCAATTATACCAATTGGAAATCTAACTTATTTTATTTCTTGTAAGCCTGATCTCAAACTCTGCGGAGGTGCACACAAGTCACACGGATGCCTATTGCGGGCAAATGGAGCCCCGTCGATCCCGCACACATTGCACGCGCAGGATCCACAGGGTTTGGGATCGGGCAGACTTATGATCATGGAAAAATTCTTAACTAAAGAAATCTAGTAGGGATGGGTGAACACGGTTCAGAAGTTTAGAGTTCAGACCGAACGCGACCAGTTCAGTCGACCGAACCGAACTTCCAAACCGAACTTGATTTTCGAATCGAAGCAAATTTCCAAACTTGGCTCTGTTCGTCCATTCCTAAAAGGTAATATTCCATTTAGTTCAATGGGGTTTGACTTTCTGAACTTTGTTCAGAAGTTCAGAGTTCGAACGGAACTTCCAAACCGAACCAAACTGAATTTCCGAACTCGTTTCTGTTCACCCATCCCTAAAATCTAGATGCCTTCCTCGTGAGAAAAATTGTGTAATTAACCCACCTTTCAAATTTTTGTAGGCCACATGGGCTTGAATTCAAGGCACACATATTTACATACCAAGACCAAGTGAAACTGCATTAGGGAAAAGGCAGAACAATTACTCACACAGAGCCCAAACTCAGCAAAACAATTTACAATGTAAAGTCTTCTCACATCCCAAAACAGACCATGGTCTTAAATATTTTGCTGCACAGGATCCTCAGCCTTGTTCCTGCAAGGCATTTCAGTACTTTTATCCCACAGCAGCAACCTTGGTTTAGAGCACACACACAGTATTAGCATTCTAAGGTAGTACTAGATGTTTTCCAGAAATCCATCTTATAACTGTTAGGGGAATTTGGAGGTAAAAGTTGGGAACCAAAGTTTAGAAGGTCAACAAATCAAAATTCAGCTTGGGAGCTGACATTTTCAGATTCAGCGTACCCAAATTGTGCTTTAAACTTTGGTTCCCAACTTTTACCCCCAAATGTCCCTAACAGTTACTAGATGGATTTCTGGGAAACGTCTAGTACTACCTTAGAATGCTAAAGTAGCTAAGCCATTTTGTGTTAAAAAAAACCAAACACAAAATGGCTGATAAAACCCATGGTTTTGTATTTAGTATTTTCCATACATATTATGTCCACGTGAATTTGCTTCAAGTATGTTAAATGTATGGTTACTTGATCTAAATATTATTGTAAATAATATTTGATTACATAGTTCAAACTTCAAAGTCATGGCAACCATTTTGTAATTTTTTGTCTCTTGGATAGTCCCCAGGATAGTTTTAGAATATTGAGCCATATCTACCTTATCTAATGTTATATCTATGCATGTTTATTGAGACATTTTGTACAACTGAACGTTTATATATTTCAGATAACAATGGATCCAGTACTTAGCCTAAAGCAACTTTCTGCAGTGGATTAGTCTCTCTGTATATTCTGCCAAGAACACAAGACTGCTGATATCCTGAGAGAAGTTGGTGAACAGGGACTAATAACAGTACGACTACGACTACTTATGCAACAAGTAGTAGAAAGAAACTAAGGGACACCAAAAACACTGAGGTGATCAATCTGCTTCAAAATGTTCTGGAATCTCACAGATTCTCAACTACTAGTGTGGCACAAAACTTGTTACGTACAACAGAGGGACAAAACTCAAATCCAACAGTTACAGAAGTCTCTTGAGAAACAATCCAGAGATGAGGCTAGCAGTTGCAGCAGTACTGTTCCAGGTGGAGTCTTTCGTGTATTGCAGAAGGCTGCAGAGCTAGTTAACTGGAGCTTATGCATCTTCTGCCAAAGAGCTTATGCATCTTCTGTTGGAAATACATTCCTTTGGTTGCATCCCCCCTAAGCACCTCATCCTGTTCGTTTGCTAGAAACACCAGGAGTAGACAGACAGATCAGGGAACCCTTCCCCCATCCTATCTGTCCTACTCCTGTCAGGACCTGATTGGTCAATCTCCTCCCTCAGGAGATTTCTCATCTCTTTGTGTCTCAGAGAGCTTCCTTCCTCCCTTTTGAACACACCTAGTCTTAGGACTCAGTATAGATGTAGGCCTTTCCTATCCTATATGTTTTTCCTAATAAAGCTACTTAAGCTTAAGTATGCTTCCTGCCTGCTTATTGATAATTAGCTACTCACACTCCTCTGTAAACTCTGCATTGGGCAAATGGATGCAATGATCTCACAGTCCTTGCATTTCCAACATCTTCTGCTCCTAAAGAGCCTGGAAGAGCTGTTAGTTAACTATCCTGATGGGATGCTGATCATGGCGGGAGATTTTAACGCCAGACTCGGCCCAGATGATTATGCATTGGAAAGGTACTGCAATATTACTTCCCCCTCAGGGATAGCTTCCTTGAGCTCTAGGAAATCAAAGGATGGGCGAATCAATTCATCAGGGATTAGATTTGCCAAGTTAGTTATGAGCCAGCATCTCTTTATCCTTAATGGCTCGAGCTTTAATGATCCTGAAGGGGAGTTCACCCACATACAACCTCTTGATTCAAGTGTGGTGGATTATGTTGTGATTTCGCCCAACGCATTGAATTATATTAAGGACTTTCCGATAGGCTTGTCTTTAGTTAGTTACCATTTGCCACTGACTCTTTCTTTAACATTACCAATAGCTAGTCTTCCTAGTTCCCCAAATAATAATTCTAACTTATTTAATTTAGGCATACATAGATCCCCTAAATGGTCCGAGTCTTTGGCTTCCTCACTCTCCACTATAATCACTGATCATCCCTTTTACAGCTTAAGAGATTCGATAATTGGGTCATCTAATAAGCTAGAGGCAATAGAAGCATATAATCAACTAAGCCTTCTAATTGACCATCATATTCTGCCATTTACAGCAGCTCCTGCCATCAGTAATTTGAGGAAATCTAAGGTTTGGTTTGATTATGAATGTCGGCAGGCTAGAGCTAAGCTGATCTCAATGTACGAATTGTACAGGGAAGGACGCTATTCTGCTCTTACCTCTGACTATTCTTTACTTAGAACAGAATATAAGAACCTGATTAAAGCTAAAACTCAAAGAAAGAAATATATTGAATCCCAATGGGATAGCCTTTTGGCAGCAGTATCCCAAAGGGACTCCAGACGTTTCTGGCAGTTGGTTAACTCCTAAATAAAAAATGAAGTTAGTAATTGGCCTTTTCTAATTCCTCCTCAGACATGGTCTGATTACTTTCACCAGCTTTTTAACTTGGATTCAGAAACTTTCCCCCCCTCACTATGGATTAATTAATATCAATGAGATTCCTGTATGGCCCTCCAGTTACCGAATTTGAGGTTGAAGCTTTAGTTGACTCATTTAAGAACAATAAAGCTACTGGGCCGTATTTGGTCGAAATAGAGTTTATCAAGACCTGTAAAGATTGGTGGATCCCGCTTCTGTCTGCTAACTTTATTCACTGCAATTAATAATTCTGGGAAAGTCCCCGCAGATTGGGGTAAAGCGGTGGTAATTCCCATTTACAAAAAGGGATCACAATCAAATCCGGCTAATTATAGACCAATTATTAGGCTTCTAAGTATAGTGGGGAAAATTTATGCAAAGTCACTTCTGAACAGATTATTGGATTGGATGCTTGATTCAAAAATAATTCATCCAGAACAGGCTGGTTTCCAAAAGGGCCATTCTACGGTGGAACTCTGCTTTGTTTTATATCATCTTATTACCAAATATAAGGCTCTTAACAGCCACCTTTATGCGTTATTTTTGGATCTTAAAGCAGCATTCGACTCGGCGGAAAGGTTTATTTTGTGGAGGAAACTGCGCATAAGAGACTTTTAAGTTTGATTCAATCTTTATACGCAGATTCCTCTTTAGTGGTAAAAAGTGGATAACAATGACCACGTTACAGCCCCGATTGGAAACATGGTTGGCATGAGACAGGGTTGTGTCCTGGCTCCCGTCCTTTTTAATTTATTCATGAATGATGTGATTACTACCATGGCCAATTGTAAGTTTTTCCCTCCTAGACCAGCCTCTTGAGCAGTGGGCTGTTTATTTTATGCGGATTATGTGGTCTTGATTTCTCAGACTCGTATCGGTTTGACAAGCAAAATGACTGCCTTTGCAGAGTATTGCAAGGCTAACAAACTCATCATCAACTTTTCTAAATCTAAGGTTATTGCTTTTACCAATAAAAGGAAATGTCACAGGTGGGTTATTGAGGACACTATGGTTCAGCATGTAACAAGTTTCAAGTATTTGGGCCTGCTGTTCCATAAGACAGGAAGATGGACGGAACATATTCAGAGGGTGATGCTCGCAGCGAAGGGCTCAGCCCATGTTATTCAAAGATTTTTTCACCAGGACGGGGGGCAGTGCCATCACCCCAGCTAGCCAAGTTTTCAATAGTAAGGTTAGGGCTCAACTTCTTTTTGGAACTGAACTCTGGGTGCCGTTTTCACCTCATAATATAAATACAATCCAAACAAAGTTTCTACAGTGTCTTCTAGGGGCACTGAGGGGTACACCTTCTACTGCCCTTAGAGTGGAATTTGTCCAAAAGAGCTGGTACTCTGCAGCATCGGAGATGGCTCTGAAATTCTGGGCCTGAGTTAACAATGCCCAGAACTCTGGACTGTTAAAACGGGTTAAGGAGGATTCATTTAAAAACTCATGGTCCAGGCATATGGAAAACCATTTAAATAAAATGGGATTATCAACAGCCTATTTAGAACATAAGACTCCATTTGCAGTCTGCCCTGAGGTACTTCAGAGGACCTGGGATATCGATAGGCAGTTTGAGATGGGAAAGATCAATAAATCTCCTCATATGGCTGCTTACCTCTCATGGGCTCCGGAACTGGGAAAAATGGCAGATTATTTACATTGCAAAATATCACCAAGAGGTAAACATCTAATTCTCTGTGCTAGGGTGAATGCGTTTCCTTCCAGAGTGTTGGAAGGGCGTATTAAGGGAGTCCCATTTATGGATCGGTTATGCCCGTTTGATAATCTGGCCATGGAGACTGTGGACCATATTATACTCTACTGTCATCTATATGATAAGCTGAGGGGAAAAAATTTGGCGCCATTATTTGATAAATTTCCTGGGAGAGCGGACTCTTTTCTTTTGGGTCTTGCTCTAAGTAGCGCCATCCCACAGACATCCATGAACACTGCTCAATTTTTGGTTCAAGTTGTTTGTATTCGTAAGCGCTTTTTTGATTTTAAAGTGTTTTGTGCAGATTGTGAGTCATGATTTGTTGTCAACTGAGTTTGAGTATTGGATCATACCTATGGAGGAGTTATTTCTTGTTGGTACGTATATTTTATTGTATCCTATATGGATTTTTATGTTCTTTTTCTGTGTCTTTTTTACTCCGAGATTGTATTGTTTATTGTGTATTGTTTATTGTGTATTTTTTTCTTTTTTGTTTGTGGTTATGACGGTTGGTCACGCCTAATAAATTCAATTCATTCAATTCAAGAGCCTAAGCTCAGTTATGACTACAAACATGAGTGATCAGATCATACAGGTTACACATCTTGACTACAAAGTGGGTGTTAGTTTAGCTGGGTGACTGACTTAATAGCAGTTGAAGCTAAATATCACTTAACATGTCTAAGGAGGGTTGCTGCATCTACCACTAAGGCACTCCCTGAGATTCTGTCCTCAGCTGGTTCTCCTCCTACCTTTCTGATCGCTCCTTCAGTATCTCTCTTCCTAACTCCTCCCTAACCCTCTAGGTCGGGGTTCGCCAAGACTCTGTCCTTGGCCCTCTCCTCTTCTCTATCTACACCCATTCCCTAGGCAAACTCATTGCCTCCCACGGTTTCCAATACCACCTATACGCTGACGACACTCAACTCTCTCTCTCCACTCCTTCCCTC
>QEPC01003557.1:2127274-2165000 GCA_003113815.1 Sphenodon punctatus
AGTTTCATTTCAGTACAAAACTGAAATGAAACTTAAAGCAATCTAATAATCCTACTCAACGCCTGCTGTTCAGGAACAATGACTAGCTCAAAAGGTGTTGGGAAGGGGGGAGGCAGATAGTTTTATTTCTTGCAAGCCTCTCCACCCCTGGTGCCTGGAAGTCTGCTCCTCAGTGACTAGTACTACCCCTCCCTGTCACGTTCGACCTTCCATTGAACCTTTTTTTGCCACCCAAACTCACCTGAACGCGATCCAAACTGAGCAAACTGTTCGGTCATTTCAACGTTTGGAATCGAGTTCTGTTCGGCCAGTTCGTGTTTGGATTCGGTCGTCCAAACAGGTCGAGTTCGGGCCGAACTCTGAACTGCGTTCACCCATCCCTACAAAGAACCTTGTTTAGAGGCACAGAAGGTCAGTGCTTCTAAACAAGTTTCTTTGAGATGGCTCCGAAGGCACACGTGACCAGGCAGAGGGGAGGTGATTTTTTAATTATTATTATTATTTTAAACTGAAGAATGCTTGCATGCAGCAGGCTTCAGCATTCCTGGGGAGGCCAGGAGGGGCACTGCCCCTGGAGCAGGGGGAGAGGATGATAGCATCCATTGACCGCATGGAGGCAGCCACCAAAAAGGCCCTGCAGTACGCAGAGGCCAGGGACCAGTGCCTGGAGGTGGAAATGCACCTGGAAAGGAGACAGGAGTGCTGGGAACACAGCAGGCAGATGGAAGCGTTGGGGCTTCGATCGGCTGGGAGTGGAGCACACCAGGAAGATGGACTGGTCCCTGAATATAGGCCCCTTGCTGCTGCTGCATGCAGGGACCATGAGCACATACATCATGGTGGCTGCTCCCCCCGGCACCTTACCGGGCCCAGTGCCTCGGCTGGCCCCCACGGTGCCCCCACCGCCGGCACCCCCGCAGGGCCTGCGCATCCACCTCCTGGTCCCACCTGGCCTCCAGAGGCAGTAGCCGCCCGGGGGGGGGCCCTCTGGCACTGCTCCCATCCCCCATCCACACCACACAGGCCGGTCCGGACACAGAGGCCTCCCAGGACATGGTCGGGGAGACTGACAGCGGGGGTGAGGGGAGCTACCAGAGTTCTATGGTGCCCACAGGGTGGCCGAGGGGGCATCCCAGGAAGCAGCAGGGTAGGGAGAGAAGGGGGGGAAGGTAAGGCAGGACGGGGGCAGCAGGAGACACATGATGTACAATAAATGCATGGATGTATCTAACCATAACCGTTCTTGTCCGGCAATCTGCTTTGGCAAGGGTCTGGGGGCAGCGCCTAGGGCGAGGCATGATGTCAGGTGGGGCTGGCTGAGGGTATGGCCAACAGGCTCAGGCATTCCTGGTGATACACCTAGTCAGGGCAGCGCGGATCTGCTTGGCAGAGCAGTACTCCCTCAGGTTCTCAGCATTCACATACAGCGACATGGGTCCTGGTGACCGCTAGGGCACGAAGAATGCCAAGGCTGCCCCATCGGTCTCACAGATGTTGTGCAGGACACAGCAGGCACTGATCACGAGGACTGAGGTCTCGACAGCAAAGTCCAGCCGACCTGCACTGCAAGGCACCTCCAGCGCCGCTTGAGGGTGCCAAAGGCCCTCTTGACCACGGTCCTCAAGGCACATAGGTGGGAGTTGAACAGCACTTCCACAGGGTTCCTAGGGACCAGGTATGCCTTCATGAGCCAGCAGAGAAGGGGATAGGCCAGGTCCCCCAGGATGCAGGGGAGCATCAGCACCCCCTCGTTCCTGGACATCCTCATGTCAGCAAAGTCCCCCCTGTACATCCAGGCAAAGAGCAGTGAGATGATCAGGAGCCGGGCATCATGGCTATGGACGAAGTGACTGGTGAAGATGTCTATGAACCATCCTCAGTGGTCCATAACCACCTGGAGCTGGAGGGAATGGTACCCATGCTGGTTGATGTATTCCGCAGCCTCCCCATTGGAGGGGAGGAGGATCTTGATGTGGGTACTTTCCCACTGTCCCCCCCAACTTGTATTTTAGATTGTAAGCCACAGGCAGGGACTGCGTCTATTTCTATGTTCTGTACAGTGCCAGGCACATGGCTGGCGCTATATAAATGTTTATAATCATCATCATCATCATCCAGTGCCCAGGCAGTTGGGGAAGCTGCCAGCCTTGAAGCTGGCCAGCATGGCCCCCTGATCCACGAGCTGGATCGCCTGGTCCAGCTGCATGCCCTCCACTGCCCCGCAGAAGTCCCGGAGGATGCCCATGACCGTGTTCGCTCCCACAGTGTCTGCCCTCTCACTGTGTAGCCTGGCCAGTTTTGCAACCTGTCTGGTGGAGGGGGGCCCTGCCCTGGCTGTGTCCTTCTTTGGCTGCATCCACGGGGTGCATGGCTACCAGCAGGCACCCCGCTGTATGCTCCCTGCACCACCCCTGCCGGCTCCGGCCACTCGCCCCTTGCCGTTCCGGCCTCATGGCTGTTCTGGCCGGGTCGCTTCCCTCTGTTCTGCTCACCTGTGTCACTGTGCCCCCTCCATAGGCACCCCCTGGCCTTCGCTGCCTGTTGTGTTCCCCTCCATGGCTGGCCCCCCCTTTGGCTTGGTCTTGCTGCTCGGACCCGCTACCAGGCCCTCCTAGTGTTGTCATCATCCTTTAGCCGGCCACCCACTCATCTGTTCCCATGACCTGCCCCACCGCACCCCCTGGGTGCCCCTGTGACTGTGCCGGACTTGGGGCCCCTGAACAGCGTCGGGCTGCACGTGCTGCTTGCTGGTTCCAGTTCACCTCCATCCCCAGCCATGTCTTTGCATCAGTGCATGGGATTCCAACCGGCTGGACCTGCCTCAGACTGCTCTGGTGCCTTCCCCGGCTTGGCTACCCTCCCCGTGACTGTGCTCCATCGCTATGGGGGTACCGACCAGTCTGGAATCAGCATCACATCTGTTGCGTTGCCCGGGGCCATGGTCCAGTCATCCATTTCCTTGCCATAGTCCCGCTCCCGTCATGTCTGTTTGGGGCCTTCCTGAACCACAGGAGGGGGTTAGCCAGCGCGCCCCGGTTGCAAACCCACTGTTGTGACCCGGGGACACATAACATCTTAAATTACCCAATATTTCTTGTAAGCTTTGGGGAAGGGTGGGATATAAATATAGTTATATCCATGTATAATTTTTTTCCAGTTAGATGATAAAGTAATTTAAAAACTTTACTTTAGAAACAAAAATATATGGACAACATATGTGCGTGGCATATACAAAAATCAAAATAAAAGATCGTGGTGGCCATTTTATTTTGTAAATTAGGTTAACTCAAATTTTAGCTTGGGCACTGAGGTTTTTGAAATCAGCACACTCGTGTTACAACACCTGGTTCTCAACTTTTACACCAAAATGTCCCTTATCTAGAAATCTGTCTAGTCTATACCTCGATTTGTATTGCCATACCATTTTGGAACTTATCCCAGATGTGAAGCAGAGTGGATACTGCAAAGGAATTGGAAAATGACTTCACACTAAATTAAGTGCCACAATTGCTATCCTAATTTTTTTTTAAATAAAGGGAAGGTGTTGCTGAGTAAATTCCTCACGTGAACAAACCCATAGCATGTAATCCTCCAATACTCTATAGACGTGTCCAATCCAAGCAATGTTAGTACATAGTTAACATATATAATCCCATTGACTTCAGTAGTTACTTAAATGCTAAATGTGGTGCCAATGCTTTTTGTTATATCAGGCAACTCCGAATTGGAACCCTATTGCTTTGCTATGTAGAGGAGACCGGTATCAACTTCTCTGTGGAAAATGACCCAAGGAAATGAAGGCATACTCTTGAAAACCAGCTTAAGGAATTAAAAGCACCCAGTGCAAAACACACCCTCTTTTAAAAAGTAGCTGCAAGTTCTACAGGATAATTAAACATCACCCAAAAACAAGACTAGTAATTTAATGTTTCTTTAAAGCAGTGAAACCATTTACATTAAACCTTTTTTTTCCTCAAAAGAGGTGGACTGCATGCTTTATTTAAAAAAAGATATACTGAATTTAAGATGCTAATCATATCTGCCAGTTTGCTAATTAAACATCAACCCAGCACACCCTGATATACAAGGTCCTGTTTCTCTGTATCAAGAAACAGAAAAACAGCATGACAAAGTTGAGCCAAGACAAGGAGTGTGCTACAAATTAGTAAAACACAATGCTGCTTACAGCAATACGTATGTCACCATCAACTCTTGCAGAAGAAACAAACCTTAGGCTCCAATTCTGGAGCAAGCGCCAGTGAAGTGAATGGAATTTGTTTCGACACAGCACTTAGGATCCAGGAGTTATTCAGTTCATGATTTAGTATTTAATTTTTATATTTATTTTAAAAGTACTTTAAAAATCAAATTTACATTTCACCTCTTACACTGGGGCTTGCACTTATTTCACCAACTCTGGACAGCAAAGCTAGAACGGTGTTTTTCAATCAGAATGCTTACAGAAAAGCAACCACATGTACTTTATGAAGGTCTGTATTTCATGAAGATTTTATAAGCTTTGTATTTACAAAAAGCAATCTCATTTTTATTCTGAACTTTATTGACCAGTTTTCCGTGAACTAGGCCATATAAACTTCCCAGGTTTAAAATATGCTCAGTATAGACACTAGGGATGTGTGAACGCGGTTTGGATGTTCGGAGTTCGGACTGAACTGTCTGTTCGGACAACCAAACCGAACTTCTGAACCAACCAGGCCCGAACTCAAAAATGACCGAACAGTTCGTCCATGTTCAGATGAGTTTGGGCGGCAAAAACATGACTGGAAGCCTCGGGGGGGGGAGCTGAGGAGTAGGCTTCCTGGCACCAGGGGTAGAGAGGCTTGGAGTAGCAGTCAGCCTGCCCAACCACCATCCCTCTTTTCCTCGGACCACTGGCTTGGAAGTCTACGATTGGCCACGGGCTAAGCTACACAGAACCAATGGGGCTTGTGGTAAGGCGGGAGCAGCAAGTAACAAAAGTCATTGCCCTCCCCACTTCCAATTTCTTCTGAGCTACCCACTGATCCTGTCAACAAGCATTTTCAGAAGTCTCCCTCTCCCAGCAGTTTGTGTTCCTCGCAATCAATTGTCATCCTCCTCCTATTTCACCCATTTACCTCCATAGTTTCATTTATTTAGATTAGATAGATTTAGGTGTTTTTATTTTTAACCCCTGCTTGTTTTCTCCCTACCCTCCATTGAATCCTTCCCTCCTCCCTGTATATATTCCATCCCTGATTCCCTTCCCCCATTTTTGAATTTATTTAGAGTAGCGTTAGATTGATTTAGGTTTCATTTCAGTTTTGTACCCCTCCCTGTTGTTTGGTGTGAGCTGTCTGCGTCCCCCACCCCCTGTGTAATATATATAGATATTAGATATTTACTATAGATATAGTTGTAGGAGTTAGCTTAGACTTAGAGATAGTGTAGTGATTCAGTTTTATAGTGTGTTTTTAGGACTAGGCCTTTGTAGTTATTAGATATTCCATTTAGTTCCATAGGTTTTAGAATAGTTAATAGTAGTTAGATTTAGTGTAGATATATATAATTAGATCAAAACATTGAATACATTTTTTATATATATATATATATATATATATATATATATATATATATCTTTGTGTGCATTCTTTGGGTTGGAAGACATCGAGAAGGGAGGTAGGAGAGGCCGATCTGCTGCCCGTAAGGCAGCACATAGGGGTAAAAGATTGAACAGGTCAAACTCAGCTGGTAACAGATATAACTTTTATAATAATTTTTTAAAAAACAAACATTAACAATGTAACTAACAAGACATAAAAATAACGAACTTCTTAGTGTCTCAGGGCCAAACGATACTGATAACAAAAATAAAATCTTCAAAATCGATATCAGCACCGATATCAATACCGATTTTCCAAATATTCAGCCGAACCAAACTCTGCTGAACCGAACAACCAAACCCAGTTCCCGAACCAAACCGCGGTCTGCTCACACATCCCTAATAGACAGCAGTTTACTTAATTACATTTTATATCAGTAGCTGAAACCCTTTAAAATCAGGCAGAAGCAATGGTAACATTGTCCAGGAGTCAAATTTCAGTTGTGCTTAATGAACTGCGAGGGGTGATTGCACACAAAAAGACGACATAAAATATTTATAGTCACAGATGTAGTGTCTTTTATGTGTTTCATACAAACTGAGTAATTCAAACATTAAAACCCAAACTTTCAAATTCACTTATTGTTGAAAAATGCATGCTGCATGCATCTTTTCAGGCATGCAGGAAAGGATTAGCAGCTTAGCTTTTAAGAAAATATAGTCTAGGCAATATATGATTTAACATCAAACAAAATTGCAACAAAAGCATTTCTTATGTGAAAATGCTCAGAAAGATGTGCTTTTCACATATGAGAAGTCTACCAAAATCACCCCCCAGGAAAATCTCACCCCCCTTTTTTATGGGGCTATTCTTGCTTTTTTGCTCTCATGTATACAAGCAATATCTCTTGAGATAATTAAGATATAAGAATGAATCAAAATCCATGTGAAAGAGCACATCTCAAGCTTCAAAGCAATATATAATACTTTGAATTTACGTAAAGTTCAAGTTGTACTATGGCCAAAGTAAGTCGATTTTTTGTTAAAAAGATATATTACCAAATCAACGTTTGATCACCAATACCTTTTTCCATGGAGTGATTTTAGATAACACTTGCCTTAATAAAACTTTTAGAGGGCACTTTTATGCAGTTTGGTGTATAAAACATTAGTTATGACTCTTCCAAGAAAAAAATTGAGAAATATTACATGCATACATATCTGTTACATGGTTATATAATTTCATATTAAGTTGTACCACATTCATACCGATGTCCCTTTGTGCTTAGCTCAATATTTATGGAACTAATAATTGCTATAGAAGTTAAACATGGACCATTCTAAGAGTGAAATTTATTTTTACACACAGGAAAAGTTTAATATTCTTGCAATAATGTAAAGCATGGGTTATTTCTAAGATAATTTGTTTCAAACAGATGTGTAGTGATTCCTGCAATATGTAAAATATATTATTTTTAGAGATTTAAACAGAATTTAATATTTTTTCAAAATCAAATCACATCTTCAATATTATGGATGTTATTCGTAATTGAAGTTAGTTTCTTGACTTTCACCACAAGCAATGGAACATTGGAGACCCGATTTTCTTGCAAGAAGATCGTTGTATTTCACATAATAGTTTTGCATTTGCAGTGAACCACTTTCAGAATTTTCTCTGGTGCTAGAGGAATATCAGTCATTACTGATTCATGTTTTCTCTTTAAGCTTCCAACCCCATTCATCTGGTGGCAATGTGTACCCTTTCCAATTCATTACCTGCAAATGGACTCTCAGTCTAAGATACTGAAGAACAGATGGTGTTGGTGGGAGCCTTTCTAGCTGCACAAATAATGCTACATTTGTTAGCTTCTCCTGTAACAATCTTAATCTCAATGAGACAAGATTCTCATTCCCTTTAGCATTATATAGTTGAAGTGCACCCTGCTCACCAGCTTTCACTCTCTCTTCTCTTGATTTGTCTTGTTGGCAAAACAATGGGCTGATCTTGCAGAAAACTTCATTTGTTCTCAATAATTTTAAAGCCACTGGGTTTACCAATACCATTGAACTGAAATGTTGTATCACAACCCAAAAATGCATGGGCAAATAATACACAGTTGCATAATCCACCTATTTTCCCCCATGTTCTTTATGTTCCATATTTTGGTTGAAAGCTTCTTTTGTGTAGGTTCACTTTTAAAAGTAAAATTCATGGGTAGATTCCTCCCATGATGTAGAAGTAATACTAAGAGGGCAGTGTCCTCTCCAATTAAAACATGTTCTTTAGCAGATTCCACTGCTGTTATATCTAGATAATAGTCAGCACCCTGCAGGAGTGTGAATGACACAGCAACCAGCATCTGCCTTGATGCCAATCATGTTAATGATTTGCTGCTTCTTATTGGAATTACACAAGAAGTCTTAATATTTTTAATTGGGTGTTACTAGTACATACAACTGTTGGAGAACCACCACCTTTGGATCGTCTCGCATGTGCAATTTCTTTTGCTGATGGACTATGATAGCCAGCAAAAATGACACATTTGTTGCACTACATGTTGTTGCTACAAAGCTAACGTGTCACAAATCTTCAAACGCAGCATTTCAGCTTCACGGCAGCCTATGGCTGTTCTTACACGGACGGGGGTGGGTGGGGGTATGGGTGCTTCGGCACTCTGTGTGTGTGTGTCCCTCTATATGGACACACACCTACCTCCACCCATCACCACCAAGAGCCTCCTCCGATTTTCTGGAGAGTTCCGTGGGTAGAGGTGGGTGCTGTGCAGGAGCACGCCCCCCCCCCCCAATCCTGCTCAGTGTTCACATGGACAAAACACCGAGCTGATACCAATCCCCCCACCCACCGCCGGCTGTTTAAGCAGGCACACACACCCAGAACACCAAGCGGGGGAGCCATGTAAAGACGGCCTATGTAACAGCCAACAACCATCAATAACATAGAAGCATTCAGTTAGTCCTGTTTGCATGAGATCTACTTCTCTCCAAATGGCATGTGCAAGTGAAAATATATTAGCTTCTAGAAGTAATCCAGATGACTCCAAGAAGGTGGGTAGCCACATAATTAGAATTTAAATACTTCTGTTATATCACAACCAGACATTAGGGCTATGGCTGATAGTCTGAAAAAGCAAACATGGATCAATGTGAATCTCTTCCTCATTGATTGTTAAAGAATTTTTACTGGACACTGGTACTGCTTTATCTTTTTTCTAAATGTATAACTGTCAATCTGCTTTCCAACCATATCATGAAGCATTGATGCTCCAATTTCAACAGTGCGATCAATGTTCACAGCCTTAAAAGCAGTTACTCCATAATGTTTTCTTAGTTCTTGGCTGCTATCAAATTGGGAAATCGACAAGTACTCTAGAAGTATTTTCAAATCTTTTCCATCTCTAGTCATTCTTGACTGTTGACAACATGCAGGTCACTGGTGGTACAAATGGGCATTGATAAAACCCATATATTTCTTTGTCTCTCGGTCATACTTCTGCCATGAGTCAGGCCTCCCCTTTTGTTTTCAGGCTTCTTATTAGCACCTGTTCTATTACAAGATCTAGGAAAAAACCAGTCCAAAATCAATCACTCCTCCTCACAACAAAGTAACTATCTTCAAAACTTTTCTATAACTGTGGATTAGTTGTTTTCAGTTCAGTCATTTGCTGAAGGAAAATTTAAACTGTTTTAGCATAGTGCAAATGACCAGATACAGCAAAAAACAGAGCATATGCGATGAAGTACAGATACCAGTTTCCACATCTTTCAGATCGAATGTGATCTTTCAAGATCATATCCATGTACTGGAGCCACAGGGTTGCTGTTCTGTTGTCTTGAAAAGAGTCTTACTAACTTAAGCTTTTCTGTTATTAAACTCAGTTGAACCACTGTAGAGTATTTCTAATGGAACGTCGTATGCAATACTTAATAAGATAGTGAAGATTCAAGAAGACTACAACCTTGAATTTTTTTGAATGATCAGCATATATTTGCTTAAGAATATTGGCTAGGCCTGATTCTGACATGAGATATCCAATTGATCCAATATAGCTCATCCGTGTGTGTAGTCCTCCAATCATTACAATAATTTCTTTAAGCCCGTTGGTTCTACAGAAACTACCATAACGGCTTTCTTGCACAATGGTTGATCCAGTTACCAAACTTGAATGTTTGTTTGTTTATGAAGTGCAAAGTAAAGTAGACAAGAGACAAATTTAAAGGTTTGTAGTCCAACACTGGCATGAAGATCACTGAGGACTTTCCAACCTGTATTCCTTGATTCACTGACTGCATCCACCCAGATCAGCCTGGCCTCTGTGACTTAAGTAGCCATGCCATAGTAAATGTATGTTGCACTCTAGAGTCAAGTGTTAATGAAGGCAAGCTTCTGTACTTGATGCTACTCCATCAGACTGATTACGTGGGTAGCACTGAAATGTTGTTTCCAGCTTCTTTTAGCATATCTGCTGTTACAACCATACGAGGAATCACAATATTTTTCTTAGCAGCTGGTGTGATAACCGATATGATTCCCATTCCCTGAAATGTTTCTTCCTCTACCATCTAGAGTACAAATATCATGATCAATGTTGTCTGCAGCAAAAACCATAAATCCTTCTGGAGAAGGTCTGGAAATTTCATCACTGCTAGTCACAGCTCCACATTTCTCATACATGACCACCTCATGATATGGTGAGCAGAAGCCAAGTGCATTCAAAGATTGAACAAGGAATTTGGATCCAAAGTGATGATGCATTTGTACCGGAAGTACCAACTGCATTGGTGCTAGACTTCCTCAAGGCCTGCTAGCCTGCATCACAGCTTGATCAATTGATGTCACTTTTAAACAAGTGTCGGTGCTAGTAAAAATTGAGGATAGCAATAAATGAAGAGGTGTCAAAAACTGAAGGCACTCTTCTGTACTGGAGAGGTTTTCAAGGCTAGGATACAGGTGTCTAGATTGGGAGACTTCCTTAGTTTCATTTCTTATGAGGCTAGCTGCTATTAAATTTTGACATTAATCAATGTCTTGGTCTTTAGGTTTGTAACACCCATTAAGAATGTCGTGAGAACTTTTTTCTAAATACGAGAACACCTTAAACAGCATTGTTATTACTTATCACAACACTGTTTTCAAATAGTTCAACAATTTTTCTTTTCAAGTATGGTAGACTGTAGGGGCTCTTCACAAGAATACTGCAAATATCATTGCATTTTATTTGCAGTGTCACGAACTGTGACCTGTCCACTGTCTTTCTCCTGGAAATAATTTACATAACATTCAAAGGCCAGTTGTCAAATTGAAACAGTTGGTTTATCACTTTTTTTTCTTAGCCAAACTTTCACCGGTAACATTTTTCAGGAATCTGTTTTTTGTGTGAAAGTTCGAGTTACAAGTTTGGTGGTACACAGCATCAGCCATAGGTAGATCTGTTGTGAGACAATTCAATCTAGCCATTACTGGATGTAGACCATTCATCATGACGATCCTTAGGTAGTTTTTAAATGGACTGCGTGAGGGGGGCGGGGGGGCGTCTCCCACAGGTGCACACCCACCTCCACAACCTCCTCCGGCTTGCCGGATGGTTCTGTGCGTGGGTGATGTACGTAAATTCAAAGCATTGTATATTGATTTGAAGCTTGAGATATGCTCTTTCAGATGGCTTTTGATTCATTCTTATATCTTAATTATCTCAAGAGATACTGGTTGTATACAGAAGAGAGTGAAAATGCAAGAATAGTCCCATAAAAATTGGTGTGGGGGATTTTCCCGGGGGGCGATTTTGGTGTGAAAGATCTTCCTGAGCATTCTGACATAAATGCATTTGTTGCAATTTGTTTAAGGTTAAGCCATTTTTTGAGCTAGACTGAGCTAGTCTAACAGCTCTTATGACGTTTATGTAGCATAATGAGTTGAGTTGCAAAATGTTTAAAGGACTCAGCAGACAGAGAATAGAAATGCTAGAGTAACTCGAGACAAGGTTTGACTAACACAGTGATATTTACATCCCAAAACACGTACACTCCCTTTAGGAGTTCTAATGATGAAAAATCACGATGCAATGCAAGCATAAAAAAATTCACACACACATACACAGTATTTTCTGCTATCTGTACAGGGATTTTAAAAAGAAAATGCTCACTTCACGTTTGACTCACAGGCTTTATTTACATTTGTCTACAGAATAATTTCATCATGAAATAGCTAGTACATTTTATCTAAGCCAAATGATACCATAATTTTCCTTAGAAGTGTCTGTGGTCTACCACTTGCTAAGTTTTAAAAACTTTCATCTGTTAAGCACAGCAACATTTTAAAGAATATGAAGCACAAGAGTAAACCAAAAGATAACACATAGCATCCGGTAGATCTGATTTTCACAATTTAGTAGGTAGACTTTCAAGAAGTCAGAGGCACAGTTACAAGAATCTATACTATACTTAGCAAAGAAAATAGATACAAGAGAAAGCAATAGAGAAGAAATTCCAGGGCAACTTTTTTTCCCCCCCAAAAATAATATCAAAATATTTCTACACCAAATAACGTTTTGCTGTCTCTGATCAGTCAAAAGGAAAAAAGGTTTTTTTTTAAAAAAGGAAAGCAGAATGTAATTTTGCTCCGTTCACCTTTCTGCTGTTTATTTTACAAATCAATTACCCATTAAGAGTGAAAGCTGTAGTATGCGAATAGTTGCAATTATATTGGTAGTTTAAAAAAATACACTTTATTGTCCCTTCACATACTTACCTTGCGATGCCACTGAAGATATTCTCAAACAGAAACTTCTCCTAACCCAACGGAGCTCAAGAATGACCAGGTTTTAATGTAAATATTGCTAGTAAAACAAATTTCGCACAGCATTTTAAACCATAAATGTAAGCTTCAGTGAACAGGAACAATTTGTAAATACATTTATTTTGAAATACACATTCATTTGTGTTTCAGGAGAACGTTCTAGGACTGTACTCTAAAACAGAGATAGTAAGACACCACACCAGATGCGTAAGCTAGCTCTTAATCAGATTTTGAAACCTTCTGGACTGATTTCAGCAATGAAGAACAGAGGGTAGAAACACACAGGATGGTGGTGCAGCGGCAGCCCAACATAGCAAGGGAGGAAAACTGCACGACTGTCTGGGTTGGCTTGCTGAACAAACCTGCCCGCAGCCGTGAAGCTGGGGAGGGCATGGAGAACTAGGAACTTGCAGCCACCTTCCCCCCCCGTGATGGGCAGGCATGGCAGCCAATGAAGGGCAGACATGGCGACTCCAACCCAGGTTGGCAGCCCAGCAACAGACGCGATAGCCTGCTGTGGCCCGGGCCTTACTGAGCTGTGACCTCAGAGTTTTTCCAAGGTCACAGCCTGGACTAGGTGTCGACATGGCCCAAGGCAATCCAGGGCCAACATCCGGCAGTGCCCGCACACACATGCAGGTGATGTCCGGGTCACAGCGGGTCGCTGTCTGTTTTTATGCTTTGAAACTGTCAAAGCTGATTTCAGCTACGAAGAACAGAGTCTAAAGATACAAAATATCTTCACTCACTTGGGTGAAAGGTTTTCTCCTCTGCAGCCACCGTAGAATCCAACACTAGTTGGGACGGTGTAGGATCTCAGCAGCTAACGTGAGAGCTGTCACTCAATTACAGGCTTATTTAAAACAGATAAATGGAAGTTCTAGCCTAAAATGTCTATAGCTTCTACCAGTGGAGTACTTCATCCCAAGAACTGCAAACATTTTCAGTGGTCCCTGCAAGGCTGAAGGGGGAAAGTGGATCAGACAAGCTCGATAGCCAGAACATGCAGGGCCCCCACCTTACATAAGCTGCCTCCCATATTGTAACTCCCAGTTATGGACGATACAACATGTATACCTGTGCCATGCCCACCCAACTGTTAACTGGTTGGAACCTTAAAAAGGAAAAGCAAGATAGTGCTGAAAAAAAGGAAATAAGCTACATTATATGTGGACAAGTATTTGAGAAGAGAAATGGAGCAAGCTGTATGTCTATCTATTCAGGGGCATTTATGGTTTAAAATGCTACCTTAATTTTTGTTTCATGAATGAAAAAAAAGTTGCAGTTTTCCAAAAAGCAAGGACAGACATGCACTTCTACTAGCAGTTTTAGCACTTCTGACCAAATAAGACACCAACTTCTTAAAAATATGCCTCATGCAATGGACTGGAATTTGTTTTTTAAACGTAAACTTTAGCACATTATTTCTTTTTAGAGCTTGTACGGGAACCAGAATGGGAAGATCCAGATGATGACCTGCGGCGTCTGTAAGATAAAAATGCAGTATGCAAACAATTAAGTTAAGATTAATTTTATCATCAATCCCAACAAGATTGCATTCTACAAGAGCAGCAAAACAAATTAGCTTGATACGGGTAGTGTAGATGCTATGAACATTATTATTATTATTACTATTATTATAAGCACTTGTATAGCGCCAGCTGTGTACCTGGCACTTTACAGAACAATGAGATGGACGCAGTCCCTGCCTACGACTTACGTTTAATGTTTTGTTTCAGGATCAGTAGTGTCATTACTTTCAGTGTATTTCTTGAAATAACATTATTCATTTATAAAAATGTAATTCAAGTATACAATGGGGTACTTTAGAACTTTTAAACCCTGGAAGTGAAACTCAACTTTTTTTGCTATTAAATTTATTTATTATACTTTAAAATGTATTTATAAATAAGCAAAGATTTAACAAAGTAAATCATGATAACTAAGATGGCATGCCTTAAAAATCATCTGGTAGGAAGAACCAGGAAAAATTAGAAAATGTTCAAGCACCCATATAAAATGATTGAAAACATTCAGTTGTACCCTAGTTCTTTTCAAAGCCATCAAACACTTTATTACACACTTAAATGCAACCATTCTTATTCTACAGAAACCCAAACCTTTCGGGTGACCGTGATCTCGATCGTCTTTTTTTGCGATCACCAGATGAAGATGATCTAGATCGACTTCGCTTTCTGCCTCTCTCAGGGGAAGATGATGATGGAGAGCTCGAATAAGATCTTTTTCTTGGGGTTGAAGACCCCCTGACGGACCTGGAGCTGGATCTTTATTAAGAGATAAATCAGATTTAATTCAAGTATAATGCTAAACAAACAGAGCAAAAATCTATTACAGAGATGAATTCCAAGAATATTCCATACATAACTTGTAATGAAGTCTCACAAAACACCAGTGGAGGTTATACTTACTGTTTAGTTAAGAGTTAACAAGGAATTTTGGCGTAACAATTTTAAAGCAGTGGCTTTCAAGATGTGGGCTTATGGCCTACAAATACTGACAAAGTTTAAAGCCAGGATGAATGGTAGAACAGCTACTATGATGTCCATTTTGGGAGCCTTTTCAAGGGTTCTTCAGAATTAAACATTTTGTTAAACTGTAGGCCAATAAAAGGCGATGTTACTCTTGATCAGTAACTTCCCAAGTGAAAGTTCAGACAACCACTGACTTAAAGCAGCTGCCATTCATTTTGTTTCATAACCACTATATGCATTTTATTATATACCTTCCAAATCTCAAAATAAATGCCCTAACAGAATGACTTCAAAATGGAGGAACCTACAACAAATGGCTGTTCTAGCCTCATCCCATCTGCTGCAATTTCAGTGATTTAGAAACTTTCAAAAATATCATAAGATCCATCACCATTGGAAGTTTTTTTTGTTTTTTTTACAAAAAACAGAAAAGCGACTTTCTCAAAAAAGTTTGAAAAAGGCATACATATGGATTTTGAAGAAGCTGCCACACAAGCTAACAGAATTTAGAACCAGCTCAATTCTATCAACAAGACCAAAAAGAAACCAATTTTTAAAAAGCAGTTTTGTACAGCAGAGAAGTTACTTTTGCAGTGGGTGTCCCATTGTTGCAGTGCGAACAGCAGTTAGTCAACTAATAAATAATTTGACATTAGATGTGCACAGGACATTAAAAGAAGTAAACCAATTCCACAGTGCACATGTATTCTACTTTCATGGAAGATGGGGTGGATTTACACGCACTTGTAACAACTTCTAGGAACACAAAGACTCCATAAACTATGACAAAGGATATTTACTAGTTTGTTCTCCCATGCACACATCATTCATTACTAGATTAAAAAAAAAAAAGACTAACTAGATCGAATATTCCGTGCGTACAGCTGGGTCTATATTGGGCTTGCCTGCCTGAATCACATGAACAGTACTTCCAATTTCAGCAGGAATGCTCCTATGAACAAGGCAAGCAAGATTTCAACTACAATAGCTTTGCCTAATGGGAACTGAAATCAATTACACACAAGCACAAAATTAAACAGAAGATACATTTTTTTTACACATTTAATAACCAAAAAGAAATCAATAAATAAAGTTGCAAGCATTATTTCAAACAAATAAACATGGACTCGGTTCCTCAAAGTACTGCAGAGTTTGGATATCCATGTGCATATCTTGAGACCAGATTTATTTATTTAAAAAAAAATCTTCATATAAGAAAGCAAACTTGTGTTTTCCAAGAACATTTTGTCTAACTGTGGTAAATCCTCGACACACTGGATCACGGACTGCGGACATCTGAATTCCAAGGCGAAACTGAATTAAGTCAGAAGTGTTTTGTCCGTGTTGAAACATTTTAATGAACAAAAAAAAGAAAAAAGAAAAAAGTAACTTCTGTCGCCTTTTTATTCTCTCTCTGCCAAGCAGAGAGACTGCTACCTCATTCACCTTGATTTCGACCCACGAGATCTAGAATGTTCTCTGGAAGTGGAACGAGATCTTGACCGGGAACTGGAAGAGCTTCTTGAATGGGACCTGAAACAACATGAAGAATTTTTTTCCTGGTTCATGAACAAGACTGAGAAGCAAAAATACTGTTATGAAACTAACATGTGCCCGAGTATGCAGAATAGTTGCAGTATAATCTGTTCATATGCAGAGATTTTTTTCCTTCATTGCCCATGTCCAGTAGTGCACAATCATACAATTTATCGTAGTGTATATACTCAGATTTATGAAGCATGATAGACCACGTATCATTTGGTTTAAGCACATTGCCAGAGAGTACATTAAATTATTTACCTATTTCAAATATTTCTGAATACTTCAAATCAACAATTTCAATGTGCAGAAACGTGGCATACATGAAAATTCATACTTAAGATATTTAAAATAATTCTTAGAACCATTAAATTGTGGAAATAGGCACTTAACAAAATTTTAATTGCTTATCATGACTCCAATTGCAAATTTTGTAATTTGTGACCAAACAAGAAATATTTTTGGAGTTTATTTTTAAACATTTTCTGACAGAACACTGCTTAAAACAATTTGAAAATAAAATTATTTTAAGATGTAGAAGGGTTTACTGCTCCTGACTGTTGAAAAAGTACACACAGTCTCACCAGTCAATTTTACTTTGTATACCACATAAAAAGTGCATCATGCAGTCAAATAAAAATGCAGTGTGTACAATTAAAAAATAATTTTAAAGTGTGGGGGGTGAGGGGGGGAATCTTTTTGCCAACTTACTGAAATCTCAGGTGTTGACTATAGAAGGCATAATATTTCTTTTTTTAGAAATATGATTTTCAAGTTTCTTCTGCCTCATTACAATAGTACCTCAAAGTATGATGCCATTACTGTAATGGTTTTCAACAGAAGGCAAAACAAGCAGATTTTTAAAGATCTATTTCAGGTACTAATATTTCATAAGTCTCAGTAAAACTGGTACCTTTTTCATCTTACTGCAACAAAGAATTACTGGCAATTTTATTTTCAGAAAAGACGACACTTAAACTTCTAAAAAAATTTCCTTAATGGATCATTAATGTTTGTTTCATTACAAATTAAACGTCAATTCAATGTTGCACTGAAGCACCCGTGGCAAGTTTAAAAGCCTAAAGTTTGGCAACTCTAGGAAATTCAAAAGAACCAGAGCTACACTTTTCTCAAGGTTGAGATTAATTAATTGAAGTTAGATCCCTCATCTGATCAAAGTTCGCACTTTTAATGTAATGGGACAGGAAATACTGTATTTCAGTAACTTTTACGTATACACTAGGTGCATAAGATTACACAACCCCTGCCTCACTGGACTCACAATATAAGACAACAAGTGATATGTAACGGGTGTAAGAAGAGGCAACAAATATAAGCAAAATACACTTTTTAAATATAATTAGACCTAACAATACTGGTGAGCAGAGGCAGGTATAGTGATCTGGAGGAAAGGGTAGTGATTTTATGGATCTGTTCACAGAGGACTCTAACTGGGATCACTGGTGAAGCAAAAGGGAGAAAAATAATGCAATCTGTCCAGTGGAAAGTCTGAAGGGGAGGGCAAGAAACTTGATCTTTACGAAGTGGAAAAGAGGAAAGTCAGGAAAGGGAAAAACGAGGCTGCTCTGGTCTGTTTCTATGACAAGGAAGATGATCTTAACTTAGTTTTGAACGAACTGCACAGGGAGACAATGGGGTGTCAGGGAGCCACATAAGAGCTCTCCCATGCACATCAGAATATCACAATGGGCCTAGTTCATGTTCAAGTTTGGCAGAAAATTAATTGATATTGTAAAGAAAAAAAGGGAAAGGGGGGGGGGACAGTTTAAGAGAACAAATTACCAACAAACGTTAGGGGCCTTGTTTTGTAACTCCCAAGACCTTGATGATCAAAACGTGTGCGCGTGCAAATGCTCCAATGCAAGTTAAAGCCTCCCCTTACAAAGTTTCAGCATGACCACATGTACGGTCACGGTATAAAACAAGAACAAAACTACATCACAGCTAGCATTAAGGCAACTAAAACAAATGCACTTTAAGTTTCTTTAGATGTTTTGTAATCAGTCATGAAAAATGATTTTTTAAAAATAAAAATAAAAGGAATTAGGAATCTGAAAACTTATTTGTATTTTCTTTAGATGTGCACAATAGGCATCCTATATGGGCACCCTGAGAACCATGTAGCCACCTCATCTACAGGCTGTTCAAAACTAAACTGATATCTTCCACACTTGCTGCTTTTTCAGCACCCTTCAAGAACTTATTTTCCCTGCCAGGGGTTTGCTTCTTGTTAGATTCCCCATGCGCTGTAATGTGAGCAAGCACTCATAGTTATTCTTCCCATTCAATGCCTTTTCTTCTTCTCCATCTTCACTGGCTACCCCTTGTGCCACCTTGCCGATGGCAGCAGTTCCCTTCCCTAGTTTATCTACTTGTCACAACCATCCATTTAATTTTCTGTCGCATTATCAATTCTAGCAAGGCAACAGGGCTCAAAGTGGAGTTCTGAAAACTCAACAGCTTTCCTTTTTTCAATCAGAAGACATTAGAGTTGAAATGTCAATTTAATACAATGACTAAATGACATCCTCAGATTTACAACTGTAGATCTACAGAAGGCCATTTAAAAAAAAAAAAGTTATCTACCTCTCTCAACTGAATATGTAACGTTTAACTAAAACTGTAAGTCAATCAAGAAAAAAAGATGTAAATAAAGAAGTTAGATACTGACATTTTGCCTGGTGTTACCCTTGACCTGTACCCGTTTACCTGGACCTAGACCTTGAGCTTGAGTGGGAGGATGAGCGTGATGAAGATCGTGAATGGGAAGATCGAGACTTGGAACGACTGCGCCTGTTCGATTTCTTTTTCTTGCTAGCCTCTTCTTCCTCACTGGCATCGAGCTTATATTTCGAAAGATCACCATCCTCTTCATCCTCATCCTGAAAAACATACACCATGAATTATGCTGGAAAAGTTAAAACATAAAGAAGCGTTACGCTTTAGACTTGTCTTTTCAGTTGTGTTCTCTTGATGCTTCCTGTTCTATGGCAGTGGTTCCGAAACCTTTTCCTTGTGTGACCTCATTTTTGGACTTAAAATATTCCTGTGACCCCAGACAGATAACTAAAAAGAATGTAAATAAATTACAAAAATAAAAGCCATCCTCCACCTTTGAGGTCACCCCATCCCCCACTCCTACCTCTTCTCTTCCTCTCCGATCACCCCTTTCTCTCCGTCTCACTCACGCCTTCACTCCCCTCATCGCTGGCAATTTCCTCTCCCCAGCAGGTTCCACTCCTCTGACAACCCAACGTGCTCCCCACCTTTCCTTCTAGCTACAGCAGGTTCCACACCCCACACTGTCCTGTCAGCTGAGCAGCTTCTCTTCTCTACCTCCTCTAAGCCTCATGGATTCAGATGGGCAGCAACACGTTTCCTGGGGAGAATTATTGTCATGCTGTTCCTCCCCAAGCTGGGAAATACAAATGCCAGCAGGGGAAGGCAGGAGTGTTCCTGAGCCAGCGCCATGGTCAGATCTACAGCCATGGCAGGAGTAGCTCAGGGGCTTCCTGCTTTTCCTTGCTGACATTTGAACTGGTTGCTGATGCAGCCACAGCTAGACTTGCCATGATCCCAGTTGCAGGGGTCCCAACCCCACATGGGGACATGCCTCACACTATGGGTAAAAAAAAAGTGATAGCGGCCCGTTGTGGCCCGCTTTGCACAGGATATTACCTACACATTTGTGCAGGTGCTGCGAGATCTTGGCCCGGGATTGTCCTGGGTCAGGTTGGTGGCTAGCCCAGGCTCTCACACCCAGACTATGTCAAGGTCGTAGCCCAGGGTAAGGTCTGCACGATCAGGTCAAAGTGTGGCACAGTGGGCTATCACGACTGCTGTGCCTTGGCACACACAGGCCGATTCAGGTCCGCCATCACAGGACGAGGGGCGCTGGCCGCAGCACGGGGTTGACCAGTCACATTCATGCATCTCCCTGCCCTGAGGCACATTTGTTGTGTGGCCCAGTTTGGTCCAGACAACGTCTGCTGCAGCAGCTTCCCATTCTGGGCCAGGCCACAGGTGCGCAGCCATCATGTTTGTTTCCACCCTTTGGCAACCAATGTTCTACAGATTATCTGGGGCTTACTGACCATCTTTGAAAATATGGAGGGTTTTGCTCATTTGTTAAGATGACAAGAATTCCCCACACGTTGCGTGCAGACGATCTGCACATCTGATTTTCAACCAAGGCCAATTTCAAAAGCGTGTAATAAAAAAAAGGCTGGAAGAGTTATTTTCCAAAACCTCAATATAAAATTCTAACCAATTAATGATGCCATCATTTGTCATTTTCAGCATAGCAACTTACATTATACTTACGTAAGGGTTTTGAAGGATACTGTAGACAAAACTTACTGTAATCAAGTGCATGGCAAACATCCCAGGCTAAAAGGAAACTTGCCCATGTTACTAAATTTATGCCTTCATTCCCGTCATAATTATATATTAAAAAGTAGGCAACTGCAGCTCATAACTTTTTCTGTAAATCAAAGTTGGCTTCATTTAAATAGATACTAAAAACAGATTTAGTCCACAGTGACATCTGCTTTGTCTAAAAATAGTACAGGAGCATATACATTACAAAAGCACTACAGCATGCGTTTTTTACCCTCAAACCTAAACAACCATCGTTCAACCCCTATCCCCACCTGCCAAACGTGTTGCCAAGAATAAAGGTCTTACATAGCCTCCAGAATCTGCTCAGGGTTAGACTCTGATGGATCTCGAGGGGAAGCAAGTTCCACAACACTGGGGCAGCAACCGAGAATGCACCTCCACACATCCTCATCACATGAGCAAGATTGGCGAATGGTAAGAGGGCACTCCCGGCCGACTGCAAGGATCGTGATGGAGCATGATCAGGGCCCCGAGGGAAACGCGGATCTGCGAATTGCAGATTTCCCGCGGAATTCCCCTCCCCCCGCGGAATCTCCTGCCCCGCTTACCCCAGCGCAGAATTTCCAGCCTGCGCTGCGGGGACGCGGGGCAGGAGATTCTACGGGGGAAGGGGAATGAACAAACCCTCGGGGCTTCCCCTCCCCAGCCTCCCCACTTGCCAGGGCCCTTTAATTTTCTTACCAGGGATGGCAGCAGCAGCTGCTCCGTCCAGCGCGCTCTTTTCCTGCTCGTACTTCCTGGCCCCTCCCGACGGGGCTCTCAGGGCGACGCAGCCAGATGACGTCATCCGGCTGCGTCGCCCTGAGAGGCCCCGTCGGGAGGGGCCAGGAAGTACGAGCAGGAAAAGAGCGCGCTGGACGGAGCAGCTGCTGCTGCCATCCCTGGTAAGACAAATCCTTTTGGGTTTTTTTTGGGGGGTGGGAGTCAAGCACGCCCCAGCAGCTGGGGAGGGCAAGCCCCGGCAGCTGGGGAGGGGAGGCCCTGAGGGTTTACCAGTGCGGGGGGAGGAGGAGGCAAACCAAGGCCCCCCCCCCCATGGTAAATCGTGCTGAGGCGCAGAATTGGCCCCTGACTCCCGCGGAATTTTTAAAAAAATTCCGCGGAAGAATCGGGGCCCTGAGCATGATAGGAGAGATGGTTTTTCAGAAACATGTGTCTTGGACTCAGACCTTGCCACGATCATCCATGCTTTTATTACCTCAAGATTGAACCACTAACGTGCTGTACGTGGGGCTACCCCTGGTGACGGTCCAGAGACTGCAGCTGGTGCAGACTGCGGCGGCTTGTCTCCATAGGGGGACGCGTCGTCGCGAGCACATTACTCCGGCGCTCTGTTCTCTGCATTGGCTGCAGATAGTCTTCCGGACCCAATTCAAGGTGTTGGTTCTGACCTTTAAAGCCCTGGACAGCCTGGGCCCCACTTATCTGCAGGACGGCCTCATCTGCTGGATCCTGGATCGGCCTCTGAGGTCGGCTGGGGGCACCCTGCTTGAGGTCCCCTGGGTGTCGACTATGAGGGTGTTCTCGGTGACCGCACCACGGCTGTGGAACTGCCTCCGACTGGAGGTCCCCCCGGCCTTAGACCTCACCCCTTTACGTAGACAGTGTAACACCTGGCTGTTCTGCTGGGCCTTTGCGGAGGGAGATGGATGGGTTTGGGTTGGGTTCTTCCTTGGATTATTTTAATGTTTTATATTTTATGTTATTTGTTTTTGTAATGATGTTAGCCGCCTTGAGATGCGTGGGCAGGAGGGGGTGGCATTAAAAAAATGTGAAAAAATAAAATAAATATGTGGGCCCAGGCCATTTAGTGCTTTAAAGGCCAAAACCAGCACCTTGAATTGTGCCTGGAAAGTTACTGGTAGCTAGTGTAGTCTTTTGTGTTCAAAGCAAGCCACACCCAAATGGAGCCAGGCTGCCACAATCTGCACTACTCGGCAGCTTCCAAGGGCAGCCCCTAGTAATCTAGCCTTCAGGTTAGAACGGCATGGACAGTGCTAGACAGAACCAAAATCAGAAAGAAGAGTTGGCGAAAAGCACTCCTGGCCACCGCTGCAACCTGATGCTCCAGGCACAGCAAGGAATCGAGAAGCATTCAAAGGCTGCAAACCTGAGCCACCAGAGAAGGCCAGATGAGACCCCATACATGACAAGAGTCCCAGTTCTCCACAAGTCACAGAGTTATCCGCTCTGCTCTTCCCTCCCCCTCTCTAGGTATTAACACCCAGGGCGGGGCACTGTGGGAGCCAGCCCGAAGGGGACACCCAAAGGGTGTCGGCCGCTGGCTGGGCCGGGGCGCCCCTCTGCTCAACAGACACCATATTTATTGTCATGCGGCCCATCTCTGTTACTGCTGCTGCTCTCCCACCGATACCATTGTAGCCACTGCTGTTGTTGGACCTGCTGTAGGACCCATTGTTTGTTGTCATTATTATTTTGTTTTAAGGGTTTTTTTGGGGGGGGGGGATGAGGTGGGTGTAGTTTGAGTGTGGGGGCCATGGGGAGTGGGTTAGGGCGGACAGGGTCAACCCCCCTGGTGAGAGAAGGGGAGGTGCTCCTTGGGGAGGGTTGGAGGGACTCCCTGTGAGAGGGGGAGTCCTGGGGAGGTTTCGTTGTATATTGTAAAAATGACTGTAGAGGGGCTGGGGTTATTTAATAATGTATATTGTAATTTTTAATAATGTATATTTGTAATTTTTTCTGTTGTATTGTGGAAAGACCCCGCTTCCTGGTGAGAGCAGGAAGATGTGGGGTGGGTTGGAGAAGGACCCCTTCCCTGGTGGCAGCAGGGAAGGAGTGTGGGGTGATGTAATGCTGGGTGATGGAACATACTGTTATATGAATTTGTTAGGGTTATTTAAATAAGGGTGGGGTTTTTTTTCTCTTTATATATTGTGGGTCCTGCAGACCATATTGTATTTTGGGCTATGAGCGGTTTCATTTGTTGTGAGTTGCCTCGAGTCGCCTGTGATGAGAGAGTGCAGGATACAAATAAAAAATGAAATGAAATCATCACTTCAGTCTTATCTGGATTCAGCTCCAATTGGTTCACCCTCATCGAGTTCCCAACAGCAGCCAGGCATTGGGTAAACACAGACTGTGAGACTAGGGTCAGATGAAAGGAGAAGGAGAGCTGGGTGCCATCAGCATACTGGCGGCACCTCACTCCAAACCCCCAAATAATCGCGCTCAGCGGCCTCAGATACACATTCAACTCCGCTGTGGGATTCTCCACTGTGGGATCCACAAGGCTCAAACTTGTCTCCCCTCTTATGCATCTGAGGCCGCTGAGCGCGATTATTTGGGGGTTTGGAGTGAGGTGCCGCCAGTATGCTGATGGCACCCAGCTCTCCCTCTCTTTCCATCTGACCCTAGTCTCACAGCCTGTGTTTACTCCCTGAGGGGACAATGAGCAATCTCCCATCACCACCCACTGGGACCTCCCTGACAGAAATGAATGGAACCACTAAAGATCAGTCCAGCACAACTCTGCCAGGTCCCACAGTGGGGTCAACAGCACCTCACGATGAACCGTGTCAAAGCCTGCACACACAGAGAAGTTCTTCATTATCAGAATGCCTCATTCTCAATAAACTTTTCAAAATATGTTTTAATTACTGCGGTTTACAAAAGTGAACATTCTGAGAGCAACCATCCATATGTCCACCCTCAGCCGAAGTCCCACTCCAGCATAGAGAGAGAGTAGGAGAATGTACCATCCTCAGTTTATTGTTTATATGACTAACTGTGAATATCACTGAACAGCAACAGCGGAGGATAAAGGCTGAACTCACTTTAAAGCAGTATAGCTGTTGAATATATGAGGCCACGAGCATCTATCAGAATAAAAAAAATACATTACCTCATCCAACTTATATTTGGAAAGATCTTCATCCTCCTCCTCCTCCTCTTCTCCTTCAGACTCCTTATCTTCTACTTCCTTTAGGATAGATGCAGGCCCAACTGGTTTCCCTCTGTATTTTTTCTTTTTGCGACCAAACTAAGTGCACAGAAAATTTTTACATCAGAATGCAAGTTGTTTATTATTAGAATCAGAATTTTAGAGCTGGAAGGTTCCTCAGAGGTCATCTAGTCCAACCCCCTGCTCAAGGTAGGAAATCCACAGCTACAGCATCCCTGACAGATGGCCATCCAGCCTGTTTGAGCCTCCAGCGAAGGAGAGCCCCCCACCGCCCTAGGCAATTTGTTCCACTGTCAAACAGCTCTTACCGTTAGGAAGTTCTACCTCACGTTTAGCCGAAATCTGTTTTTTGTAACCTGAGCCCATTGCTTCTACTCCTGCCCTTTGGAGCAATAGAGAAGTCTGCTCCATCTTCTACGTGACAGCCCTTCAGATATTTGAAGACAACTATCATGTCTCCCTTAGTCTTCTCTTCTCCAAGCTAAACATAACCAGCTACTTCAACATTTCCTCATATGACTTGGTTTCCAGACCCCTGACCATCTTTGTCGCTCTCCTCTGAACCCGTTCTAATTTGTCAAAATATTATTATTATTTTACGGTAGAAGTGATATTGAGGTGCTGCAAATTCTTTTCCTAAGGAAATTGTTTTCTATACCATGATCAGTTCCTATAGCTACATTTCGGGATGAATTGGGCCTTATTTTCTTAAGAAAAATGGGAAGGGGGGGCGGGGAGGTAAATGTTTTTCCAAAGTAGTGGGAAAATGTTCAAATGAACACCGATCGATTGCTTAGAGAATGTTTTCAGGAGGTGTATGACTGTTTAAATACCTGTATCTCTCTGGTGGAAACAAATTAAGATAGGTATTTATCAACTGGGATTTAATGAATTATGATGAATTTATAATCATGACTTAATTTTTTATTTTTTATTAAACACAGATTGGATATTTCAATGCAAGAAAAACCTGTGATAGTTCATCATTCTCAAATTTATAGAATTATATCCAAGGTAAAATTTAGATCAAGCCATATGTACAGCTGTGTATTTTATTCCTTGATGAAAGCTTACGTTAGGTTTACTTTGGAGAAGAAGGAATTGAAATAGTAACATTTATGCTCATGCAAATCTGGAGTTATTGAAACCATACCAAGTTATTTGCTTGAATGTCAACTTTATCAACCTTTGAGAAATGTATCTTCCATTAGAAGTCAAAATCAAATCAGTTTTGACAAACAAAAATGGGTATGTAATTAACCTTTACCTTCGGACTTAAAAAAAATTGCACTCGCCAGGTCTTGGGGGTACATATGACCCCTATGGGAAAAACCCATTATAGGTGGGGTCTATTGTATACCCATAACATAGTCTGTGTCCCACACCTTCAAACTAAGCCCTGGGAGCGAGCGAACACACACACACACGAGTCTGTTTTATGGGGATTTTTTTCACTCCCCAAATTCGCCCCAAATGCAAATTCTCTCCTGCAAATTACTGGCTCTACCTTATAGTCAAGCTTTTCTAAGGACAGTGGAGTAGACTCAGCACCTTTATAGCCTGCTATTTGCATTTCTTTTGTTGTTGCCTAGGATGCTTCAGGGCTTGATTGCAATTCTTTGTTTGCCTAGGATTCTTGTCTCCACAAACTGACCCCAGAAGGGAAACTTAAACTTAGGCTGAAGAAATGAAACGTAACATTACCTGAACAAATGAGCAATGACACAGAAAAGGTTTGTGTAAAACCAAATAGGAAAACTCCATTGACACCTTGTGCGTTTGCACCCCGGCACTTTTTTGGTCATTGGAGACAAACGATAAGAGATATCGGGCTGAAATTTGAGTATGTTATGGCCAGAGGTACCAGTGACAATGTGCTGAAAGCGCAAAGATGTAGACCCAATACGTAGCATATTTACATGGTTTTTTTCAACAATACAAAGGCACAAAATAATAGCAGTGAAGGGGTTAACTTTCATTGCTGCTGCGAGTCTGAAGTGGCCTTGAGTTCAATGTCCCCTTGCTATCTGAAAGGTCCTTGAAAACTGTTTATTTTGGTTTATTTTAAGCTGGGGACGATTTGACCTTGTTGAAATGCAGTGGCTTCGGGTCCATTTGACCCCAATAGGAAAACTCTATGGAAACCTGGGGTTCATTTGAAAAATGCCACTTTTTTGTTTATAGGAGACAAACGGTAAGAGGTATTAGGCTGAAATTTTAGTATGTTATGTCCAGAGGTGCCGGTGACAATGTCCTAAAAGCTCAAACTTGAAGAGCTACTAATTAACATATTTTAATGTTTTTTGTGCTCGGTTTGACCCTTAAAGGTGCAGCAACATCCGGGTATTCAGCTAATACAGTAAGAATGGAATCTAAATTCTGAAGACTTCTATTTGATTTCATTACGTTGTGTTTGGGAGAATTTTACTAATATGTTGACTATTGTTTTTAAGTTATTGTGGTATTTATATGCGGTTTAATTTTTGTAAAAGCAAAAGCTTACAAATAAATTCCTAATACATACATAAATATAAAATGTATGTTTTCCCCCAAAGTTAGACATAAACTTACCTCATCATATTCCCCATCTGATTCTTCACGTTCTATATACTCAACATTCTCTCTTTCATTAAAGCCTCCTCCATATCCTGCAAAGAGAAATAAAATTTAGAATTCCTAAGGTAACCTTGGAAAACTTAGTTCTTCCTGTATAGAGAACACACTAGGAGTGAAGTACCTGTAAGCAAGCAATGGTATTGTCCTTTTAACAACACATAATTCATGGGGAAATATTTCCACAGCAGTCGATTTCATAATTTGTTTTCTAGTGGATGTAAAAAAGCTAAAAAAACCTTAGTAGTTAACTGGAATGGTTTATCATATTAAACAGCAACAGTTTAATAAAGACATACTAAAAATAGCCTCTTTAGTAATACATATGCAAACAAATCTAGTAAACTGGACCTATCTTGAAAAAGACTTTGTATATTACTGAGAGTATTTTCCATGACACATCAATGTTCTAAGAAGAAAACTCAAACCAACACAGAATGCAATCTGGGCAGCTGCTCAGAACTAATAATGTACATTCATTTCTGAATGATGATTTCAGTGCTTTAATTTTAAACTTTAATTATAAACTACTCTAAGCTGTAGCTGAAAACAGGAAAGAATGTCTCAGACTATGTGTACTTTGAGCTACGTGATAGCCAGCTGATTATTTAGAAAAATAAATTTGGAAGTAAAAAAGCCTGTCAAACTGTTTATCTTCTATGAAGAACATTAAGTCCTATATTCTCTTTCAAGCTTGTACTTCTCAAAGAGACAGGGCATATATTTTATATGTTAAGATGTACACAACCTTTTCAAGATGACAGAATATTTATTAGGCTTATCTCAACTACAATGAGAACCCAGTTAAGGACCATACTGGGTTGGACCAATAATCCATGCTAACACCAAATGCTTCAGAGGTAGTATACAAAAAAGGTCATGTAGATTGTCACAGGATGACTAGTCTTGGACCTAGTGGCCACTGGGTTGCATGTTGCTGCATAGATAGAACTTCAAATGCATTATACTCAAATGATGACTGAGGCTGGTCATGAAGCCGGTTGAATACACACACACACACTGCTGTGATGTAACCTAGTTAACAGCTGTGGTAAATAGTGGATAGGAGTTCCATAGCTACTATACCAAAGAAACACAAAATTAATTATTCAACTCATGCCCTGATCCAAGGTCCACAAGTAAAATCTGCTGCCACCCAGGTCTGCAGTGGCAGCCCTGCCCCTCTCTCTCTGCTGGGTGGTGGCATGATTGAGCAGCAGCGGAACCATAAGCAGATAGAGTGTGGACATGCGCGTGGGATAGGTTGTGCACGTTATGCGCGCGGACCTTGGATGGAGACCTTAGGCTGCAATTTGCAAACTTCTTATTCTGCCGGAATCGTCCTGCTGACTTGTGGATTGCAAGTTAACACTTTAAAGCAATCAATGGCATAACGTCATTCAAGATTGGTTTTTTAGACTATCTTTCTACTAAATTTGAAGGAAATACAAAAGAAGTGCTATAAATAGAACAATTTTAGGAAATCAACATTTCTTAAAGCAAAATTCTGCATCATATTAGTATTTTGCAATCCAGTAATATTTAGTGTATAAATAAATCCTCTTTTGTAAAGCACTATGCAGGAAACTGATCGGCTAACAGTTTGTCCTGTTAAAAATGACCACTTAAGTTCTTGTTTCTTATAAGAGAACGGATGTATATGCAGTAAAATGTAATTGACCCTTACCTGTCCTTTCTTCAAGTTTAGCATATTTTGGAGTATTGCACATATTACACTCTGATCTCCTGGCCCAATTCACATTCCCACAACTTAAGAGAGAGAGAGAGAGAGAGAGGAGGCTAAATTAATACAAGATAGGTGAACGACCAAAAGCTGAATTAGGTAACACTACAGAATTACACAATATAAATTATTAACAATGATTTGAATTCACTACTACATCTATAAGATAATTTTAAACACCGTCAGGACCCACTTCTACAATACTTGTGGATTTCCGACTCTAAATAATGTCAATAAAGATTTTTTTTAGCATGACAACCCAGTATTGGGTCCATGGTGGTGAACTCTGTAGGCGTCCTTAAAAGAGTTATGATACAAACAGGTATGCACAGAGAAGTTTTAATCAACTGAGCATAAAGGCATTCTTGTGCAGAATTCTGCAACCAGAGTTGAACAGAATTCATTTTATCTGTAATTCTCAGAGGTCCATATAAACTGAGAAAGGTAACGCGGGATATCAGTCATGAGGTGAAAGGAAATAAGCGATAATGGGGCCAATCCTAAACCCCTGCACGTGCAGCTTACATGTGCATGCCATATCCCCCATACGGGGGGTGCATGCGGGGGATGGGGAAGGAGTGTTGCATGTAAGGTGTGCATGCACTGTGTGCAGATGTTCGCTCAGTTCCAATGTGGAAATACACTGGCACAAGGCAAAAAAGCAGGGTGTGAAATTTGCAGATGTCTGGAAGCCATTGGCAGCAAAAAAACTGAGGATGATGGGGTGTAGTGGGGCAAGAACAGTTTAATATCAGGATAAAGTCCAGTGAGTGATTTTTTTTTTTGGCTCCCAGAGTTGGATCTGAAATGTTATGCCCTGAAAAAAGGATACAAGTTGTAAGAGGGGAGTATATGGGTGCCACATAGTAGGGACATAATGATAATTTGACAATATTCTAAGAAAAGGTTTCATAGAAACACCAAAACCTTTTAAAAATCAGGATGCAAAAGTTTCATTTTCAAACATGAATATTCAAATATCCAGGGTTTGGAGGAACAAAACTAGGATTTTCTTCTAAATAAAGTAAACATAGTGATTTTGTGAGACGAAAGCACTTATTTGCTTTTCCAACTCCCATTAAGATAGCCTGCTACACGAATACATGCTGCACACAAACATAGGAAAGACTCATCCAAGATCACAAAGGAATTTTGACAGGGAAAACAGACTGCCAGCCCTGATCCTGAACCACAAAAACTATCTCCTTGCTCTCCAACATCACATTGATTAAATATTTGCTATCTCATGAACAAATTAAATCTAAACATTCATCTAATACTAAAATATACAAAAACATATTTTTTTAAATTACAGGAAAAAGGAATCCTAAGGCCACATTTATCCTGGTGGATTTAAACAGGCTTTACACTAAGACCACACTATGTTTTATGTAATTAAAAAACCGTTATCAAGGATAATACTGAAGTTTAAAAACCTGACATACGTTTTACACTGCCAGTCATTAGCACTGAATAGGCCACGACTCTTTTCAGCAAGCGTCTTCCCTATTTCAGTCCCTCCAGCTTTCATCATCTTGGCTTCAGTTGTTTTTTCTGAAATCACGTTCAACAAAAAGATGTAATTTTAAACAAAAATTCTTACAAGTTTAGTATTCTACTTCAAGAAAAAATAAGTTTAAATATGGACAGTTACCTCGACCACATCTGTTACAGCTTGTTCTTCTAGCAAAGTTAACATTTCCACATCTGAAAGCAAAGAAAACATTTTATCTTAGAAGGACACTTAAGTTGTTTGGTTTTTTGAAAAGGACAAAAATGATATTGCTCTTTGGAAAATGCTTTCAAGGTTGAAGAATGATGTCTAGTTCTCTGAATGTCACAGACTGAATAATTACAAGAACCTATTCCAATTTGAAGGATTTTAACTAAGACTATTAGAATAATAATTCTTGTATCCAAGGTAGAACTGTCGCAGAAACTCTGCAAATGCTTTGTTTTGGAAGTCCCTTCCAATATTTTTGTTTTCAAAACTGACAGAGTAGCTATTTTTCCTTTTTAAAAAACTACACATTCAAATTAGTGAAAAACATAATACACTGGCAATTTTCTGCACATGTTAATTTTATTTGTATGTCAATATTTTCTTCTTGGTGGATACAAACATCTAACAAGAGTTGGCAACATTTAAAAAAACAAAAAAACAAATCAATAAGTATAACTTATCCAGACCCATTTCTTAAATACATTCTTGTATGTAATGGAATGTAATCCAGAACAATGACTTTATTTAGGACTTTGAGGACTGTCTAGAATCACTGTAAATTTATGATCTTCCTCTCTCTCCGCATTACAATTTTACAAATTAAGACGCCAGTCCTGAAACTTGTTCTGCGTTAGCAGATTCCTGAACCAACTAAGCCTATGGGTATGTGGGGATGGAATGCAGGTTCACTACAGAACAAATTACAGGATCTGGCTTATTAGCTTTCTTTTCAGACTGGATGACTTACTGGATCAATATAACTGTGGAGATTAATAAAAAAAATCTTCCCTAATCTATTTACACTTATACCCTACTTTTATTAAGGATTTGGGAAACAGTCTAACCAGCTACAAAAGTGTATAATTCAAGATAAGGAGGCATTTGATTCAGTTGCTTGAAACTTTGAAATTCTAATGTTAAAAATAAAACTTGAAATTAAAACTGAAACTTGAAGCTGTGCAGAAGAATATAAAATTGTGAAACTCCATAAAGGGATCACTGAACTCAATTTTATTAAGCAACTATGCCTGCGGTGCATATTGATTATTTGGGGAAACTGTTTAGAAATAATGTACAAAATACCAAGCATCTATAATATAAATGGAAAAGATCCTGCACACTGCAAGGCTAACTTTATGCACCGAGTAGTTCCAGTGGCCTATTATAGGATCAACGTTATGTACTACGAGCAGTCTCACTCATAGCGCATAAGGTTAAACACAGGGCATGAAATTTGCAGGCACCTGGGAGCCATTGGCGCCCAGAGAACTGAGGGGGGATCCAGATCATGGATCTTTGTGCACATGCCTTCATCTCTGCTCCCTTCCCCTGAGCTCAGTCTTTTAGTGTCTGAATTGTCCCATTGAAACACTGAAGGTTTCCTCCATTCCGGCCTAACATTCAGGATGTAAACAGCTGCCCTACTTTTGCCCCCATTAACCCCAGATTCACCCACTCATGTCAGGTGGCCACCAGATGTTTACCCTGGGACCACTACTTACGGCGTCATTCCCGGGAAGGCTGATGACACCGTGCAGGCAAATCTGTGAAAAGGCAGGGCAACGTGCTGCCCCGTGGCTGCTGCCTGTGTGCTGGGGTGGGGGAGACTGACATAGGGGCGCTCCCATAGCTGTAGTAATGTGAGGCGGAAAATTTTCCGCTATATTTTTCTGGAATATTTTCCAGTTCTAAAAACGCAATGTTTCATACAATGAATTAGTCATATAATGAAGATACCAATACCAGTCAAATTGTGCAGTTTCAAAGTTGTAATTAGCTTTTTTATACACACACATATATTTACACATATACATACATACACCATCCTTCAGTGAAAGAGAATGTGGCTCAAGCAGTTCCGAATCAAAATTGCATCAATCTGAAGCGGAACTAACAATTAGCGTAACTGCTTCTAGACAGTGAAAGGGAAGAACTGAACTGATTGTAAGCTGCCCCGAGCTGCCTGTGGCAGGAGGGGCTGGGTAAGAAATTTTAAAAATAAATAAATAAGGTGTCCAGTGAAAGCTTTAACTCTGTTGAACAACAGGGGCATGTCACACACAGCTCTTGGACACGACATGTCGGTAATGCCCCCAAATTAGTATGTTAATATTTTCAGTCCCTTAACTTTTTTTCTTAAAATGTAAACAATATAAGGAAAGTGTATGCTATTAAGTTGTCATGTCTTAAAAATATTTACAAGTCATTCCAATAAAAATAATTTCTAAGTAAAGCTTTGAATTTGTTTGAACATTTATTTTAAATCACATTAAGTATGCTTTACTGATTTTTTCCTAATTAAATATTTCAGTTCAACTACTTTTGGCTATTGGAAAAAATATCTTGAGATATTTATCCAGCACTTTAATTAACATGGGCACTGAGTTTTGTTTAAAATAAATCAAATAAACATGCTAAATCAGATCCCAATAGATTTAGGGCACTGGAAAGTTTTCTGGAAAATCCACATCGCTGCCACCCTGTCTTTTGGGCGTGCAGCCACCTCTGCCTGTGTTCAACATCATAGACCACTTTCAGACATCCCCATCCCCCCCCACCGCGCACATATTCTGGCTGCGGGAAGAAATGCGCAGCCAGGATATGCACGGGGATCAGCTGGTATGAAAGCACCCCCCCCCCCGGGCGTGGCTTTGCCGGCAGACACGCACAGGGATGTAGAGCTCAATTTCCTGCTCTGCATCCCTGCACGTCTGCCGGTAAAGCTGCGCAGGGGGAGGGAGGAGCAACTTTCAGACTAGCCGATCCCCACACATATCCTGGCTGCACATTCCCCCCAGCAGCCAGAATACGCATGGGGGGAGAATGTCTGAAAGTGGCTATAGTCACAGTCAGCAGCCACGGGTGGGTTAGGGTTTTAGCGCCACCCTACCCTTAATTATTCTTTGATTTTGTCTTAACCCTGTTTTAAATTGTTGATATCATTTCGATTGTTTTATATTTATATTATTGTATTTTTTACTCTTTTAAAATTGTTAGCCGCCCCGAGCTGTTTTACAGGAGGGGTGGGGTATAAATTGATAAATAAAAAATAAAATAAACGGGAGTCTGAGGCGCAACCACAACTCTATGATGGTTGAAGGGGCGAACCACGGGGAAAGTTGTGGTCCTCTGTGGAGCCTGCGGGGTGAGGGGCCCACGGAACGACCAGGGGCCTCCCGCCTCACATGTTAACACCCTAAATGAATAGTAGTCATCACACTGTGGCCTAAAGTAATGCTAAACTACCTTACATGTCAGAGCATGTCTACAGGAGAACTCGTACTGACAAAGGTGATTTTAACACATTAGCAAACACGTTAGAATACTTGTACAGCCACAACATGCTATGTAGCCCTTCAAAGGAGAAGGATGTATATTAACAAGCTATTATGCTCCCAACCAGTATACTCCAAAATGCTGCTCCTTAGATTATACATGGCAACTATGTTATAGATATACGAAACAATCTATAATTAGGGTTTTCATTGTTATATCCAGCAGACTGATAAATAAGCATAGATTTGCTATAAAAACTGTTGAAGCATAGGTGAACCAGAGCTGAAAAAGGGGTTGGAAACCTTTTCTTTTAAACATACAGTTAACCAAGGACTCATGCATTGTCATTCCTCCCAACAGGAGAAGTCTAGAGAGTGGAGCGAAGCAGGTTTACAAGCCACACAAACACATGCTGAGCAACCCTGTGTAGTAGGCTCCCTCTGCTGGGAGCAAGATGAATGAGCCCAAAGATATCTTTGCTAAAGCTTGGTAAAAATATACTAACCCTTCATGTAGCCCAGGCTTGGGGAACCTTAGGTCTGTGGACCAAATCCAGCTTGCAGCTGTGTGTTCATTTGATCCTTGCTAATTCTGGGATTTGGCCCATGCATCCACTCCCTACCCTAGAGCACAAAAGTGCACTTAAGGGAGAAGGGAGCAGAAATGATGGCACTCATTCACCACCTGGGAGTGGATCCATGATCAGGACCTTCCTGTTCTTTTCCCAGTCCAAAGCACACGCCTCAAGCACCCCTGCCCTCGTTAAGCCCATGGAGCTCACACTTGATCTTAGCTCATAGATCCAAGAAGCGATGGAATGTGTAATTTTTGCATGGTCTCTTTCCAGTTCCTGGATCTGCCCCCCTGGATCCAGTTCCCACCTCAGAGTAAGGGACGAGGGCATGCACACATTGATAGGGGACGGAGCCATGGCACGGAGCAGGGGTGGGGAACCTTTTCTGTCCCAGGAGGTCATATAGAGTACATGCTGCGAGGGCCACATAGAGGTTGGGGATAGGGGTGCTTAACAGGTGTATTCAAGGAAAGGAGGACCCGGATCATAGATCTCGGTCATGGATCTGTCCCCTACCCTTGTGTGCAGGACCTCCTCTCAGCTCCATTATCCTGAGCTCAGTTTTTCAGTTTTGTGTGGTCTCTTTCCAGTTTCTGGAGCCAGTTCCCACCTCAGAATAAGGGGTAAAGTCTGGATCCAGATCCAGGCACTGGAAAGGGGCCACATAAAACCTTGCCGAGGGTCACATTTGGCCCCTGGGCCTGAGGTTCCCCATCCCTGGCATGCATCCATGAACCGGAATCGACACTTCCTGAGCACAATCCTTAGGCACCCCAGCCACCCAACTTCTACACAGCCCTCGGCATTGGTACTAGTTTTCTAAATGGCCCCTGGGAGGAAAGAAGTTCCCCACCCCTGGTTTAAAGGCTTATTCCCTTGAAACCAGAGACTAAACCTTACTCTATGTACCACCCCGCCTTTCTACTTAGTTTTCGATTTATTTATTTATTTATTTTTGCAAGAGGACAATTCTGGGCGCGTTATTTATTAACAGCATCAGCAACGTGTCTGGCACGGGACCATCGTGAATTTAGAGGGCAGGTTCTTGCTGCACCGAGACGCCTCAAATGCCTTGAGAAAGTCTCCCAGGCTCCCTCCCCCTTTCATTTTTGGGAAAGCGAACGTCACCCCCGCAAGCAGCCATATTCCTTCGGGGGGGGGAGGCGGAGATACCTGATCCCGGGTCTAATCCTCACTCCCGGGGGGGGGGGCGGCAACACCCCCCATCATTTCCACGCAACAGGAGGAAAAATAAAACCTTTGTTTTGGGGGGGGAGCTAGGCCCGGCCTCAGTCTGGATGCGACTCGTGGAAGGACCCGCCAGACAGGCTGGGCGGAGTGAATGGCGCGGGGCACAGACAACAAGAGTCCGGGGGGAGAGCAGGGAGATAGCGCCGCCGCCGCCGCCGCCGGGCTCACTCACTTCTTGTCCGTGCAGATCCAGTCTCCGTCGCTGACTCGGAAATTCTTGGTCGACATCTTGGGCCGCCGCCGTCGCCAGCGCGTCCAGAGCGGATGTCACGTGAGGACCCGGAGAGGGGGCGGGGCCTTAGCGATCCGGGGCTGCCTCAGCCGCGCCTGCTTGCTCCATCTCGCGCTCCCGTCCCTGCTCGGCTCCTCAGTCAGATCTCGTCAGGGAGCTCGAGAGATTCTTCTGCGCGAAAACGCCGTAGCGGGAGACTGGCGAGTGTGGAGGTCAGGCACCTGGACGGACAACCCTGCTGTGGCCGGAAAAGAGAAGCGGCGCGGAGAGCGCCCCCTGGTGAGCTGGAGACTCGGGAGGGGGTGAGGACCCGAGGAGGGAAGGGAGCGGGCTGAAGGGAGAGAGAAAGTGGGATTGAGGGAAAGTGATCGAAAGGGGAGATGAATTGGACTCAGGAAGATAATAGGGTGGGGAGAGGCGGCTATGGGAAAAGTCAGTGGTTCCCCCCCCAGAATAACCGTGAAATGTAAATATAATCCCGTGACCCCAGACAGGCAATCAAGTCATGCGGCGTATGGCAAATATCAGTAAGAGCGCCCCCTCGTCTGCAGATGGACTGACTGACTGACCCCTGTTGGGGGCGGGAGGGGCTGCCCCCCACGCTTGGAGAGCCTCTGAGCTAAGAATGAGAGTAAGGGACTGGGAGGAGCGGAGGATCGAGGGCAGGTGCAGGTGCTGTGGAATCACCGCAGGGCTTGCTGACAGTCGGTCACTATTATCACCAACTCTTGGTTTTCTTAATTTCAAGACTTGTGATAAAATAGAATCTCAGCCGTTTGTACGGTTGTCACCTCTCGGCTTCGGTTAGGGTGGCCAGATATGCAAATTCTAGAGGATGCTTATGAGAAATACAGGTTACAGGGCTGCATTGGAGCCAATGCAACCTGTATTTCTCATAAGTGTCCTCTAGAATTTGCACATCTGGTCACCCTACCTACAGTTGCCACGTCTCATGGATTGAGCTGGACACACCCATTTTGGCCTATAGGAGTCTCACGGTGAAACTACAAGAAGTGGCATTCCTAGCAGTTTGTCTATCTGTTATAGGTAACTGCAGGGGCAGCTGGTGGTTTTAAGGTTGGAGGGGCAGGCCGGCCCGCCGGTGGCTTCAGGCTGGCAGGCTACGGTGGGTGGAGCCAGGGCAATGGTAGGCGGCATAACCCAGCAGCAAGGAGTTCCAAGGGTTATTACATTACTTGGTTACATCCTGATTGTAACCAAGCCAAGCACACACACCTGAAACTTCGCATCCGCTTGAATGTTGTTTGTCTTCTCCCCTGTCTCTCCCACTGTCCCCTCTCCCTGTCTCCCCCTCCTTGTCTTTTAGATTGTAAGCCACAGGCAGGGACCACATCTATTTCTATGTTTCTGTACAGCACCAAGTGCATGACTGGCACTATATAAATGTTGATAATAATAATAAAATACTTAATCAAGCAATTCCAGTTAGGTTAGGCAGGTTATAATCATCTCCTCTGCCAGGTTTAAAAGCAGGCAGACAACCTTAAACCTCACTTACAAGCAGTTTTAGCAAAGACACACA
>QEPC01003557.1:2166913-2206674 GCA_003113815.1 Sphenodon punctatus
GGGTCAGGAAAGCTGGGTGCAGGATGGGGGGTCAGGGAAGCTGGGTGCAGGATGGGGGGGAGGGAGGGTACAGGGGGGAGGGAGGAATCAGTACTCTTACCTGCTCCTGGAGTTCCAGCGGTGGTGGTCCCCGGCTGCAGGTGGGGGGGGGGAGTTTAGTTTTTTTTAAAATTGCCCACGTATTCCCGCGGAACCAGGACGCGCGGGCAATTAAAAAAAAAAAATAAGAACCACGTTGCTACCTTGTCACACACACCCCCCCCCGCGCTCTGAGCGGAGGATGGGGGGGAAGCGGGAAGCGGCAGCAGGAAGGCGTGCTGTTCAGAAAGCTGTGAGCTCTCCGGACAGTGCGCCTCCAGGCTGCGGTGCATTTGTTTGGTTTTTTTAAACAATTTTGAGCAGCGGCGGTGACCCCCGCGGTGCTTTGGGGGCAGTGCCCCAAATGCTCTGCGTGGGGAGCTGCCACTGAGTGACTGTGGTATGGGCCTACAGTTGCCACCCATCCACATATCATAGACAGGCCACATTTCTTTTGAATTTGGAGGGGGGCCCAGCCAGATAAGCCCCAACCATGGCTACAGATCTGCTCATATTTCAGCCTTCTCAGTGGTGGCAACATTATATAAGCCCTAAAGGCTCAGAAACGAAAAAGAACCCCAGTCTTGGGGGGTTTTTTTGGGGGGTGGGGAGGAGAGGACTGACTCATGAGGATATTTGTGAATATTTGGGATACAAGGGCTGCAGTTATGCTAGCTGATTTAAAACTACATCTTCTAGTTCAAAATCACAGAGAGTGTGTTTGCTGTGTTGGTCCCCAAAATAGGTCTTAGAGACAAAGTAGTGTAGAGATATCTTTTATTGGACCAACTTAGGTTGGTGGAGGTTTGCAAGCTCTCAGACCTCACAGGATCCTTCGACAGGCAAGTCAGAAATCCAAGCTGTACACTGAGCAAAACGAGGCACGGGGGTTATATGCAGAGGCTGGGGAGCATTACATCATGGGAGGGTAAGGACAGAGGGGTGGGGGAAGAAATATGCATTTGTAAGGGAGTAGGTGTGGTATAATGGGGCAAGTCATTGAGAAGGTGCCTGGAAAGGGGAGTGGAAGGGAGTGAGGTGCCTGTGATTGTGAGATGACAGTGTAGAGGATGTAGGGTGGGGCAAATCCAATTAGCAGGGGTGGGTGAGTAATTGAGTGGGTGTCTGGAATGGGGAGTGGAGGGGTTAAAGGTGCCTGTGATAGTATAAGTGGTGGGCTGCAAATGGACAGGTTTAAGCTTGTAAATTTCTGTAGTGGCTTGTGAAGCCAATGTTCTGATTAAGTCCATTGTTTCTTGTATTCAGCAGGTTGATGAATTTTTGTTCCCAGGCACGCCTTTTGGAAGTGTTGTGGAGGCTGCCTTTCAGGACTAGGATGGAGAGATCAGAGATGGAGTGGTCTTCCTGGGAGAAGTGGATGCCAACAGTAGAGTCTGTGTTTTGGTCCATAATCATCTTCCTGTCGGAATTCATGCGTTTATGTAGGGGTTGGTGGGTTTCCCCTGCGTAGTTTCCGTGGGGGCATTTGGTGCACTGGATGAGGTAGACCAGGTCGTTGGACTTCCAGTTGTAGCTTCCGTGTATTTGGAGTGGTTTACCACAGGGTGTCGGGATGTTGTTAACAGCAGAGATGTGTGTGCATGTCTTGCATCTTTCCAGGCATGGCATTTTCTTTCTATGGAGCTGTGAAGTCCTGAAATAAAGTTCATCTGGTAGCAGCAGACGTTTTCACGGATCCAAAGTCAGAACTGCAGCGGTATGAGCTCCATTAACTGCCGTGCATCAATGTCCGTTTAGGACACGGCCATGAGCAGATATTCCTGCTTTCCTAAGCTGTTGCTTTTCAGATACTAAGCATAACTACCAAGGATGGGTAACCACTCATGTTAAAGTATGTCATGGTAAAATATAATAAATGACTCTCCTTCCAGTCCTGAGGTTTGTGCCAGACCAGTGCAGGGCTTTAAAGGTCAAAGCTTTTGTCACATCCCAGCATTGGCAGCTCCAAAAAGGTACAAAGCATGGGTGTTTTTAAACAAGTCGCCTATTCATGGTCCCCCATCATCGGAGTTCCTCGTGCAGGCTGTGGATAGGACAGTCATGTGGGAAGCTGCCTGTGTGAAGTGCTCCCCGTGCACTTCCCATGTATGGATGCCCAGCACCCATCCCACACAGCGGCCACGCACCCCCCTCTCCACCCCTCTCGTTTAAAAACACTCCATGAGTTAACTTCTACAGTGTTAGGACTGCGAAACTCATGAAGATGTTCTAATAATCACATATATATTTCAAAGTATATACACATTGAATGGCTTTTATCTGTCTCTTGGTTTCTGGGTGAGAGGGCAATACAGTCACACGTTCAGTGTTTTCCCTATAACCAAGAGGTCTAGAAATTTGCCTTTTAAAAAATGGGAATTCATACCGTACATGCTCACAAAGCAGAGATACTCCTAAAGAGGCATGCTGCATTCCAGGAGATGGGTCCTTAAGAAAAAATGAATTGCAAGAGTAGTAATTTATAAATCTAATAATAAAATTATTAGAGCAGTCAGCACCAAGGCCCCAATCTTGAAATCATTTACAAACACTGCAAACATCAGCTTAGGCCGTACGTATCGGACTCCGACCTGGCCACCATCATTCATGCTTTCATCGCCTCTAGACTGGACTATGGTAACGCACTCTATGTGGGGTTCCCCATGTTGACGGCCCGGAGGCTGCAGCTGGTGCAGAACGCGGCGGCCCATCTCCTGGTGGGACTGGGCCGCCGGGAGAACATTACACCAGTGCTCCGTTCTCTGCACTGGCTGCCGATAGTCTTCCGAGCTCAGTTCAAAGTGTTGGTTTTAATCTATAAAGCCCTAAATGGTCTGGGCCCTGCCTATCTGCGAGACCGCCTCACCCCCCGGGGACTTGACCGGCCCCTGCGGTCGTCGGGGGATGCCCTCCTTGTGGTCCCCCAAGTCTTCCGGGGGGCCACACAGGGGAGGGCATTCTCGGTGGCCGTGCTGAGGCTGTGGAACTTCCGGTGGGGGTGCATCTGGCCCCGAACCTCCCCTCCCTTCATAAAAGCTGCAAGACGTAGCTGTTCCACCAGGCGTTTGGCAGGGGAGATGGGTAGGGGGAGGAGATGGATGAGGGTGTAGGGGTGTGTTTATAGTTTTATGCTTTTTGTTGTTACGCTGTTGTGAGCCGCCCTGAGCTGCCTGTGGCAGGAGGGGCAGGATACTAAATTTATTTAAATAAATAAATAAAATTGATGGGGTCTGTCCTCCATTGGTTCCCCAGGTATGGAGTCTGGGGGTACTCCTTGATGCACAGCTCCACCTGGATTCTCAGGTGTGGAGTCTGGGGGTACTCCTCGATGTGCTGCTCTGCCTGGATGCTCAGGTGTAGGCTGTGGTGAGGGGTGACTTTCGCCAATTACATCTGGTACATCAGCTTAGGCTGTATGTTTTGGACTCCAACCTGACCATCATCATGCTTTCATCACCTCGAGACTAGACTATGGTAATGTACTCTACGTGGAGCTACCCATGGTGATGGCCTGGAAGCTGCAGCTGGTGCAGAATGTGGTGGCCTGTCTCTTGGTAGGACTGGGCCGCCGAGAGCAGATTACACCAGTGCTCCGTTCTCTGCATTGGCTGCCGATAATCTTCCGAGCCGGATTCAAGCTGTTGGTTTTAATCTATAAAGCCCTAAACGGTCTGGGCCCTGTCTATCTGTGGGACCGCCTCACCCCCCCGGGTACTGGACCGGCCCCTGCGGTCATCAGGGGATGCCCTTCTTGTGGTCCCCCGAGTCTTCCGGACGGGGCACACAGGGGAGGGCGTTCTTGGTGGCCGCACCGAGGCTGTGGAACTCCCTTCCGGTGGGGGTGCATCTGGCCCCGGACCTTCTCTCCTTTTGAAAAAGCTGTAAGACTTGGCTGTTCCGTCAGGCGTTTGGCGGGGGGTAGGGGTGGGGTNTCGGGGGGGGGTGGGGGGGGGGGGGGGGGGGGAGGGGGAGTGGTATGTTTTTATAATTTTATAACTTTCTGGTTTTATGATTGTTGTTGTAAGCTGCCCCGAGCTGCCTGTGGCAGGATATTAAATCTTTTAATAAATAAATAATACAAAATTTAATTCGATAATGTGAGACAGGGCTGGATTTTGAGCCCTTAACAGGGGAAGAGAAAATGCTTAAAACCCCTGTGCCCAGAATTGGGGGTTTCACATGACCAGACTAACATGAGTTAAACTCACATTAATCCCCCGCCTTTTTCTTAACATGGGTAAGCAGCCATACTTGTACATAGTTCTGTTGAAATCATTGAGGTTGCTTTCAAGTAACTGTTTTCAGAATGCAGGGTCAGAGGACAAAAACAGACATAATGCTAACTCCACTTTAACATTTCTTATGCATGTTGCAGGGCTGTATTGGTGCCCTCTGCAGCCCTGCAACATGCATAAGAAATGTTAAAGCAGTGCAAACGTGGAGTTAGCGTTATGTCTGTTTTCACCCTCGACTGCAACCTGTAATTTAAAAATTCTCCTTATTGACAACCTCCCCACATCATGTCAAGTGTCTCTGCTCCCAAGGGACAGGCTTCATTCAGACTGTAGCTGCCTGACTGGTAGTTTTGACGTGGCACATACTGGGGCATCGAATTAGAATGGAAATGGGTAATATGACCTGGATTGAGCAGAAGGACAACTTTCAAATCCGATATGAGTTGAATGTCCCTTGAGTTATTGCCATTTAGAGCAGACAACACATGAAATATATTTAGCACATTTAAAAAATAGGCTTGTGCTATTTATTCATTGGAACTGCAATCAGTGGGGAAGGAGAAAAGCTGTTTATTTTATCAATACTGAAAATGTGGAAATCCATTCCTAGCAGCCTATATTTATTTATGAGGGATTCTTTTTCTCCTGGCAATGAGTTCCATCCCACGTACCTCCCAGTATTTTTAACTTCATTACATTTAAAATTACTGGAACAGAACTATTCTTGTTCTATATGTCATTTTTTAAAAAAAACTCTCTAACGTTGATTGGGGGCAAAATTAACTAAGCCTTTATTCAGCTACTGTGGTAAAAATGAACAGGCATACTTCAGATTTTTTTTCTTTTCTGCATGATGGCACTAACTAGATTCCGCCTAAGAAGATGTAGAGTAATAATTTGAATTGCAAATAATTATATTAATATTAGAACTATTCAAGTCAATAGATTAGTTCTAAATAAATACCAGAATATATCTTTGGTGAAACAGTAACTTAATTTTAGTATGCAAGCTGGTTTACATTTCAGTCTAGACAGATACATGTCTGCTTTTGTGACTGCAGCACTCCTGAAGGGAGGAATGCAAGTTGAATCTTAGGGCATGTGTACACAGGTAGATGCCTTACTAGCCATGCACCCATACACAGAGTGGATACTCATTTTTGTGTGTGTGTGCCTGCGATGTGGCCCCTCACTTTCAAAATTTATTTCCTATGCCCTAAAAGATGGCACATGGTTGTCTCATTTTGAAAGGCTCATCCTTGCCATGTGTTTCAGTGGAACACTGTAGTCAGTCATACTAATGCCTTTACTCGGGTCTTGCATTCAAGGGATCAGATTCTCCATTTCAGGCGATTGCGAAACCTCAACTGAGAGCTGAATTTTGTCCAGTCAATTAAAAATTCCCTAAATATTCATAATGAAACAAAACAAACATGGAAAATAATAAAGATTAAAATGGAAACAATCTGATTCCGATCCTGAGCGGAGTTGAGATGTTCTCAGCCCAGCTCAGAGATGGGAGGTGTTTTGCAGAGGTGGATGTTGTAAATCAATTTTGAGCTCCCCAAATCCTGAGATTCTGGGGCTCCTGACGTAAATAAGAGCAGCATCATGACTGCTGTATTTAATGCTGGCTGTCCACTGCCCATGGATTATTTTTGCATCCTTCGACTGGGACTGCTGGGGAGTTTGTATTCGCAGACCCATTCTTTTATGAAGGGCCCTCTGTTGGATTGGGAGCAAGACAGGAGGAGGAACTGCTAAAGCTACCCAAGACTTGCATCAGACAGGCTTGATCTTCCACAAGCTTTCATGTCTACTTTACATCACTGACGTAGGGAAACCAAATAGTTCTCAAACAGTGTGAAACAAGGCTTGATGCTTCTGTATTCGCAGGCTCAGGCAACAGTCTCAAAGTCAGTGGGAATTTTAATTGCATCAAGGCTGTAGGATCCGATACGTAGTAAATAGGAAATTAAAGTAAATAGGAAATACATAGAAAATAGGATATTCTAGTAAAGTTAGTGGGGGCCTGAGCCCTCTTAAGTTTTTTGAAGGTAACCCTTTTGTTTTTTTAGAAGGTGATAGGAGCATCATTTTAATCTCCCCCTCCTCATGTGCTTTCTTTAGGCGCCCCCACTTCTCCTAGAGAGCATCCACACATGCCTTGAGCAGCCTTAACCCATGCTCCACCCATCACCCATGCACGGAGCAATGGGCGCCACTGCCCAATGTTCCATGCGTGGAGATGGTTGGAGGTGGGTGGGAGTCCATGGGAACGCACCCCCACGCACCGATCACCCGCTGCGGCACCCACCCATCTCCCCTGCATCGCCAGCCCATTTGAAAAGGGCCTTGGAAATGATCTTTCACCCAACATTTCTAAAACAGCAGTGCTCAGCCTGACATTCTAGAGTGGCATGTCGCTCTGCACCATTCGGTACTTGTGTCTCTTTCCTAGTTTGGGTAGAGTTGGGTAGTGGGGGGGAAATGTCAATTTTAAAAGAGACCATGGAAACATCAACAAACTTTGGGGGGCCCCGTAACAACAACATAAGAAACACCCTACTAGTCAGCCCAATGGTCCATCAAGCACCAGCACCTGTCTCTGACGGTGGCCGTTCTCAGTCGCTTCAGAGAAGTACCCGACAAGCCATAATGGAGTGATCCACTCTCCGCTGTTCACTCCCAGCTCCTGACAGTCAGAGATTACACCAGCCAGCCTACTTGGCTAATAGCCATTCATGGGCCTGTCCTCCAAGAACTTATCCAGTCCTTTTTAAAACCCAACAATGCTACTGGCCTTGACCCCGTCCTCTAGCAACAAATTCCACAAATTAATGGTGTGTTGTGTGAAAAAAAGCTTTCTTTTATTTGTTTTTAAATCTGCTGCTTGTTAGTTTCATGAAAGTGTCCCCTAGTTCCAGTACAATTTGACAGGATAAGTAACTCCCTATTTACTTGTTCCATGCCACTCATGATTTTATAAACTTCTCTCATCTCCCTTCTCAGTCATCTCTCTGCCAAGCTGAACAGTAGTGAGTAGGGTTCCACAGGGCTCTGTCCTGGGTTTGGTGCTGTTCAACATATTTATTAATATCTTGGATAAAATAATCTGGGGAATACTTATCAAATTTGCAGGTGGCACAAAACTGGGAGGCTAGCTAACACCTTGGATGATCGATTTAGAATTCAAAATAATCTTGATAGGTCGTAAAACTAGGCTGAAATTAACAAAATAAAATTCAACAGAGAAATGTAAAGTTCTATATTTAGGAAAGAAAAAACAAATGCAAGAGTATAGGTAAACTGACTTGGCAGCAATACATGCGAAAAGGATCTAGGGGTGGGGTTGATCCCAGACTGAGCATAAGTCGGCAATATGATATGGCTGCACACAAGGCCAGTGTAATTTTATGCTGCATTAACAGAAAGCAATGTTTCCAAGTCATGGGAAGTAATCATTCTATTTTATTCTGCACTGGTCAGACCTCACCCAGAGTACTATTTCCAGTTTTGAGCACCTCATTTAAAAAAGGCATTAACAACACTGCTGGCACTACATAATTATTATTATTAATAATAATAATTAGTTAATTAATAAATTGGAGTGTGTTCACTTGACGATAAAGGTACTGGAAAGTAAATCCTATCAGAATAGGTTGAAGGAACTAAGTATGTTTAGCCTAGAGAAAAGAAGATTAAGTGGAGACATGATAGCCATTCCCCATTGCCTCGACGAGACTCAGTAATGGAAGAAGAAGCCACACCAGCTGTTTCTTCTGGGCTATTACGACTCTGGGAGGCAGTCCAGTGCCAGCTATCCCTGCCCATCCTTGGAGGTTCATACCTGAGTTTATATCTGTCCGCACGCGGCATCTGGGAATAACCTTTTGCTGTGCACACAATCTACCTTCTCAGAAGGTAGATTTTGGTTCAATATCAACAAAATCTTCCTAACAGTAAATTATTCAGCAATGGAACAAGCTGCCTAGCTGGAGACTGTAGGCTCTTCATCTCTGGAGGTTTTCAAAAAGAGTCTGGACAGGCATCTGTCATGGATCCTGCATCAAAGCTGGGGGTTGGACTACATGACCCTTGAGATCCTTTCCAAATCCATCATTCTCTAATTTGAATAATCAAATAGCTTTTGCTATCTGTGAATAGGCAGGCTGAGAGGCTGCAGGATAGTCACTTCTCCCTCTTTCTGTACTTTAGTCCCTTTGTTTTCTATCCCTCCTGCTCTTTGCTTTCTTTGCGAAGGATCAGTAATTTAGACAAACCTAGGCTGTTTCACTTAGATTGGTCCAAAGCAATTGTCCAGCAACGTTTTATGTATTTATTTACAGTCCATTTTACTCTCCTTTTATTTTTATTTACTTTCAGCTGCACACTGCAAACAAATTCTGTAAAAGTCAGAGAAGCACTATGTTTTGCACCTGAGGCCTGACTGCAAGGCTGTTATTTACCACTTGCCACTCCCCAGGCCATAAGGCAACGTGACAGGACAGTGATTGTTTTGTAATGAAAACATAAAATAGTCAGAAATTGCTGGGGGGAAGTGTTATGAACGGCCTATTTGGGCTTGTTTTTCACAAGGAAGACTGCCCAATTTCCCATTGGCCATTGTAATCACAAAGACCTAAACGTGCTGTGACTGTGGGTGTTAAAAAATGAGGTGGTAACCCACTGGAATCTGGGTTCAGTCCATGCATCCCTCACTCACATGTTTAGCGTGTAAACTAAAGCCTAATGAACAGGCAGCCCCCTGCATGACAAGCCTAATACACAGGCAGGCATTCTTCCCCACTGCGCTCTGCCCCCAACCCCACCCACTTTGTTTTCAGTATCCTGCCTCCTATAATGAGGATGACTCACAGTTGCAATGAACCATGGGAAGAAGAAGCCACACCAGCTGTTTCTTTCTTCTGGGCTATTACGGCTCTGGGAGGCAGTCCAGCGCCAGCTATCCCCGCCTATCCATGGAGGTTCATACCTGAGTTTATATCTATCAGCATGTGGCATCTGGAAATAACCTTTTGCTGTGCACATAATGCTATGTGTATTGAGCAAATTGCATACTTTACTGAAAATTGAAAGCAAAAGCAATCGGTCTTTGCACGTTGTCACCACCTAGTTTGTCGCATCCATGGCTCAAAGCAGTGTGTTGGCAGGTAACAGCACAGTTTTATTGGGCTCTCGCTCACCTTGGTGTTTGGCAATCCCTCTCGATTCACATAAAACCCCATGTCAAACATGAGCCTCTTGTACCCTCCCTCTATCATCTTCTGCATTACCATACCATGGAGGCAGAAAACATCCCTGCTCACCAGGGCACCAGTCACTTCTCCCGGTGTAGGGCAACAAGCTCTCCTTCATTTGGTTCACATTCTCTGTATTTTGAGTCACTTCTTTCCCCAGAGATGCATCTCTGCGATTCAGTCGAGGCACTCCCAGTGGCCTCACGGGTATCCTCTTGCTGTCATCAGGCTATTGATGAGAAAAAATGGCAGGGAAGATCTAGTGTCCATTAGTGACTGCCCTACTTTTGACAGTGCACAAACATCCAGAAAATTCACGGTCTCGTTAGCATCCCACTCTCTCATCTCATCTGAAGCTCCCACTCTTCCATTCTGCCGAACTTGAAACTGCATCAGGGTTGCGCAGTGCCTTCGCTCCCATCGTGCATACATAGAACCCCATTATGTGCATGCACCACCCTATGAGTGCTTAGGCTGTCTCAGAGGAAGGGTTTGACAGTTCTCCCTGTACAGCAGGCCTCACCCAAATGTCAGAAAAGGCCAGGGTATCCATCACCCCCCAAATTCTCTGAGCCCTGTACCCTGGGCAGCCACAGCACCCATAGACCAAAAACGAGGCCATTTGGCTTTCCCAGGCAAACAACCTGCAGCAATAGTTTTCTATGATGTTATGACTCCTCATGCAGGGCCGGCCTTACCATGAGGTGGCTTGGAGAGGTTGCCCCAGGCCCCACTTTGGGGGGGGAGGAGACTGTGCTCGGGGCCCCTAGCTCCCAGCCACTGTCAGTCTCGGTCAGGGAGTAAGGGAGAGGCGGGACCTCTGCCTCTCTCTCACTCCCTGGCCGAGTCCGAAACAGGCAGTGGAAGGGACCAGGGAGTGACGGAGAGGCAGAGACCCCACCTCTCCCTCACTCCCTGGCAACGTCCAGTGGCAGTGGGTATGGTGGCAGATTTAATCTGCGGCGGTGGCGCCCACCCGACCTACGAAGCTGGTGAGCGGGCCCAGGCCAGCGGTGGCGGCAGATGGAATAAGTGCTCCAAATGGCTGAGCTTGGGGATGGGTGGAGAGGAATGCCCCTCCACACGTCCCTGAGCCCAGGCCCGTGCAGCACCCCCAGACCGAGCCAGGGAGCGCCCCTAGGCCTGCTGGCCGCCAGCAGCTTTGCCACCAGCGGGAGAATAGAGCCCCCCATTTCTCCCCCGCCCTGGGCCCCGCAATGCTTAAGGCCGGCCCTCCCCTCATACTTGTTACAAACAAAAACGGTTACTTTAAAAATCTAAGAAAATATATGAGTAGCTTTTAACCAATGGACAGGTCTTCTCCCACATACATCCTGAGCACAGTGACCTTCATTGCCTAACAGACCCCTTCACCTGCCTACATTCAGTGGTCTTAACTTCTCCATCCTAACCCAATTAAAAATGCCATGCTTTCATGCTGTGCTAACATTTGTAACATTTTTAGAAGAGTTGACTTGTGCACCGACATGCTTGTGACACAAATGTCTATGCAGTTTATTAGCCACCTGGAGTAGCAGTACCAGTGCAGCAACACACACACCAACATAAGTTTTACAAAAACTTTTTTAACCAATAGCTGGCCTGTAACCAATAACAGCTGATACTAGCCAATAGTAGTTCATGCTCAGTGCGCAGCCAGTCCTGTAAGGACACATGATGAATAGTTGCTCACATTCTGCACAACAGCCAATCCTAGTTAGGCAGTTGCACAGCTCTTTAAGCTGTTGAAAACATTTGTTGCACAATCTGCAGAGTTCATGGACCCCCGGAACCTTAGTCATGGAGACAGATGCCAAAAACTTCCTTGTGCTTGTTATTGTGCTCCAAGCCTTCTTTACCGCTGCTGAGCAGAACAATGATCCAACAGATACAAGCCTTCTGCTGTCATTGGTACGATGTGATTTCAAGACATAGACAAGGTCTTGCTGATCTGTGGCTGGGATAGTGGGACACACCACACCACGAAGGCAGCTCCTAATGTTAGGAATAGGAATTTTAGATATTAATAACAGTATAGTTAGGACATAGGCCTGTCTAAGGCCCAAGAGGACACTGTAGAATATTTCATTTTCATTTCACTTTTGATTTGTATCCCGCGCTCTCTTGTCAAGGCAACTCGAGGCGGCTCACAACAAATATGAAAATAAATAAATAAATAAATAAATAAATGCATAACATAATAAACAGAAAACAGCTGGGTTAAATCCCACACAGGGGACCCAAAATAAATTACTAACAAAATCATTATAAATAATCCAATCCATACCATCAATTAATAAACAATATTTCATCATAATACATTCCACCATTCCATACTCCCTCCCTGCTGCCACCAGGGAGGAAGACCCTCTCCATCCCACACCATTCCTTCCTGCTCTCACCAGAAAGTGGGTGCACCTACCTCAACATAAAAAATACAATATTAATAATCCCTCATCCCTGTACAATTCATTCTAAAAATATAACAGCATTAAATTTTCCCACCCTTCCTTCCTATCTGCCAGTACATCAATCAACCTCATACCTACACCCTCCTTCCCCCATCCTGCTGCCACCAGGAAGGGGACCCCTCTCCAACTCCCCAAATTTCCTCATGATACGGAAGTCCTGACATTCCCTCCACAGTTCCATGGGCCACACGATGACAGATATGGTGTCTGACGCGGTGTCTGTCTGGCAGAAGGACCCCCGGGCACCCCGGCCCAACCAACGACCCCGGCCAACACCCTTTAGGTGTCGCCCTTCGGGCTGGTGCCCACAGGGCCCCAACCTGGGAGTTATTACCTGGGGAAGGGGAGGGGAAAAGAGTGATAGCAGACTCCTCCAGTCAACGCAGCCCCACTCCCCACAGCACCAGACAGCTTGCAGCTGGCCACAGGGCCCCGCCCTAGGAGTTACCTGGGGAAAGGGAGGGGAGGGAAAAGCAGAGTGACAGCAGGCTCCTCCAGTCAACACAGCCCCACTCCCCACAGCACCAGACACAGTTTGCAGCTGGCCACAGGGCCCTGCCCTGGGAGTTATTACCTGGGGGAGGGGATGGAAAAGCAGAGTGACAGCAGGCTCATCCAGTCAATGCAGCCCCACTCCCCACAGCCCCACACACAGCTTCCAGCTGGCCACAGGGCCCCGCCCTGGGAGTTATTACCTGGGGAAGGGGAGGGAAAAGCAGAGTGACAGCAGGCTCCTCCAGTCAATACAGCCTCACTCCCCACAGCACCAGACACAGCTTGCAGCTGACCACAGGGCCCCGCCCATGGGGCCAGAAGTATATTATAAACATAAGTAGTGCCATACTGGGTCAGACCAACGGTCCATCTAGCCCAGCATCCTGTCTCTGACAGTGGCCAATCACAGTGGCTTGAAAGAAGCACCCAACAGGTCACAATGGGGGATCCATTCCCTGTTCTTTTCCTCCAGCTCCCGTCATGTTCCCCGATCCTGTTTGGCTAATAGCTACTAATGGACCTATACACCAGAAACTTGTCCAAACCTCTTTTCAACTCAGCTATAGTACTGGCCCTTACCACCGCCTCTGGCAGTAGATTCCACAACCCAATTATATGCTGAGTGAAAAAATATTTTCTTTTATTTGATTTAAACTTGTCACCCATGAGTTTCATGGAGTGTCCCCTAGTTCTAGTACTAGTTGAGAGGGTAAGTAACTGCTCCTTCTTTATTAGTTCCACACCACTCATGATTTTATAGACCTCTATCATATCTCCTCTCAGTCATCTCTTTTCTAAACTGAAGAGCCCCAACCTATCACGCCTCTCCTCATATGGGAGTCGTTCTATGCCCTTGATCATTTTTGTTGCCCTTCTCTAGGTCAGCTATGTCTTTTTTGAGATGGGGCGACCAGAACTGCACACAATATTCGAGGTGCGGTCGCACCATTGATTTGTATAGAGGCATTATGACATCCTCAGTTTTAGTCTCTACCCCCTTCCGAATAATTCCTAACGTTCTGTTTGCTTTTTTGACTGCTGTTGCTCGGAAATGGGACTACTTGCTGCTGGGAATGCTCTGGTCTGCAGTAGTTTCAGGTCATTGCAGAATTAATACCTCAGTGTTGCAGGAGTTATAACTTTTTTGCCAATTAACTGTGGAGTTATTCCTTTACAAGCTTGCCCTGGAGTAGGGTTTGCATTTGTTCCACATTCCTCTCATTTCACTACAATAAAAAGTATATCCAATGAGAGAAGCAGTCTACTCATCTCATGGGAAATGAATTACTCCTGTTTGTGTATATGCTCTGCTGAGCAGTGGATACCTGCTCAGTAAATTCCACTGCAGCTAATTAGTGTGCGTGCGCGAGAGGCCTTGAACAATTTATATAATATTTTCTCTTAAAATTATACAATTTAAAATTATAGTTTCTTGTACAAGAATTTTACACATTTCATCATTAGTAAAGCCAATGAAACCCATTTAACAATGCACATTAGCTATTTAATAATGCTGAGTAATCTCTCAAGATATCTAAAGTTACTACCTTTATTATGTAGTACAATTATATCCTTTAATGGACCAGCTACAGTCTCTATTGCTTATATTTGGGACCAACACGGCAACCTTCCTTTCTCTAAACTTTATTATGACTAAAAACTAGTGAAGACACAGTCAATGCCACATTCAAGAATTTCAATTCAACAGGAGTTTTAAATCTGTATTCTCTAAATACACCTATTTTATTCTGGATTCTCAATAAAATGGATAAGTGGTTTCAGTACTACTTGGATTTTTCTTGGAGGTGCGATAACAAATGAGTNACCTTGTCTATTTTATTACTTTGTAAAGTGCCAGGTACACTGCTGGCGCTATATAAATGTTTGTTAATAATAATAATAATAATAATAATAAGTTGTTCTCTGGGCAGGAACAAGAACTCATCGCAAGGTAACTATGCAGATGAGCCTTACCATCTCATCCTTTCCCATGAGAATAATTGCCCCTGAAAGGTATATAAGGACTGGCTCAGTAGATGAGACCTGGACCGAAGGCTGGGTTCCACAAGCACATGCTGTGAATTGCGTGGTTTTGGTTCCTTTCTGACCCACACATACACACACAGAGTTCGCCACCTCTTCGCTCCCTAGCAGCTTCAACTCTCTGGCCAGCATCGGCCCCCTCTCCACTTCTTCTGGACCCTCCAGCACAACTCCGAAGGGCCCTCGGACACGCAAGACATTTATTATGGGAGTTATAGTTTAGCATAGGTGTGTGAGTAGTTTGTAAACTACCAAGCTTGGTTCTCCGGGGCGTTGATCCCTAATAAAATTGTATTGTACCTTATTTATGGTGTGGTTGTGAGTTTTAAGCATGATCCCGATCCCGGTGTAACACTACTTTGGCACCATGCACTTGCCTGCCTCTGGCAACAACAGATTGCCCTGGGGAGGATCGAAGCTGTGCAAGGGTAGCTTATGCATGCAGAGTGGTGCCTGTTGGGAGACAAAGCTTTAATTACCCATGCCCTGTGCAGGGCTGTACCCGCTGAGAGGCTGACCTGAGTGAAGGAGAAAAGTATGGACCTGTAGGAGAATGTGCTGTCCTCGGGGGGAGATGCTGAATGGGTCGCAAACTTCAGGGTGCCCTGTCACCTTGTCCTGCAGATAGCAAGATCCTCTGGCGTTGACTGGAGAAACAAGAGGACTCCTGCTGCTCTGTCACTCAGCAATTTTGGGTTGGAAACTCCACGGTGGGCACCCTACTCATGGAGATTTGCACAGCGATTGTGGAAGTGCTGCTGGACTGGGTGGTTCAGTTGACTGACCCCCATGGAGGTAATGGAGGGCTTTCGGCAGGAGGGGTTACTGAACTGTATGGGGCGATCAATGGGAGCTATATCACCATTATCTGCCCCCCGCATAGCAAGGATGACTACCTGAACCAGAAGGGGTTTTTCTCTGTGGTTTTCCAGGTTGATAGGTGGAGAGCACTGTGATTATGTGTTGGTGGTAGCAATGCTGGTTGTTGCCTGGCTGTCGGTTTGGGCCATGGCCACGGTGCTGATAATCCTCTGCAAGTCATTTCTGAGAATGCAGTCGCTTGGTAACAGCAAGTGTCGGTGGGCACATACTGTCAACCAGGACAAGCTGGGAGAATGCATGTTTGAAAATGGCGTATTTGGCATTTAAGGCAGATGTTACGTGTGTGCCAGTGAGAGTGGAGAGAGGGGCAGGAAGTGGTTGCTCCTTGGAAAGCTCTAGACTTTTTTGCCTGCAACTCCATGGTGTTGGCGAACCTGTACACGCGTTGCGTGGAGGATGCACACAACCTAATTGGCATGATGCAGCCACTTGGGTACAAATCAGCACAGATTTGCACTTACGATGGGCTTTGCATATTCCAGGACTCTGTCGTGAGCGGGGACTGTGTATCCAGTGGTGGTGACCAGTGGGGGAACGACACATAATAAATGGACAGGTGGATGCCCCCCTGGTGTGGGCTATAGTCTTGTTTGTTAACACCTTGTTTGTGGCTGCAGATGATCCCGAACACAGAGCAAGTAGTTTGGTTTCACTGACAGGACCTGTGGTGACGCCTGGTGATTCCTCTGTGTCTCAATTCAGGACGTCTGGAAGGAAGAGCAGACTGGTGGAATAACAATGGAGATGCTGTTATTATTATTATTTATTATTATTAACAAACATTTATATAGCGCCAGCAGTGTACCTGGCACTTTTACAAAGTAATAAAATAGACACGGTCCCTGCCCCTAGGGCTTACAATCTGAGAGACAGGAGCTGGGGGAGAGACATAGGAAGGGGAACAGAGGGAGAGACAAGGGGTCTAACATTCATGAAGATGCGAGGTCTCAAGTGCACGTGCTCGGCTTGGTTACAATGAGAATGACAGCAGGCAGGTCCATGTAGCAAGGATAAGGGTAAACAGATCGTAGGTATAGGAAATAGTGGCTCAGCAGGATAAAGAGTCAGACAGAGCAGAGCGAAAGAGGTGAGTTTTAAGGAGAGCTTTGAAGGTATGAAGGGAGGGTGCAAGGCGGATGTGGACAGGGAGGGAGTTCCAGGCATGGGGGGCAGCAAGTGAGAAGGGACGAAGGAGCTTAGGGGAGCAGGGAAGACGTGGAAGGGTGAGAGAAGGGACAGAGGAGGAGCGAAGTGCACGGGCTGGAGTATGGAGGGTGATAAGTGCAGAGAGGTAGGGGGGAGTGAGGTTGTGAAGAGCTTTATAGGTAAAGAGCTGTTATGTGGATCCATTGGCCACAGACCCCAGTAAGTTTATAGGAGTTGTGTTTGGCGTCTGGCTGTACTTAGATTCTTCTCCCCTACTGCTATAGAATCTTCCTAAAAGAGCCCCTGCTGTGTAGTCTTGGTGCAGAAGCAAGGCTTCAGGTCACTGTAAAAAAACCAGGCAGAAGACTATGTTGATATTTCGTACACATCACATTTTAATGAGCTACACTTCACAGACAAGGTACCATAACCTGCAAAGTTTAAAACCTCTATTAACAAACACTTGTCGCAGACTGACATGCCTTCATGGCACTGTGAATAATCAATCTAAGTTTAAAAGAGATGACAGAGAGTTTGATAGCACCATTATCTTCTTTGGGCACTTTGTCAGAATATCTTTAAAACAAAATAAAGTGGGGGGGAGCATGGGGAAGAGCTGGAAACAAGCTAGAGAATATGGTTGTTCACCAGTGTCCAGAAAGATTCATTTCTGTGGTAGCATTATGTATTGCTTTTGCTAGTACAGTAGATGGCACTTTAGTAACACACAATTTCAATATGTGATTATGGGAAGTTAATTTTGTATGCTATATTTTATCCATTGCAGATATACTTATTGTCAAAAGGGGGGGGGGGGGGCGGGTAACACCCTGTCTCTGTTCATGACCCATGTCGGGGTTGGAAAAGCAAAATAGCCACAAACATGCAAATGATATAAAACACAAGCTTGACAAGATGGATCTAGATACTGTAATGTTTTCTTCATATATGTGCACCATGGTACTTGCACTGTTGCTTTGATTCTTGTTAAGATAAACAGCCTTGGAAGGTGTTCCAAAAATAGCATGAACAGAACAGGAATCAATGAAAGACCCAGCAGAATATTTTTGAAAAACATATATACTGTTTCTTTTTACTGTAGACAAAATATTTAGAGTACAAAGTGAGGGTCTACAGCAAATATTCCAGTTTTCCCCAAGATGGCCTTAGGACAGACTTGTTAGCATTTGTTGCATGCAAGTGTTTGCAAGTACATGCATAAATATTCTCAGAATCAAGGCATACAGCACAGGTGGCCAACAGGTAGACTGTGATTTGTTGGTAGATAAGTTAATCTCCAGTAGATCATGGTCTGGGGAGGGGGACCAGCTCCTCAGAGCTCACCGCTGGGGAGTGGAGCAGGACAGGTGCCCTGCGGAGCGGCTCCAAGAAGGAGATAGACTGGGAGAGCTCTTCCATTGTGGCAGGGAAGACTCTCTCAAAAAGTGAGTGTTCCTCTCCACTCCTTGGACCACTTGGTGAAGTTCCCTAGAGATGGGAGCTAGCACAAAGTGTTGTGGCCTAGAGTGCCAGAGCCAGTGGGTGGGGTCCTGAACTGGTAGATCACCTTAGGTTGGCACCTGAATCAAGCAGATTGTGTAAATCAGAAGTCTGGCCATCCCTGGCATACAGTAAACTCCAACGAGGTCTCTCTCACTTCCTGAGAGACAAAGAGATTTAATCAAAGCCTCTCAGGCCATGACCATCACCTTGCAAAACCAATCCCTAAATCCATATACTCTTGCACTGCCAACGGTGCTTCCAGTAGTGAATTGGACTCTATACACTGCTCCTCCATCAATCAGCGATGTTTGTGGTGCTGTAATATATCAACGGCCAAACTGTATTCTTGGTTACTGGCAGCCTTGTTGATGACAGAGGGTTTGGACCATTGTAATCAAAAACATAATTTGGCCTTGATTTTTAAGTTTGAGTCTGTTTGCATCACAGTAATACTCAGGTAGAAATGACAACAGTGGATGTTTTCAGACGTGACTGCTCCCACCACCCCCATGACCTTCTCCAGGTGGTGGTGGAAACCATCACTTCAGCTGGGACTCAGCCCAGCCACCGAACAAATGTTATAGTGGCTGGGATGGGGGCAGGGAGATGCATGGACATGTGTCCGTGCGTCCCCATACTGTGCACAACAGCCCACCCCTGGCTGACGGGCAGCCATGGCAGCCAGTGGCAGTTGCTATGGCACCTGACACCAGAAGGAACCCCAACCAGGTTGAGTAACGCAGTCGTTTATCCATAATGGCATGCTTTAAACCTGGTCGGGCAGCCGTTCCCCATGTGGAGACATCCCCAGGTCACAGCCCAGGCTAAGCACCAACATCACCTAAGGAACAGCGCATTCAAGCATGATGGTAGCTCGCAATTTCATATGGGTCAAAGCGTGGAAATGTGGGCTACTGTCATGTCTGAAAACACCCAGCGATATACATAGCACCTATGGGTATTGTTTGTTTGGCAGTGTTTGAAGCATGGGGTCGGATACTTCACATTTTGGCTGCAACCCATAGCATATGACAGATCTTCACTGAACTCTACCTTGCCTTCTGGCTATGGAGATTGTGATTTGTCTTGATTTTAAGGTTGGGGGTGGGATGGGGAAACATGGGAAGCCGGTGAACAGAGTGGGGAGCATTTGGAAATGGTGGGGTGAGAGTGGGTACAGGCCTGGCGGAATGGGTGGGGGGTTATGCCATGGCCCCTCTGTGAAGGGGGGCATGGGTATGTGTGAGACTTTGCTTTAACCTGTTTTTTAAATTGTAATGGTAAAGCATCTTGCTTGTGTGTGGGTGTTGGGAACTGAGCATTTTATATTGTCTTTTTACTTTCTGTAGGCCATCCTGAGTCCTTTGTAGAAAAGGGCAGGATAGATGATAATAATAATAATTAATAAAATATTGTCAAGTATGGCCCAAAGCCTTTTGTTATCTAGCCCCTTTCCAAATAATAAATTTGTTCCTTGAATCTAGCACTTGCTTTCAAACATGTTCCTTCAGCTCCTTCGTTCCAATAGCGCATGTTCCCCTTCTGAGCACATGCCTTCATCTCTGCTCCTTTCCCCCAATCACAAAACCTTCAGGCCCTGCCACTCCCTTTTCTTCCTCCTGGCATCTATGAATCTTCCCTTTTATCAGAACTAGGTAGGGCTGAAACAAAACAGCCCTTCCATTTTCTCAGAACAGTTCCATGAAAATGGAACGGCTGTTGAAATCTCAATTGAAATTCCAACTGATCGGAATCCTGATTGTCCGTTTTGTACATACGCAAAATGGCGCCCGGCCAGTCTGCACATGCACAAAATGGCAAAAAAAAAATTCAATTATTCCAGCAAATGAAAATCAGAATGATTGTTCATTCTGATTTTTGTTTGGACCAATCAAACCAACTAGATCCGTCGAAAAACGATTCCAGGTGGAAATGGTTCCCTGCCACCATACTTCCTTCAGAGAAATGTTCATAGTGCCTATTTTTAATAACCACCATCAGCAGCAACAACATAAAATGTTTCCAGCCAAACGTGGACCTAATATATGTGCCATGCTGCTTTGCTCTTTCACACTGTTTTTCGTTGTCGTCATTTCTCATGCATTTTTATGCCATCGATCGATATTGAGGCAGTGAGCATTGGTTTTTTTATGTATCATTAAAACACCAAGCCCATTACTGATGCTCAACAAATAAATAAAAGTAATCATTTTAGATTTTTGAATTAGCAAGTAAAAGTATTATATGCTTCCAGCAGATTTCTCTCTCTCTCTCTCTCTGAATTTGTATCCTACCCTTTCCCGTAGGCTCAGGACAGCTTAAAAGCAAATAAATAGATAGATAAACCATATGAAATACCAATTAAAACCCCCGCACCGAACCCTAAACCCTATCTCCACCCACCAAAAGCCCAGCCAAATAAATAAGTCTTACATTGCCTTCTGAAGATGCTCAGACTTTGGTGACCCTCCAGAGGAAGGAAATTACAAAGCTGTGGGGCAGCCACCGAGAACGCCTCTGTATACTTGTTTGAATCAGGTGCCGTGGTGGAACTTGCAAGAGGGCACCCCTGGCTGACCTAAGGGAGCACGGTGAAACGGTCTTTTAGATATGCAGGTCCCAAGCTGTTAAGGCAGGTGATACTATACTATCACAACAGTTGCATTATTAGCATAAATAAGCATATCTTCAATTCCACTGGAAAACATCCTTTCACTATGTTGTTTTTTTTTAAGAGCACCATTGCGTCACAATTTTTTCGCTGGAATCTGAAATGGAGAGTATTATGGCTGAAAATGTGTGAATGCTGTAAACCATTAAACAGTGCCTACTTATAATTTGCTAAGAAAAATAAGGACCGTCTGTGATGGCAATGGAAAGCTGTTTTAAAAACGCATCATACCATTTTAAGTGTGTTGGTCTTGCAACGTTTGTTCCAATTTTCAAGTGTGACAGACATCCAGTAATAGAATTTCTCTCACAGATGCTTAGTGATGGGTGCTTACATGTCATTCAAGCTGACATAGTTTTCAAGAAAAAGATATTTTTCTTCAACATGTGATCTTTTTAGGAGATTAGCAATTTGAATATCGATTGCTAATTATATTAAAATAATACTCCATGCCTTCTGGAAGTGCATAAAACACCATTAAAATACCATTACATTTTAACAGCCATGCAATGTACAATTGGTCCACGGATTTATATTTCTACATGAACGCTCTTTTTTGGTTGCATATTTTCAATGCTCAATAATGTATTCCAGTAAGTTCCCATTTATCATACATCCCATGTTATTTTTGTCCAATGTGTTGTGTAGGAGTTTATTAGGCCAAACAATGTGCAAACTTCCTTGGAAAGAAAATCTTTGTAATTCCTTTCACAGATTCCTTGCCTATAAATTTGTGCGTTACACTCCACAGTTGTATCACACACTCCATAAGTCCCGCTGCATTACACAAGGAACTCAACAGAAAATATGCATGGCATATGAAATTGATGAGCATTTCATGGTTATATTTAGTATTTCTTCTCTAGGACAACAGCTTCACAGTCTCTAATTGAGCTCTCGGCTAGTGTTATTGACAACCTCTCATCCAATCAGCATGGTGATGTGCATGCATCATTTTCTTCAGCATATTTCACCTGTCAGACTGCTGTCTCAGTTGCAGTACTCCTACTCAGAAATAAATAAGGACTCATGATGCACTTGAGCCTACCCTTCTGCCAGAAAAAAATCCAGGCATTTATTTGTCCACAATTTAGCTGACATTTACAAGACTGATCAAGATTTTCTTGACTGCCATGGGGGAGCCATTTTAGTTTTCAACACAGATTCCTCCCAAAAGTTGTATCTCAACAAAAACACATAATCATAACAGCAAAAATCTTATATCGAAGAGGCACCCCAAAAATGCAAGATAATAGTTAAAAATGACAGAGTCAAGCCACAAGCGTTGCACTTATTGGAAACCATCAAACATTAAAGCAGATTTCCACAAATGTATGCACTCTTTCCTCCCTCTCCTAGTATTTAGTGTGGTCTAACAAATGAAGCCCACATTGTTCAGGAAGACAGAGATATCTATTCTTTACTTTTAAAAAAATAATTCATTTTAATGGTGATTTTTTTAAAAAGAGGAAGTTTGAAAAATGGTATAACACCATCTAGGCTAGTTACAGGAGACCTAATCCTGCACTGTATCCACAGATACATAAACTGCAACTGTGATGAAAGCCCGAGTTACCTAGTAACTCTTGCTAGGTAGGTACAGTTAGGTGTGGCTTCATCCAGAGCTCTGGTTGAGAGGTCAAATTGGACATGATCCTTAAGGATGTGAAGAAAACATGAGGAATATTTAAGTCCACGAGGGATGATCAGCCTTTTCTAGGGTTCAGGCCTTTCTTTTTATTATCCAAAATGCGGACAATCCAGAGAAGAAAGATAACAAATGTCTTTTTTGCATACAAGAGAACCTCTATCAGATTTCACAGTACAGTTAGAAGTGCTATTTGCTACCAGAAATTTGGACAAAAAATATTCACAGAATCTTGCAGATTTCTCCTTGAAACCAAATCAACTTTGAAATGAAAGGTAAAACCCTTCAGATTTCCAGTGGTTTTTTAGCTTTTGGGAGGAAAATTATTTTGCATTCCTTTAATTTAAACCAATTAAGAGCTTCACAACCTACGTGTCTGGGACCCCACCACAAAATTTACCTTTTCTTTTTATACAGCGCATTTGTCATAGATTTTGTTATATGATTAGTTTGACCATGTTCTGCAATTTCCCATTACTTGTTTTTGCTGTCACTTGCTTTTCTTTGTTCTCCTTCCTTGTTTTCTGACTCTCACACCTTTTAGGAATGGGCCGAAGGATTTTCTCAAGAGGAGTCTATTCTGTCTTGAAAAAAAACAAACCTCAACGCCAACCCAAAAGATTTCTCATTAATTCCCTTTTTAACAAGTTGCAGATACATCATGAACTCTGCAAATCATTATAGAAAGATACTTAGTCCACCTTCTTCTAGGTAATTCAATGTTTCTAGAAAACACAAAAGATTTTTCTAGTGTTCAGTCCTGACAGTTTAGGTGAGCAGGTGGAAGTAGTTATAATGATGGCATGTCTGAGATTTCAGAGAAGCATAAGACCTGATAGGTTGTAGGCAAGTAGCTGTTCTGTGCTCGCATGTCATCGAAAGAATAATAAGGCTTCCAATAGGGAAAGCAAAAGACATCTGCTTTAAACCTCTGAAAGGTGATGTGCTGAAGAGCAGCTAGGTTTAAAAAAATTATTCTACAGCTATTTTTGTTTCCCAAATGATAACATTCTGTGCAATAAAATGGTTCCTTATTTAACGCAATGGCTATATTAACAAAGGTTTACAAAATAGTTACTACAAGCATAAAATGGTCTGACCAAAAGCATTAAATGTACATTACAGCCAACTTTGGAAAAGAAAAAGATTGCACATACAGAAAGATCTAAGACCTAGTTGTATTTAAAAGCCAGGCTGGAAAAGGATTTACCATTCAAATGGCCAAGTTAAGTAAGATACAGCCTTCTCCATACTAGTTCTCCAGTACATTTGATTTGGTATCTGTTATCGTTATCAATTAGCATTCTAGTGAAATCAATGGAATACTAGATAATATTATATTTCCTGTAATCTCTCTCTCTCGTCTCGGTACATTCATCACTATAGTATCTGAATACCTAGATATTGTAGAAACTCAGATATAGGGTGAAAACAGACATGACGCTAACCACCCTTTAACCACCCTTGGTGGTTATTTATGCATGTTGCAGGGCTGTATTGGTGCCCTATGCAGCCCAGAAACATGGGGTGATTTCAGATGTTACGGGGCCCATTGGCCCCGTACCAAAATCACCGAATTCCTTCCCCGCCGGGATCACCCCGTCACGCCGCAACAGGCGTGCTGGGGGGATCCCGGCGGGGAATTGGGGAGGGGGAGGGGCCGCGCGGCACAACGTGCGGCCGCACGGCCCCGCCCCCTCCACGCTCCCCGCCCTCTGGGGAGACGGGCGGACGGCAGGGCCAATGCGGCCGCCGCGTTGGGCCGGATTCGCCACGGCCCGGGGTCCCGCCGGTGATCCCGGGCCATGGCGCCCAACCAGACGAGACGCCGGGGTTCACCCCGGCATGGGATTGCATTCGACACACGGCGGCCTCCGGTCCCGCCGCTTCGACCGCTCACGTGTCGAATGTAATCCCAAGCTGTGGTAACATCTGGGGGGAAACATCCGTTTTCCCCAACAGACGTTACGCGATCACAGCCACCACGCGGAATTGAGCGTGGTTCACTGTGATATCGTAACGTCTGAAATCACCCATGCATAAATGACCACCAAGGGTGGTTAAAGGGTGGTTAGCGTCATGTCTGTTTTCACCCATACAGCAGCGCAGCAGGGATATGCTTTATTTGGATGTATCAGGAATGTTTAAGCAGCATTCAAAGCATTCATTTCTACATTTCCTTGCCCACCCAAGAAAGAATCATTGGGACAAATTCTTGACAATAATAAAGTGCCTTAAACATACCATAGGGTGCAAGCTGGTCCGCTAATCCTAGAAAGGAAGAGGGTCATGTTGGCTTTGGGAAATTATGTCACTTTGAACTTAGTGACTGAAATGTATTATCTTTAACTATTTAGATAGTGCCAGCAATGTGCCTGGAACTGAAAAATCATTGATTAGAGACATGTCCCTGCCCCAAGGGGCTTACAGTCTAGGAGAGACAATATTATTGTTTCTTTATTACTATCTCAATATATTTAACATTGAGACATTGGGGCCGATCCTAAGACCCACGCAATGTGCGCATACCCTCACACACTCCCTCTATGGAGACTGTGTCGCATGTGTAAACCGTGCGTAAACCACACACGTGTGCATGCATAAGGGGTTTAGCATCAGCTCCATTATCATCTCTATAGGATCACAAAATTACAGCGATGGGATGGTCTCAAGGGCCATCTAGTCTAACCCCCATGTCCACACCCTTCCAAAAACAGTCGTTTGTAGCTTTTTGTAATATGTTTTAAATGGTGATCCATTTGTTTTACTCTGTCTCCTTTCATACCAATAAATGTCTTTGAATAAATATTGCATTTTTTGTATTACATTTAGGATAATAAATAAGGACAATGTATTCAGCCCCGTAACAGTGGTGGTGGTGGTGGGGGGGGGGACCCATTAATAATAGACTTAAAAGAAATGAAAACAATTCCAAAAGGATTTAAGCCTAAGACTTTCTATACCAGCTTTATCTAGGCGGCTACAAATTCTGTCCACAGCCTTTGCCAAAATGCAAACACAGTAAACCCAGGTTTCACTCACACCAAAGCAAGTCAGGACTAATTCCACAGAAATAAACTGAGTTTACACTGGTGTAAAACCAGCATAGAGTCAGGAGGAGACTTATATTCACTGCAGCTGTTTCACTGGACCCAGGAGATATTTACTAAATTCTTAGCAGGTCACAAAACAGATGAACAGCCTAGTTCTGCCTGTATTATTAGAGCCAGAGTGTGCAGACCTGAAGGAGAACCAACACTTCTCTGAAAACAGCATTTTTATTTTCTGGCTTTGTCTAATGTCTGTCTGTGGCTCATTCTGCCATAAACAAATGAAAGCTGGGGAATTGCTGAGCGTAGATCCTCTCTCTTTGAAGTCTGTAGAGAAACTGAAGTAGGTTATTACTTTTTTGAAAATTGGGGATGCTCCTGAGAAATTCCATTTTTATTGTGTTTATATTTGTTTTTCTAGAGCTTTTACAACTGATGGCAAATCTACAGTTCTTGAAATTAAATTTGATACATGATTATGTGTAGGTTATGGACTTGGAAGTGCCCAAAAGAACTCTTATACAGTGAACTCAACTGGCTACACTTCTATGGTAGATTAAGGATGAAAACAGACACGACGCTAACTCCGCTTTAACACAGCTTTAACATTTTTTTATGCATGTTGCAGGGCTGCATTGGTGCACGATTCAGCCCAGCGTCATGTCTGTTTTCACCTTAAGTCACTTCATAGCTCATTGACAAGCCTGCAGAGCTGATAATCAATGCGGGAGTCAAGAGTGGAAGTGTCCTGTTCTGTGTACTGCTAGTTGGGAAGACTCACTCATTCATGTCTTGCAGGCCTAGCTAGGAAGATAGAAAAGCAAGTAGATTATCCCATCACTGCCTCGAGTACATTTGCAAATGGCGATACTACTTCCTGCCGTGCCAAACAAAACACTAGAGCAATCTTGTGCCTCCATTTTCCACTTGGTCTGCTGTGAGTGTATGCATATCAGTGAAAATGCAAACCTGGGTTGTTGTTTTTTTCATTAAGCTCACTTGCTCTAATATCACGCATACACAGATCATTTTGACAGCTGTCTTCTTTATAGGGAAATGTATAGCCACAAAGGAGGAGAACGCATGTTCTTCATTTCCTTCTTACTGTTTTGTTGAAAAAGAAAACTCCTGAGTAAACTTTGTCTGCTTTTCATTAAATAGCAATTACAAAAAGCTTACAGAGTTCAAACAAAGTGCAACCTCAGTTCAAATCAAGCTCTACACAAATAGTGTAACAAAATTCAGACTTGCAGTTACTTCAGCGGAACTCAAATTGGCACTAAGCACTTCTGCTGGCCCTAACCAATTTGAGACTCACACCCTTAGGACACACTCCTCTACTGTTGGAGTCAATTGGACTTTTACCATTGACTTCAATGGTGGAGGATTACGCTTTTGATATCCGCTGCTCACTGGCGATGAAGACTCTTATTTGGCATGGCATTCTGGCTGCCGAGCACCATTCAGACAAGTGTTTTACACCTCAAAGGATCAAATCAACAGTGTCAAAAATTTCACACCTATTACAGATTTTTCCCATCACAGCTTGTTTGGCTTCGCCTGTTTCTGCTCGTATTTCTGAGGCTGCCATGGAAGGCCAGATCCCCAACTACTTAACGTTGCCATAGGCAACACATGTGATGGTGGTGTGGCAGAAGCCTGACCTGGCCCGAGGAGGAAAACCACAATGGACAAGGTCAGGGCTGGTTCAGGTCACCGAACAAATGTGATGATCACAGCTGGGGCACCATCCTGCTGCCTGCATGGACCAGGTAGGGCTGAAACTCGCTCTCACTGTTCTTGAAAATCCCATCACAAACGGGTTTTGAGAAGATTTTCGAGAATGAGTTGAGAATCACCCGATTCTTAACCCGTTCTTGTGAGATTCAGCTCTCTGCACATGTGCAAAATGGCCGTCACAGCCATTCTTTGCATGTACAGAGCATTTGGGGGTTTTCAAGAATCTCATGAGATACCCCAAAACCTAAAAATGCTCTGTGCATGCACAAAATAGCCAACAGGGAGCCACAGGCCAATAAGCCACAGAATGACTATAATGGCCATTTTGTGGATGCGCAGAGCATTTTGGAGGAGTTTCAAGAATCTTGCGAGAGTCTCAAAAACCATAGCGAGATCTTGCAAGATCTCACCGGGGCGGCTAGATCTACCAGATGAGCAACCATGGGCTCAACTGCCGTGAGCTACCATGGGCTAATATTTCATTTGTTTTCACCAAATGTAATGGCTTTTACCTGCCTTCTCCCACCTTATCCCCAGCTTATTACTATCCATATTCCATTCTGGTACCTCTTGAGCAGTCACTAAAATGCTGCCCTCCAGAACATCAAAACGATGTTAACTTCATTGCCAAAAAACTGGAAGTAGCTACAAAATTGGGAACAGGAATTGTCTTTAAATGTTATGTTGTTTTTAGGTAGTAGAGATAAAGTCCCTTTTCGCACAGTAGGTGCAGGGATGGGTGGACGGTGCATGGGGGTGCATTCCCACAGACCCACCCACCCACCTCCGTTCATCTCCATGCACAGAGCATCAGGCAGTGGTGCTTGTTGCTCTGTGCGTGGGTGATGGGTGGAGGTTGGTGGAGCGCGGGAGCGTACATGTACCCCCACCTGCAGTGTTCCCATGGGCACCGACCCATCCCCCCTGCACCTGCCACGGCGTTCGCACACGTGTGTGAGGGTGTGTGCGTGCCCGTGTGTAAAGGGACAAAATAGCGTAGTGATATCTCTTATTGGACCAACTCATGTTGGTGGAGGTTCACAAGCTTTTGGACCTCACAAGGTCCTTCGTCAGGCAGGTCAGGAGTCAGAGCTGCAGACACAGCAAACACACTCCCTCTACAACTATGTTATTTTTATTATCATTTCTTAATGACAGAAGTTTGTATAGCCTCATACTCTGCAAAAAAAATCTCATAATGCCATGTCTGAGCCATAGTTTTTCATAGAGTTTGATTCAGAAACCAGATGACTTCATATACTGGGTATTGTTTGTAGCATTCATTAACAAAATAACCGCATTATTTTTCAGTGTGATTGGGTATCAAGCAAAGATAACCTGGAATGAAATGAACTTTTAATCCTTTGTGACATCATGGAAGCACAGCAGAGGGAGGGAAAGCTGCTCTTCAACTGAAACTTTTTTAAAACAGCCACTTTCCTGGCAAACTGGGTTAATGTCATTCTTTTTAATGGTAAATAATTTAGAATCCACTTACCAATTGTATCACTTCAACTCAAGTGAGCTTGGAAACCTATTCCAATTTCAAGATCCGGAGCTAATTTATGCAAATATATGTGTGTTTAAGGGGAGTCTTTGAAAAAGTTACCACCGCACATTTCTTCTCTAGATTCTCTTCTTTCCTTCCTTGTATTTAAAGCTTTGTGCACACAGCTGTATCTGGCATTTTTCCTACTGTGATCACAGAGAAAATAGCTATCTCCAGAATGATCATTATTGGAAAAACCAGCCCCGTTAAACAATCCTTCTGCAACTGGTTGCAGCGAGGTTACTTGCACCCTTCATGTATCATGGCCACGGGTTTCAACCTACTCCTACATGTCCACCGGGGCAACAAGCCTGGCACCCCAGTCCACCAGAACAGATAATGACTTGTGTACAGTAATGGTGACTGACAATCTCATCTTTAAGCTATTTATCAGTGTGCGATCTGCATGTCAGGTGTCACAAGAACATGACAACTCTTGTCAGTGAAACAAAAGAGTCGTGTGACAGCATTTCAATTGAATTTTTTCACCCCGCACTCATTGCATTAACACTTTTAAAACAACTACATTCATTTTATATATATAATCAAAATGGGCTGAAATCCTGACAAGGTAGATTATTTAAAAACAAACAAACAAAAACAGCCTAAAAATGCACCTGATCCCACATCTCCAGCCCTTTCAAAATAACCTGTCTGGGTTTATTAAGAATCATTTTATTTGTTGCAGACAATAAACCAACCATGGGTCATTCGGGGAATGCATGCAAGTCTTGCTATGAATCATTCATAACTCAGAACATTTAAAAAAATAAAAAAGTAAACTTAACATTACAGAAATACTGAAAAAGCAAAGGGAAAATTATTTTCTATGCATTTTATAATCAATTACTCTACACACTCCTCTCAGCCACTGTGCAGTCTAGAAGTGCACCTACCCTGTATGCTTTCCTGCCCTAGAGGGGTTTTCATCTTCTCTGAAACCCAAGGTTCATTATGATTGTGTGGCATAGCCAATGCCTCTCTTCAGATTGACTGACTGTTTCCTGGTGCTCATTGTAGGATGAGGGAGACACTTGATATGATTCCCGTGGAACTGTGGAGTTGTTTCACATGGCACAGGATTATGTGGCTCCTGCTACCAGGGTGTGAGAGAGCTTTGAAGAACTTCCCAAATTTCAATTCCTCTGCATATCAAATACAAGATTTTACATTCATTAACCTTTTCCATTCATTAGCTTGATGTCAGGAAGCACTACACCAAACAACTGAAACTAAACTTTGACAAATCCGTTATACAGCTAGGTTTGTTTTCCATTATAGATAATTTCTGGCATTTCGGTGAAAAATGGATCATGTGAGATTTTTAAAAAATGGATTCCCTGTATGATCCCTCCAAATTGCCTCATAGAGGGATGGGTGGGAGGGGAGACGGAACCCCCAAACACAACATGTGGCAGGATAGTTCTTGGGTGATGAAAGATACTAATAAAGTGGTCATAGACAATGATCTTGCAGCCACAGGCATCAAACTGGAGAACAAATATTTATGTCACCCCCAAAGAGCAAGGCAAACTGTGGATGCACAGAGGCTATGTTATAAGTGAGCACAATATGTGAGACTGCATGGCCTCTTACATGGCACACAAATTAAGGCAGTTGATTTAACTTACAATTTCCCCTCTTTTTGGTGGTTAGGTTTGCTACTCTGTGCATTAATTTTTTCCCTGGACTGAAGGTTTTTTGGTCTAAGATTTTTTTTTAATATTCAAAGGACAAACGTATAGTTGCAGTCAAGCATAAGCTTTATTTTACAAAAAGAGTAAGAAAGAAAGAAAGGCTCCAGGAGAAAGCAGTGTGTGTGTGTGTGTGTGCGTGCTTCCCTTCTAGTAGTATGTCTCTGGCAGTGGCCCCTGTAGTATTACGTGTGATTTTGCTCCACTTAAAAGTACACTGAAAACAAGTCAAAATGGTTGCAAACTGCATATGCCTCATAGCAATTCCATATTTCCAGTAGCCTGGAAGCATGGTGGCACTCTCTCCAGGGATTAGACTGAAAAATGAAAAACACTGGTACTTTTTCAAAACAAGCTCTGTCCACTCACAATGCTTACTATTGCTTAGGACTGTGCTGGTATCTGCTGCCTTTTGAAATTGCACCCACAGATTCTTCCATAGGATGCCCATCCTCAAGGGGATGCTTTGAAGAAAACACTTAAGCCTAGGGCCAAGTCTTTGTATCTGTGGTTTAGTATTTGTGTTTATTTGTATTTTATCTTTGCCCAGATTTACTGCATTTCCTCCACTGCCACCAACATGGAAAACACAATAAGCACAGGTCCCTGCACGTGGGTTATTTTGGCACAGAAATGCAATGAGGTTCTGCCAGTTTAACAGGTCTGTAAGGAAAGAAAAATGCAGTTGAAAGTGCATTGGTAGCTAAGCCTGCTACCAATTTAGAAAGGGGGAGGGGGATGCTGGTTTGGGGGAGGGTGGAGAATATGGCTGGCTTGGTTGGGAGGTTCTTAGGCCCTTTTTACACGAACCGCAGCACTTGGGGGGGGGGGGGGGTTGGTGTGCGCCACAGTCCGTGGGCAGGGGAGGGTGTAGATGGGTGCCCACCCATCTACATCCACCCCCACCCATCAACACACATGGAGAAACCGCCATTTTTGCTGGTTGCTCCGTGCGCGGGGGATGGGTGTTTGTGTGTGTGCACGGGAGCATGCACACCTTCACCCACCCGCCCGCCCGCCGTGGGATTTATCCGGAAATCTGGGTGTTCGTTTGTGGGTGCTGCCTGTGTAAAAAGGGCCATAGTTTGGAAAGGTAGGAACAGGGCATGAATCTGGTTTTGGGAAAGGGAAATGGGGCATGGGTCTAGGTTCATGGGAGGTTGCTGGCTTGGGGAGGGGAAATGAAATATGTGGCTGGCTCAGGGGTGTCATGTGTTGGGATTTCACAATTTCTCCCTGGCTAAGCTAGTCTCCATAGGGGTATTTTTAGATGTGACGTTACTACGCATGGAAACACTTACCCCGGCATGGCCACCCATCGTGGTATCATGTTTGTTCCCGCCGACCAGACATTTACTGCGGGCGGGAGCAAACACTCCCTGGACTGTGGCAGGATTAACTCTGGGTTGTGAGCTCGGATCCTTGCCACCTCACAACCCAGAGTTAGCCCTGCCACTGTCCGGGGAAGTCATCCTCGGCCCACGGTAGAGCGGGCCATCCCATATAATGGCCTGCCCTACCTAACTCTGGCTTGTGGCCGGAGCTTTTCCAGTCAGGCGTGGAGGCCTCATAGGCTGCTGCACCCTCCCATCAGGGAGGAGGTATGGCTGTGCTGAGCAGCGCGGGGGGCAAGGCTGTGCAGATCACATCTGCACGTTGCCCCTGCCCCGGCCGCTGGCACGTTTGGGGCCAGATCCTGCCCGAGGTGAGGGCTCTCACCCTGGGCAAGATTAAAGCATGGCGGCAACTAGCACCGTCACGTCTAAAACTACCCTGGGCTGGGGCTGGCTGCAAAGCTGGTGACTGAAGTTCAGAGAAAGCAACAGCTCCTGCAGGTGGGGAGGGCTCAATACAGGCTTTTCAAGCAGGCAGCTAAGCTGAGAGTCAGAACACCCTGGCTTCAAGATGGATATGTGCAGGGACCTGAGTTGACTGCGTTGCTGCAATTTGCAGTGATTTTCGCAGAATCAGCCAATCCTCGCAGAATCCTCGCAGAATCAGCCAATCCTGACCATGACCCGAGGGTTAAATAGGCCCCTGGGAGATGAATTGTGGGTGGGATCTGAAGGCCCTATGTTTGCGTGAGGGAGGTGCTGAAATTCCAGAGGATTTGAGTTGTGTTTGATTAGCATAGTTGTGATTCTATGTCAAAGCTATTGCAAATTTGCTTCGCAGCATGCATAGTTATGCAAATCAAGTTAATTATGCAAATATTAATGCTCGCGGTGAATTTGCAGAATTTGGCTTCACTGGCTGCAGAATTTAAGATTTTTTTGGTGCAGTCAACTCAGGTCCCTAGATACGTGCTACAGTTTTTGAGCCCAGCATGAGACCTCAAATACCACATTTTTTTCAGAAAAATTTGGGTTCACTTGAATCCAAATACACAGTCCTACTATTTGTCTTTCAAATATGGAACCAAAACAAGCCCCGGCTATGGTACTGAGACGGCGTTGGTGGCCTTGGTGGATGATCTCCACTGGGAGATGGATGCAGGATGTTCGACCTTTTTGATCCTGCTAGATCTCTCAGCCACTTTTGATGCCGTGGACCATGGGCTGCTGTTGAGACGGCTGCGAGACCTGGGAGGTCTGGGTGGGACAGTCCTTGGATGGTTCCGCTCATTCCTCTCGAGTAGAAGCCAGCGGGGGGTGCTGGGGGCTGAAACATCTAGCCCCTGGGCCTTGACCTGCAGCGTTCTGCAGGGTTCTATTCTGTCTCCACTGTTATTTAATGTTTTTTTGCAGCCCTTGGGGGAGATCGTGAGAGGGTTCGGGGTGCGATGTTATCAATATGCTGATGATATTCAGCTGTACCTCCTTGTTTTCAACTGACCCAGGTCCTGCTGTCTCATTACTTTCCCAATGTTTGGAGGCTGTGGCGAATTGGATGCGGCAGAGCAGACTGAAGCTCAATCCCGATAAGATGGAGGTGATGGTGGTGGGAAGGGCGGGGGACGCGCTGGCCCCTCTGATAGTGGGGGTTTGCCCGCCTGTTGGTCTTCAGGTTCAGAGTCTGGGGTGGTCTTGGATTCGGGCCTCTGTCTGGATCGGTAGGTGGAGGTGGTGGCTAAAGCCGCCTTTCGTCAGCTGTATCTGGTACGGAGGCTTCGACCTTACGTCTCTGGGCCCGATCTGGCCACTCTCATCCATGCCTTCATCACCTCAAGGCTAGACTACTGCAACGCGCTCTACGTGGGGCTTCCCTTGTTTCTGGTTCGGGGGCTGCAGCTAGTGCAGAATGCGGCGGCCCGTCTCCTTACGGGGACGGGGCGGCATGAGCACATAACACCGGTGCTCCATGCTCTGCACTGACTGCCTATAACGTACTGAGCCAGGTTCAAAGTGTTAGTATTGATTTATAAAGCCCTTCATGGTCTGGGCCCCTCATATCTCGGGGACCGCCTCGTCCTCCATGCCTCAGAGCGATCCCTTCTGTCCACCGCAGGTGCCTTTCTGGAGGTCCCCCGTGTAAAATGGGGGGCCACAATGGAAAGGGCGTTCTCGGTGGCCGGGCCGCATTTATGGAATTCCCTCCCGGAGGAGGCTCACCTGGCCCCAGGTCTGTTGGCTTTCCGACGTATTTGTAAGACTTGGCTGTTCGCCCAGGCCTTCAGAGGGGAGGGTGGGGTGGGGGTGGGGTTGGTTTTATTGATGTTTTAAAACTGTTGTAGGTCTGGTTTACTATTGTTGATTTTATTGTTATTACTGGGTTTTTATAATATTGTAAGCCGCCGTGAGATGCCGTAGGCATGAGGGAGGCGGCTAATAAATTTAAATAAATAAATAAATAAATAAATTGATTTGTGTTTTATCAAAACTTGAATGAACAGCCCTACTTAAATCACCATTCCTGGGTTCCCTGTTCTCCCATCAAAGTTATCTCTGTGGAAGAGTACAATTTCACCCTTGGTATAACTTAAACGTCTTTGAAAAAGATCAGGAGCCTCCTCCCAGTTTTAAAAGGAATGGAGATGGATAGATTGTGTTAAACCATGGTAAATACAAATGACAAAAAAAATACAAAGATCTTAAACAGAGTAGACAGCTTCTCTATCTTAACAGCATTTTCCCCATTAAGCTGGATTTTGCCCCAGATATTTATTTTATTTAGTTAAATATGTATGTTTCTCATACATACATCAAGCAAATGCATCTGAGACCAGAATTCAGTCCACTTGCATGTGTTTTGTACCACCATGCCCATTTTAAAACATTTTGACCAGTTATCAGCAAAGACATGAAATCTCTATAAAATATCAACGGAATTACAATCCCATTTGAAGATGATACAACTCCCTTTGGGCCCCAACCCACAGTTTGAGAAACTCTGCTCTAGGCTGTACTCCACGGATGCAGAAACCTTTCTCTCCAAGAGGCCACTTAGAAACTTAGCACATGCTCTTTGGGCTGCATAGAAGTTGAGGGCAGAGGTGTGCTGAGGAAGAAGAAATCATGTATCTGTCACGGATCTTTGTGTGCATCTCCTCATCTCTGCTCCCTTACCCGTAGCTCAGTTTTTCAATGCTTGGGGGTCGGAACTGGATACAGGGGCCAGATCCAGGAAATGGAAGGGGGCCACATATAGAGGAAGACAAACTGTGCGTGCACAGAGGCTAAGGCCCTTTTTACACAAGCAGCGGTGGGTGGGCGCATGGGTGTGCTGCCACGGTGGGTGGAGGTGGGTGTGCACCTGTTCCTATGGGTGCACACCCACCTCCACTCATGGAGCCTCCTCCGGTTTGCTGGATGGCTCTGTGGGTGGATGATGGGTGGACATGAGTGTTGCACGAGAGTGCACACGCACCCCCAACCACCGCCCATGCTGTTCACACAGATGGACTCGATCCCCCCCCCCGCTACAGCATTTACACTGACGCTCCCCCCACCGCACACCCGTTCGCACACTCGGGGGGGGGGTGGGATCCGTGTAAAAACGGCCTAAGTTACAAGTGAGCTGCATTTGGCCCCTGGGCCTGAGGTCCCTTACCCCTGCTGTACTCTGCTTATCCAAAGTCCTCACTGAAGCCACTTTCACTTCTATTTCTGTTTCATCATTCTGAACCCTTTCCTACCAATAAGATCAATATCTGACTCCTTGTTAAATAACAGTATTGCAATAAGTGGACATTTTATCCATCAAACACTATAACCAGTTGCTATATTGATGATTTCATTAGTATTATATTAACCTCAAACCCCTTAGACAGTCACAGGCCTGAATCAAAAATTGTTTTCTCTTCCACAGCTTGCATTGTGGGCTAAATACTGTATTGTTTCCTTGTGTACAGCTCTTGAGATTTGCTTTTATGCAGAGAGAATTTGTATTCTTCGTGGAAATGCAAAGCGTAAATGGCTACAGTGTGTCCCAACGCATCTTTCCCTAAACAAAGCATGCAGTGCTTGAACCTGTTTGTTTATAGCCATGATTAACAGCTTTGGTAACTGCTTCTCTTTCTTGCCTCGCAGCTGCTGAATCAAGTGGCACAGATCATTGGGCAACACATAACGGGAGTGCACATCAGCTGCAAAAATGAGCTTAATGCACCAAAGTTTGCCCCCATTGATCCATGCTCAGCGTGGTTTCCTAATCAATTTCTTCACTCATTCATTATTTCTCCCTTCTTTAAAGAAGAGATTTCCCCATAGTTCATAGTTTAATATCATCTGTCCCTTCTTGTCCAGCTAATGCTATAGTTTCTCATGACAGTAATAATCTAAGGGTTATGACTTTTCAACGTGAAACATAACTCCATTTTATAAAACCATCTTAGAGCTACAAAAATGTTGATAGCACCTGCATTAATATTGATTATCGTAATCGTAAGTCATAACCCATCATTCGCCACGAGGAATTATGGACTATGATTTCTGATTATGATGATCAATATTAATGTCTCTACTATCAACATTTCTGTAAGTTTAAGATGGTTTTATAAAATGGAGTCATATTTCATATTGTTGGATCTGTATGAAAAGCTATAACCCATATTTCCTTGTGACAACTACAAAAGAGGATTCTGAATCAATGCCCAACTGAATCGGTGCCTAACTGTCTCTCCCTCATCCCCCTGCAAAAGCTTTGGGTACTATATTTAGTAGATTTCAAACCAAAAGGAACCATTATGAGTCTCTAATCTGATCTCCTATAAAACACAGCCCATACTCTAAAATCCCACTCTGCATTTCACCTGCATCAAGCAGAATGACTTTTGATGGAACTGGAGCATATCTGTCAGAAAGACATCTATTCTTGAACTGAAGACCCTTGCATGGTGGAGAATTTACCACATCCCTTGGTAATTTGTTCCAGTGTTTAATCACCAGATGTGTCTTTCAGTATAAACTATGCTGACTCCAGCTTCCATCCATTAGCAAGTGTTGTGCATTGTAGCTCCAAGCATTCCACCAGTGAGTACCTTCCTTGTGTAGAAATACCCTTGAATTTTATGGAAGTTTAGCTTTGATTTGGATTTTGGGGCTGAGACCTCTCCCTGTTTTATATGGCTATTTGGGGAGGGAAGGCACTGTAGCTGCAGTAATGATGCTCTTGCCAAATCCTGTCGCTTCTCCCTCCATAACATTGCTAAGATTCACCCTTTTCTCTCTGTCTCCTCTGCCAAAACCCTTGTTCATGCCCTGGTCATCTCTCGCCTCGATTATTGTAACCTCCTTCTCACTGGTCTCCCCAGCTCTCACCTTTCTCCCCTTTTCTCCATCCAAAACTCTGCTGCCAGGCTCATCCACTTCGCCCGTCACTTCGACCACGTACAGCCCCTCCTCTCCTCTCTTCACTGGCTTCCCCTTCCTGAACGAATCCTGCACAAGCTCCTAGTCTTCACCTATAAAGCTCTTCACAACCTTGCTCCCCCGCACCTCTCTGCGCTAATTTCCCTCCATACTCCAGTCCATGAACTCCGCTCCTCCTCTGTCCCCTCTCTCGCCCTCCCACACCTCCCATAACCACCTTCGTCCCTTCTCCCTAGCTGCCCCCATGTGCTGTCGCTGCACCATCATCACATGTATTTCTATCCTATGTCTCCGAGTCCCAGACTATGGGCTGGGACTCCCGTTGCAATCTCACTTGGTATTCTATATACTTCGCATGTTTTGATTGTTGTTTTGGGTCATGGGTTTACACACTTTCTGAGATTCCAAGTGTGTAAAGGGGGATGAAAATCTCCTGCCCCCATAAGCCTCATCCACATGTCTATTAATGCAACTCCCTAGTGCACAAACACTCATCCACATAGAGCAATCAATCCAAAACTACCCTCCAAAACACAAGCCCTCCCTCTTCTCCAAAAATGCTAATGGAATGGAATGACAATTTGAAACAATGGGGATGTATGAATGACAATAGGCTTTAATGGTCAATAAAAAGAATGAAAAGAAGATACATCTCCCAAAAATCAATTTTTCATAGGTGCAATAGGGTCAATGGAATCACAGTAGGAATTGATAGAAAAAGAGGGAAATGCAAGACAGGAGAAAAATTATTAAATGCAATTAAAACTGTCATGACCACACCATCCACCTGTTTCCCATGGCTCCCTCATTGGCATTCCACCAATTTCTGTGTCGTAGTACCCATTCCCCTTTGCACCTTCATTATTATTCCATGCAATTCCTTGTCATTCCCCCATTATCCGTTGTCTTCTACCTGCCATTCTACCCCATCATCTGCCATTACACCTAGTTCTTTGTCATTTCACCTGTTCCTACTTGTCATTCCTCTCAGCTCTTTGTCATTCCATCCATTCCCTCCAGCTTGTCGTTCCTTCAGATCCTCATTGTTCTCATTGGCATTCCACCCAGTCACTTGTTATTCCACTTATTATCCTTGTTCCTTTCATTGTCATTCCATCCACTCCCCATAGCCCCCAGTCTTGTCATCCTGCCTCAGCCCCTCTCCTTCAACCAATCCCTTCTCACCTCCTGCTTGTCATTCCTCCAGTTTCTTCTTGTACTTTCATCATTCCACTCAATCCCTTGTAATTCCTCCCACTCTTGAGGTTGCTGATTCCATCCCTGTTGAATGGTGCAGGATCTAACAGACCTAAACCATTCCACACATATCCTTCTGCAGTCTCTTCTTAAAATCATCAGTGAAGGAGAATCCACAGCTTCTTCAGGTAGCCTGTTCCATTGCCTGAATTATCACATAATGCCATAATCACCTAATCAAATGCTATTTACCAATGTTGCACCAACCTTAATATACAGATCTTATAAGGAAAGTCAGCTATCAGATCTGTTCTTTTAAAATAAATAAAATGTGTGCCAGCTTCTTCAATCACTCCTCATGAGCTGTGTTCCAAATGCTTTGTAATTTTGGTTGCTGTCCTCTGTACCCTCTCCAACTTATCTGTAGCTTTTCTGTCACTCTCTGTAGCTTCGTTGCCCTTGATAAATATTCAGCTTGGTCTGAGATGCAGCTTCTTCGAATTGCTTTACAGATCATTGTCATTGGCACATCCCCATTATTTCCAATTGGTGTTTCATGTCATTCCTTTGATTATGTCTTGCTCAAATGCTGTTCATAAAAGGCAACTAGGGAAAAGGTACCTGGGGCTTGAATGTCTGTTGTTGCCTGCATCTCTCTCCTGCAAGTGGGACTTTCTCTCTTCACAGTGGGACTTTGATCCCCTGATCTTAGTAAGAGAAAAATAGCAAAGTGTAAAGCAGAGAATCGATAGATAGGCATGGGACCATTAAATATTTCAGATCAGGAAACAGAATTAGGTTATATGCAAGTCATGAGATTGTCACTACAGGGGCATGATACCTCTTTAACTTGCACAGTAAAGCATCCAGGCATACACAAGAAATTCCACACACATATTGAAAACCATTCTTACTTGCTCACCTTATATGGTGACCCAGAAACTGAAATCATTTATGGCATGGGCAGCCTGATCCCCAAAGTGCTCTGCTGCCACAAGCTCCATTGAATCACTGGTGGAGTGTTTTGAGGTGTGGATACTCAGATTTTTTTTTTAGATTTTTTTTAACTGTAGTGAAATGCTGAAAGTCTTGGGGAAAGGGTGGAAATGTGAGAAGCCAGAAAGGGTTCCTCTTAAACATGCACAGAGATTTGTCAGATCCACTACACAGCCAAGACACTAGTGGCTCTTACAATACCTGGCATTATGTGCATCATTGGTCACTACATATGACCAATTCGCCTCTTCTCTACTTCCAACTCCCTTCTTAAACCCCCCTGCCCTCCTCCGCCCTCTTCCCTTGCTGCTCAGGATCTTGCATCATTCTTCACGTCAAAGATTGACAAGATC
>QEPC01003557.1:2232729-2245683 GCA_003113815.1 Sphenodon punctatus
GAACTAGAGCAGTGGCATCCTTTGGGCTTAGTATTTTGGCTAAGGAAGCTTCTCCAAAGTAATCCGGGATGTCAGAGCTATCCTGCCTCAGCGTTCATTTTACGCTAGTCTATGGCACTTGACCAGCCAGTTCGGTTTGTCTGTCCTGACAGAGTCTTGGTGGTGCCTGATCCAGTAGCTTTGCGACGCCTAGACTTCCCTAAAGGGTAGTGAGTAGAACCTAACTGGTCTGGTGAGGCATAATCAAGTTACACTGAAAATCTTTTCCCCCCCTCTTTTGTTTCAGCTGAAAAGATGGGCCCATCTGTTTTGTGGGCGCATACTACTGTTTTATTTTGTCTAGTTTATGTGTTTTGATATAATTTTTTCTTGAGACCTTAGATTTACTTTAATTTTATCTTGATTACTTGTTTTGGTATTGAGTTGTATTTGGTATGTTAAGCCCTGTTAATGTTTGTTTGTCTGTTTGTTTGTATTTTATTGTGGTCCAGCTAAGGCAATAGCTAATGCTGGTAATAAACTATTATTATTATTATGAACTGTCAGAAGGTCCTGGCAGATACCGATTAATCGGGGGACAAATTTTAGTCGGTTTTAGACAGATTAATTGATTAATTGGTTCGATCAATCGATTAATGGTTGCAGTCCTAGAAATAATGTATTCAAATGACAAGAAAACAGATTTCAGTTAAATATTAGAAAGAATTTCCTAACAGTACGAGCTGTTCAACAATGGAACAAATTGCCTAGGAAGGTGGTGGGCTCTCCTTCTCTGAAGGTTTTCAAACAGAGGCTGGACGGCCGTCTGTCAGGGATACTGTAGCTTCAGATTTCCTGCATTGAGGAGCGGGTTAGAGTAGATGACCTCTGAGGTTCCTTCCAACTCTATGATTCTTGCTGTCATAAAAGCTACCGTTACCCTCTTTTCTTCCCCAGAGTTATTTTAACCAGCCTCAAAAGCAAAGCCCACCCAGCTTTATCATCTGTGGTTTCAAGTGAATCGCATGGAAGATACGCAATGAGAAAATTTACACTTGGGTGCTTATAGCTGTTCCTGAATCATTTGGAAGTCCATACTCCTTAATACATCTGGAAGTTTATGATGGATCCCACCCCTCTAAAACCCGGAAATGCTATTGCGAGGGGTCCTGAGCACAGCGTGTTCTGAAATCTCCTGGGAGGCGTCTCTGAGTCAGTTTTGTGGGAGCTGAAAATCACTTCCCAATTCATACTCATTTTACCATAATGCTATTGGAGAGCAACTGGTTTTTAATATTTAATGAAAGATATTTATAAATAGCTATAATAACATTGTTTACTGTTTACATTACCTCTCCCATCCGGTTTCATTAGCTGTCATTAAAAGCTTTTCACAACGTGTATTCTGCATACAGCAATGTTGTGTAATAAGTCACACGCAGCCCCAAAGGAACCATCCCCCTTGTAATCCACCACACATGGATCCAAGGGGTTCATTCAATATGAATGGAGTAATGCCCACTTAACACCATCAATGCTTTTGTTGTACGTAATGATAGTAATGTTTCCAATCCTCCTGTATAGAAACGGCCTATAGATTAGAATTACCAGAATTCTTATAGAAATTCAATAGGATTCTGGAAGCCTGTAGCATTGAACTGAGATTTGTCTCTTTGATGAATATTTTTGTAGCAGGAATATTGCATTCTACAATAGCCTTTTCCATATCTTAACCCCCTTTGCTAGACTGTGTCCTCTTCTCACCCAAATGGTTTCTTGCACATACCTCTCTTCTGGCGGGGGTACAGCTGAAGAGGTAAGCTGATCATGGGGGCTTGATCCACCACTGGCCATAGATATTCCCTGGGGCCCAAACCCAGAAGTGCAAGTTTGTGTTCTCTCTCTCTCTCTAACTTCTCTCCACTGTCAGGTGCTACCTTCTGCTGCCTCCTTGGGATCTCGTCCCCATTTGAACCGTGCTGCCACTCTGCGCATCTTCCCCTCTCCTATCAGAGACAATGCAGCAAAGGGGAGAAAGGGATATGGAGTGTGGGTGTGTCAGGGCGGAGCAATGACAGTATGGAGGCAGGTGGCACAGAAATAGGGGAGGGGACTCTGGCTCTGGGGCTGCCCTCCCTCACCCTGGCCTGCTGCCGTGCCTCCTGCCATTCCTACACCTTCTCCCCAAAACAGCAGAAACAGAGCCAGATAGCAGCAGGAAAGTGTTTTGGGGGAGTGTGGTAGAGTCAGAGAGGGGAACAGCCTCTGTCATTGGTAGGGAAGGGCAAAGCAGCATGGAGACTGTTAGGTGGCAGGGCATCTGGGGTATTACCAACCCCAACCCCCGAGCTGAAACGGGGAGCTTATTTGCTACCTGCGGGTAATTCCCACATTTTCGAGTACTGCCTCAGGTACCCACTACCCAATTACTGATCATGTACCAGATACCTGAACAATCGGTAATTTCCGGTACCTATTTTTCAATTTTCCGATCAGTTGCCAGTTGGTAAATCAAAATGGAAAACCAAAAAAGTAAAAAAATCGAGCCCAGATGTTGACATTTTGGGACTGGACATCGATATTTCAGGACATTTTGGAATGTCAAGAACTTGAATCAAGTTGAAATCAGGTACTGAACTGATATTTATGAGTCAATTAGAGTACCGAAAATGATGGCTATACCTGTTTTTGCGGGTACCTGTTTCAGCGGTCCCCTGCCTTTAGCAACATTCTGGTCACAACGAAAGCCACATCAGAATGGCCTTGAAGGAAAAGGTTGTGTTGGGAGTAGCTGTGGCTTAGTCAGATCACCATCTAGTCAGTGTGGGGCTCTGTGTTACCCACGGAGTCCAAGACATGGAAGTGTTCTCATGGAAACAGAGCATGGAAACAAAGGGAAAGTGGGCGAGGTCAGGTAACAAGGGAGGAAGCCAGTGAAAACTGAAATCATGAAGAGAGCAGATTAGAAGTAGTTTAAGAGTGGGAGATCAGTTCAGTTGAGAGGGAGTTGTGTAGCCTTCAAGGTGGATGTCGGTGAAACCACAGTGTCGCAGCAGAGCGAGTGCTGGGATGGGCCTGGATAGTGGGGCTGAGGAACGTAGGACTGGGTGCGTGTAGGGGAAGTCTCAAACAGGCAGGCTGGGGTAGGTTGTTTGTCATCCACAGGAGCAGGAACAACCCAGTTGAGCAGTGAGATTACATGGAGGGATTTCTGTCACAATATTGCCAACCCCAAGAGTTTGAAAATGATTTTTTTAAAAAAAATAAAATAACAACATTGAGATTCTGTTTGCCTTCTGGTGCCTCAGCCTGTGCGCTACACTTGAGTCATATTTCCAAGCTTTCCTCTTCAACCTTGAGAGCCAAACATGTACTTTTCATTAAATGAAAACTGAGATTCATTCAGAATGATATTACTCCAGTGGCTGTTGCCTTCCTAAAAGCATAAAACACAACAAGAGCTGCTAGTACTGCCAGTGCAACAGAGGGAGCTTGAGCAGGTCTGAGAAGCCAGAAATCTAAGGCCATTTTTACACATCACATTCGATCATAAGAAGATTTATTTATTTATTTATTAATTACATTTTTACCCTACCCTTCTCTGGAGACTCAGGGCAGTGTACAACATCAAAAATATAAAGAACAATAAATACATTAAAATCCAATCATCCCACCCACCCACCCTTTATCCCCACCTGTCACCCACCAATCCTCCTCCCCAAGCCCCTCTACGCAATCCTACTGAACCCTATTCCTACCTGCTAAATGTCTGGCCAAACAAAAAGGTCTTACATTTCCTCTGGAAGATGAACAGGCTTAGGCCGTTTATAGACGAGACAAAAAAGGCGGCTGATCCTTTGATCAGCCACCTTTATTTGCGCTCGTCTATCTGTTCCGGCTGCATCTTACCCCGCGTCGGAGGGGCCAGGCGATCCTGCCCCCTCCAACGCGGATCCCCGAAGTGCCGGCTTAACTTCCGGGTTCCCTGGGCTTGTGCGCATGCGCGGAAGGGTGCACATTCACACAAAGACTCTCTGCCGTGTCTGAACAGCAGACACGGCAGAGAGAGGAAGGCGGGGGACAGATGCCGGCGCTGGATGATCCCGCTTATCAGCGGGATCGTCTATCAACGCACTCAGGCTTAGGTGGACTTGCAAGGGGAGGGAGTTCCATAATTGTGGCGCAGCAACTGAGAATGCTCCCCCCCCCATGCTCCCTCACTGTAGCAACTTCAGAGGCAGTTGGCACTTGCAAGAGAGTGTCCTTGGCCGACCTTGGAGGCCACGACAGGAAATAGGGGAAGAAGTTGTCTTTCAGATACCATGAGCCCAAGGACTTTAGGACTTTATAGATTAAAACCAGCACCTTGAATTGTGCCTGGAAAACTATTGGCAGGCAGTGCAGACTCCAGAGCACCAGTGTAATCTGCTCCTGGTGACCCTCCCTGACAGAAGGTGGGCCGCCACGTCCTGCACCAGCTGCAGCTTCCAAACAGTCTTCAACATTGCAGTAGTCTAGCCTTGAGGTTACAAAGGGATGGATAACAGTGGCCAGATCCAAATCTGATAGAACAGGTCACAGACGTCCCACCAGATGAAGTTGGTGAAAAGCCCTCCTGGCCACTGCCACAACTTGACAATCCAGGTGCAGCAGTGGATCCCAGAGCACCCCAATGCTTAGAACTTGAGTGACCAAGGGACGCCAGACCTCATCAATGACAGGGGCTCCCATCTCTCCCAGGTCACAGGCTCGGCCAATCATCATCACCTTGGTCTTGTCTGGATTCAGCTTCAATTGGCTCACCTGCATCCAGTCCCCAGCAGCAGCCAGGTACTGGTAAGCACCGAGACTACAGGACCTGGGTCAGATGAAAAGGAGAGATAGAGCTGGGTGTCATCAACATATTGATCACACCTCACTACAAATCTCCAAATGATCTTGCCCAGGGGCCTCAGATACACAGTGAACAGGAGTTGGGACAAGATGGAACCCTGCGGAACCCCACAAGAGAGTTCCCAAAGGGATGATGAGCCACTCCCCATCAGCACCCTCTGAGTTCTCCCAGCCAGGAATGAGCGGAACCACTCAAGAGCAGTTCTGTGCACTCTAGTCTGGGCTTGCAGCCATATCAACAACACCCCGTGGTCAATGGTATCAAAGGCTGCTGAAAGACCTAACAAAATCAGCAGGGTATAATTTCCCCAGTCGATTTCCAAGCAAAGATCATCAACCAAGGCCACAAGCCTTGCCATGCCCAGGACGAAAACCAGACTGACATGGGTTCAGGAAACTGATAGTGCCAAGATGCGTCTGGAGTTGCAAGGCAACCTCCTGTTCAATAATCTTCCCTAAAAAGGGAGATTAGAGACAGGGTGATAGCTGGAAGTACCATATGAACATAAGAAGTACCATACTGGGTCAGACCAATGGCCCATCGAGTCCCTCTAACTGTATGCTTATGTTGATCACATTCCTGCAATTTTGTTTTTGCTAAGAAAGAATATATTTCTTTTTGAGAGATGAGAGTGTTTCTTGAGACTGAGCAAGGGTGAAGAACTTGTGGAGGCTAGCGTTTGGGACAAATTAAATACTTCCTTCTGGAGGGAAACATGTCACACTGCAAAGTATGCAAAGACTGCTGTGTCTCACCTCTTCAGTATAGTAAGTTATAATACTACCTTAAATGGATCCCCATGAAGACATTCAAAGGGTAAAAACAAATGAGATGATAGCCCAGACCAGATGGGTGTTTAGTAGGTATTCACTGCCCCTTTATCAGGTGACTGTCAGATGATAGTCCCCACCTGTCATGTGACCACTACCCACCCGCCACTCACAGAATAGTCCAGGGGCATCGCGGACCCACAAGCCAGACAAATCCAGGCTAACATACACCCACATGGCTGCATCCCGTCAATTAGGTTTTGCACAGCTTCATGCACATACAGCACCACAGAGTTATGGGTGAAAACCTAGAGCATCCAAGGAGCGACCGCTTCTCGGTGGTGGAGTGGGGGGGAGCACAGTGGGGAAGAACGCTTGCCCATCAATGAGGTTTGTTGCACTAAAAACTGTGAATGGGGGCTGCACTCCAGCAGGCTGCCGTCTCATTTGGAAACATCCATAGGCTCAATAAACTGGACCACAGAACAGCAGCTGCCTCTGAGATGGGATCCAAAACGACAAAAGCACAAGGAGTGTCCAGAGAGGATAAAAGGATCATAGTTTAATGCTAGGAATATTCAACTTCATGCCTAGTTAAGAACACTCTTGCATAATCCTTGGATTCGTCTCACGAGGAGGGAAGCAACCACCTGAAGCATAGCGGTCACAGAAGGAAAGTTTTGTTAATGGAAAGAAATGATCATGTCCCCAAAAAGCAAAATAAAGCCACAAGTTAAGGTCCCGGAAAACTGCTACTAGGAGGTCATGCATGATTGTATTTCACAACATGCAGTGTATGGAAGGAAATGGAGACAAACACGTAGGAGGTTCTTCGAAGGGCTCAGCTACTGCAGTGTCAACTAGCACAGGGCATGAAAAAAAATATACTCCAAGTTATGCAGCTCACTACCCAAAAATGCATTAAACATATTTACAACTGAGCTATAAAATTCAGATTCCTCATCTCTGCTCCAGCCAGCCAGGGAAAAACCCTCGCAACTTAATACCCACTCCTACCAATTTTCAAGAAAGCCAAAGTTGTATCTCCTTGTTAGTCCAGCTGAGTGAGAAGCTACTCCCTGCTACTTTCTGGGAACATTAAGCATTCAGATCAGTATTCATTCCTTCATGTCTGTCACCAGTACTGCCAGCAAGAACCTGATCTGCAGGGTTTTGAGGATAGAACTTGAGATTTATAAACAAAAGAAAAAAGACCCTTCCCTTTGCTTTCTTATTTATCCGGATGGCGGAAGCCATTGTAAATATCTTCCAGAGACTGGCTTATGTTAAACAAATACAGTACAGCTTGCTCATAGACATTAGATGTTGAGCGTGATATAAATACCTGAAGAAAAAAATCCTACACAAGCTCAGATCATCATTAAGGCACCCCACTAAGACTATCTTAATAAAATGAATTTAATATAAAGCTTGTGGTGAATGTCACCGACAGAAATAGTAATGTCACTGGCTGGCTCTTCATGCGGTAGCTGTCAGGTTCGATCCTCTCTTTTGCATCCTCATTAAAGGCAAAACATTAGAACAAGGCCTTGTTTTTAGATTCTAGTACATTGAGAAGCACTCTTCCTTCTTAGCCAGAATGTCAAGGATTTACATCCTGCACCAGAGCTTAGCAACAGCACTTTCAGTGCTGACACTTCAAAGCAGTTACGGAGTCACAGAGCTGGAAGGGACCTGCCCAGGATAATCTAGTCCAGCCCCTTGCACCGCTTCAGGACCTGCCACACCCCAACTGCCTGCACAGAAAAATATCACCAATAGTTACAAGTAGAGACCGGGACCAACCAGAGCACACCGAGGCCTGAAATAACAGAGAACAATTTTAGAAAAAGAAAGATCCAGCTGTCCCAAGCAGGTGAGCCACACCCATGCTACAAGGGAAGGCATAAAACCCTCAGAGTCGACTTCCAATCTGCCCAGACGGGAAATTCCTTCCTGACCCCAAATATGGCGATCAGTTAGATCCTGAGCAATGTGCACCCAGGCCCCATGAGCAAGCCACCTGATATACAATATAATACCCAGATGTCAGAATGCCCCAACAGTCCCACCTCCAGCTGCAGACAACTTTGATGTTTCAGGAAGAAAGAAAAAACAAACGAACATTTATTTCTTGGGGTGAAGGGGAGGGGAATTTTCTTCCTGTAGCATCAAATAAAAAACACCTCACAAGTTACATAAATTTATCCAACTCCGTTTTAAAGCTATTCAGATTCTTTGCTCCCACAACTGCCCCTGGAAGATTATTCCAGTAGTTCACTGGTCTGATTTTAAAAACCCTTCTTCTAATTTCTAGCCTAAATTTATTTATAACCAGCTTGTATCTATTAGTTCTTGGACGCACACTCACCTTTAGTTTGAACAGTTCTTCCCCATCTATCATGTTAACTCCCCGATATATTTGTACAATGTAATCATATCTCCCCTCAGCCTTCTTTTTTTGATAGGCTGAATAAGCTAGGCTCTTTTAGCCTCATCTCATTAGGTAAGTATTCCATTCCTCTGATTATCCTGGTACCTCGTACCTCAGGGACCGCCTCGCCCTCCATGCCCCAGAGCGGCTCCTTCGGTCTGCCGGGGGTGCCTTCTTGGAGGGCCCCCCGTGTTAAATGGGGGGCCACAATGGAGAGGGCATTCTCGGTGGCCGGACCGCATCTTTGGAATTTCCTCCCAGAGGAAGCTCGCCTGGCCCCGAGCCTTTTAACATTCCAGCGGGCCTGTAAAACCTGGCTGTTTGCCCAGGCCTTTGGGGAAGAGGGGGGTTTAGGGTTTTTAGCTCCTCCCTACCCTTATTTTAATTTTTATTTATTTGTCCTAACCCTGTTTTAAATTGTGTGCTGTTTTTTTGGTTTTTTTTAAATAAAATTAAATTGTTTTACTGAATTGTTTTTATTAAATTGTACGTCGCCCCGAGATGCCGTAGGCATATGGGGCGACTAAGAAATGCTTAAAATAAATAAATAAATAAAATAAATACCTCTTCGTTGCACTTGTTCTAGTTTATGCTCATCCTTCTTGAACCAGAACTGAACACAGTATTCTAGATACAGTCTTTCTGGAGCCTTATAAGGAGGCAACAATACTCCCCTATTTGTACTTGGTAATACCTTGCCTAATACATCCCAGGATAGCATTTGCCATTTTTTACAGCTGCATCACGTTGACAGCTCATAGTAATTTTATGTCAGTTATAACCCACAAGTCCCTCTTCTCTTCTGTTGTTTCCAACTGATAGGTTCCTAGCTGGTAACTAAAATGTTTGTTATTAAACCCCAAATTCATAACCCTGCAGTTTGTGCTATTCAATTTCATCCCATTCCTAACACTCAAATCCATGAGGTCATCCAGTTCATCCTGTATGATTTTCCAATCCTCCCCTGCATTGGCAATTCCTCCTAACTTGATATCATCAGCAAACTTCATTAGCACACTTTTACTTCCCTCACCAAGTTCAGTTACGAATATAATAAATAAGACTGGTCCGACAGATCCTTGAGGAACTCCATTAGCAACCTCTTTCCAGCTAGAAATCCACCTCTCAATCCAACACTTTGTTTTCTTCCAGTTAACCAACTTCGTACCCATCTAACTATCTTTTTGTTCATTTTCAGCAGAAGCCGTAATTTACCATGTGACACAGTACCAAATGCTTTACTAAAATCCAAATGCATGAAATCTACTGCATTCCCTCTGTCTAAAAAGTCAGTTATTTTTTTTCTCTTCAAAAATGAATATCAGATTGGTCTGGCATGATCTACCTCTTGTGAACCTATGCTGCATTTCATCATATTTTCCCTTTGCTACCATGTCATTAATTATTCTCTCTTTTAGTATCGGCTCTAACATCTTACATACCACTGAGGTTAGGCTAACAGGACTATAGCTACCCACCCCAAAATTAATGCGTTTATTCAATATCATAGCTAGCGGACCTGAAATTACATATGCTAGTTCCTTCATTATTATCCTTGGATGAAGATTATTTGGTCCCTCTGACTTGAATACATTAGGAATTTTGAGATTTGATTCCACTTGTACTGTGGTAATTTCCATCACCCCACAATCATCAACTATCCTGTCTTCATAACAATGGTATCATCATCCTTACTAAAAACTAATCCAAAATATTTAGAATTTGGGCCATGCCTATATTTATTTTTATTTATTTTTTCAATTTAATACCCTGTCCCTCCTGCCATCAGGCAGGTTTGCTGATGATATTATCTTTGATCGAGCTCAGTTTGCAGGACCGGCCTTACTGTGGGGCAGCTAAGGGCCGGCACCCAGGGCCCCGCGCTTGGGGGCAGGGCGCGGTTCGGGCAGCAGGGGTTTGATTTAAAAAATAATAAAATCTGGGTCTGGTCGGGTAACCGGGGTGTGTGTGTGTGTGTCTGTCTGTCTGGCGGCTGCACTGTGACTCAGCACACTGGCAGGGTTAAGGGCATGAGAAGCGGCACCGGCATGCCCCCCCCACCCCCCGGTTCCTGTGACCAGTCCCACTAGTCCGGGAATCCAAATCCCTGAAGAAGAAAGATTTTTAAAATCTATCCTGTGCCCCGTGGCCCACCCCCCACCTGCCTCAGCTAATCAAGGTCCTCCATGTGGGTCCATGTGACCCTGTGTCAGTGGGAGGGGATAGGAAGGGAAGGAAACACAAGGGTAAGGGTGCCCACATGCTCCGAGGGGGCTCAAATAGCTCTGTTTCGACACTCGAGGCTCCCAGTTGCCCGTCAGGATAGTATGTGGGCCGCTCAGTATGCTTTCGCACCAAGAGCTTTGGCCCCTATCATCATAGGGCACAGAGCAATTCAAAGGGAAAAGGCTCACGCATGCATCACATTCAAAAGCCACAAGGGGGAGCACTGGTGAGGTGGAGGTGAAGGGAGCAAGGTTAAGGAACCCTGGGAAGGAGGGAAATGGAACCAGGACTCTCACACTGAGGGGGAAAGGGATAGGGAAATTGACCCAGGAGGGGAGAGGGGCAGAAGCACCCTGGCCCGCAGGCCCTCGCACCCGTTCTTGCTTACCAGGGACAAAAGGGGTAAGGGTCCTATCAACACACAATTGCTCAGGGCTATACACAATCAACAAGGGGGTATACAGGAAGACACAGTACAGGGAGAGGGGAATACAAACGGAAACACGAAAGGCAAGGCAATAGCAACACACGCAAAGGCAAGGACTTAGCTTTCAGGCAAGGGGCCAGTCTCCACAGACACACAAGCTCTGTTCACCGGCACAGAGCTCAGCAAACTGCCAGCTTATAAAGGTCTAGCCCCGCCCCCTGCACGCGCCTGCAGGCGCTCAGATCGATGAGGAGGGGGGCGTGGTCTCATTGCGTGCTCCACAGGCCCCTGCCGAGGTGCGGCTTGCAAAGGGGGCGGAGCCACAGGCAGCGTTGGCGTGATGCTTGGCTGTAGCTGGGGCTGCGGCCCCAGCGGGACGGGGCTTCCTTGCCGCGGAGTGCGTCAGGGTGCGGGGAGGCGAACCCGACTGCTGACACCCTGCCTGGCCCCGCCTCCTCTCCTGGAAGTTGCATTAAAACAACTTCCGGGCAGGAGACACCCGTGGCGTGCGGAGCAGGCAAGAGAGGAGGAGGTGGAGCAGAGCAGTAAAGAGAAGCAGTGGAGAGGAGTCAGCGGAGAGTGGAGGAGCGACGATCCAGCAGATCTTCATCCCAGACTGGAGGAGCGAGTGGAGAGTGGCACGGCAGCGGCGGCGACAGGAGGATGCGGAGCAGCGGAGGAGGCAGTGGCGACACGGCGTGGGACCCCGAGGTGGTGACTGGTGAGGAGGTGGCACGGCGGCGGAGAGGAAGTGGTGCGGGTGGTGGCAGAGCGGAGGTGAGGAGGCGGTGTGGCAGCAGCGGAGCAGAGGTGAGACAGTGGCGGCAGAGCTGAGGCAAGGCGGCACAGCATGGGACCCACCCAGAGGCACGGCAGTGCTGGCAGAGGAGGAGCGTGCGGTGGCAGCGGCCAAGGACAGCCTTGACTGCCTGATTGGTAAGTTTTTCAGGTGGGCCCTGGGGGGGCGGGACTCTCGGTGAGTGCGAGGGTTAAACTAGGCCTGGAGGCCTAGCCTTGAGTCTTTGGGGTGTGGGGCCTGGCCCCTGGGCTGCTGGCTTCGTGGTGTGGGGCCTGTCCCCTGGGCTGCTGGCCTCGTGGTGCGGGGCCTGGCCCCTGGGCCCAGTGCATTTGCAGGGACCGCGTCCATCTCATTGTTCTGTAAAGCACCAGGTACACAGCTGGCACTATACAAGTGCTTATAATAATAAAAATTAATAATTAATAATAACAACTTGGGGGGGGGGCTGGCCCCTGGACCTGGTGCATTTGTGTGTGGGGCCTGGCCCCTGGGCCTGGTGCATTTGTGTGTGGGCAGGGCCTGTGGGGCCCCGCATTTTGTCTTTGCCCAGGGCCCCACAATTTGTAAGGTGGCCCTGTCAGTTTGCCTTTTGGCAAGTCTTACTTTATTCCCACATATTCCAACCTCATTGAGGTAGTTTTCTTTACTAATCGACCCATTTTCCCACAGACTGCAAGCTCTCTGCTTATTCTTAATATATTTCCCCATTTAGGTATGTACATTTCTTAGATCAGGTTTTACCTCCTCTACCAACAATTTAAGTTCTTCCATTTTGTTGCACAGACTCCAAGATGTTTCTTACCACTCTTCTGTCCCAACCAGATTACAGTTGTTATTTTGACCAAGAACCGCCCTGCTTTCCAAATTATCATTTAAGACACCCTTCATTATACCATTGTGTTTTCAGTTCTGTTCGCTGTTGTCCCCAGACCCCTTCAAACCTAGTTAAACTAAAAAACTAAACTAAACTGCCTAACTGAGTCAGACTAATGGTCCATCTTAGCCCAGTATTGTCACAACCTGACACGGCAGCAGGGGTTTCAAATTCGGGTCCAAATCCAGCTCTTCCAGGGTCTCCGCTGGGACCTTATGCATGCAAAGCACGCACTCTTACCATTTGAGCTATGCCCCCCCCCCCATTGAAAGTCTTCTTCACATAGTTAGCAAGCTGATCACCTAGGCCCTAGGGCATCTTTAGACATAGCCAGGGCCCCGATTCTTCTGCAATTTTCCCCCCAAAATTCTGCGACCCCAAATTGAAAATTCTGCGACCCAATAAAGTTACAAAACAAGTCTAGCAAAATTAAAACTGTCAGATGGCGATCCGTTTCCTTGTACCAATGAATAAAAAAATCTGCTTATAATTTTTTCTGTGTATGGGTATTTCAAATATCAGGCAACCCCCCCAAAACACATGGCAAAGCA
>QEPC01003557.1:2262986-2298656 GCA_003113815.1 Sphenodon punctatus
TAAATCTATCTAATATAATCTAAATAAATGATAATATGGAGGTAAATGGGTTGGATGGGTGAAATAGGAGGAGGATGGCAATGGATTAGGAATAGGAAGGAACAAAAACTGCTGGGAGAGGGAGTCTTCTGAAACGCCTGCTGTTCAGGAACAGTGACTAGCTCAGAAGGTGTTGGGAAGGGGGGAGGCAATCAGTTTTGTTTCTTGCTGTGCCCACCTCACCACAAGCCTGATTGGCTCTATGCAGCCTAGTCCGTGGCCAATCGCAGACTGCGAAGCCAGTGGTTTGAGGCGAAAAGGGATGGTGATTGGGCAGGCTGGCTGCTACTCCCAGCCTCTCCACCCCTGGTGCCTGGAAGTCTGCTCCTCAGCTGACACCCCCTCCCTGTCACGTTTTGCCTTCCAGTGACATGTTTTTGCCACCCGAACTCACCCGAACGCGATCTGAACTGACCGAACTGTTCGGTCATTTGGACGTTCGGAATCAAGTTCGGTTCAGTCAGCTCGGGTTCGGATTCGGTCATCTGAACAGGCTGAGTTTGGGCCGAACTCCGAACTTCTGAACCGCGTTTGCCCATCCCTAGTGGGCTGCATCTGGGCAGCGATCTAATGCACAGGTTCTGATTCCTCCCCACTCTCTCAGCCCACAAGACGCACTTTTCCTCCCCCATTCATGGAGTCTCAGGAGTGGATTTAGCAGCACCCGTGTTGCCTGAGACTCTTCTCTCCTGGACAGGCTTGTAGACCAGGACTGGCACTCCCCCTCTCCCAAAGGGACTCAGGAGATCTGTGCTGAAATTGAGCTGCAGTGAACCACGGGATTGACAGAGTCCTCCTTGCAACCTCCATACTAACATAAGCGTTCAGATGGCTATACCGATTAATGATTTATATCGACATGACCGCTATCGTCCGAACACTTAATCCTGATTAAAACCAGGGTCTTTTCACATGGGTGCCCCCCCCTCACGTGTGCAGTGGGGGAGGGGCACCCATGTGACTGTCGCCCACGGTGTGTGTGTGTTGGTGGGGCGGCCGTAGGAATGGTACCCACGGTGGGTGGGGATGCATGCGCGCTCTCGTGCTTCATCCATCTCCACCCACCTCCACCCATCACCCATGCACAAAGCAACGGGCTCCAATGCCCGTTGCTCCATGCATGGAGGTGAATGGAGGTGGTGGAGATGGGTGTGCGCCCGTGGGAACTGGTGCACGCCTACCTCCACACACCGTAGGCACACACCCATCCCTCCACTCACCACAGTCCATTTGAAACAGGCCTAAGAACAATCTAGCCTTTAACTTCCAAAAGTTGGCATCAGCTGGTTAGTGAAGGACACCACATTCTGCCCATAGCTACCTCACTGAAACCCTATCAGTGCAAAGAACAAAAGCAGGGAAGATTTTAACTCTTTCCTTACTTATATTTTGTTTCATTGGCTCAACACAAACACCATTCTGATACTAGTAATACTACAGAATAACATGGGTTGATGTTATTGCCCAGCTGATGGGGGTATTGTACAGTATCCTGACAAATACAAAGCACCAATTCCCTGAGTTATAGACCAAGAATAGAACTTGGCCCTGTTTAATAACTCAGGTAGAGACTCTCTTTTCCTTTTCATTACGTTGCTTTGTTGATAAATTTTTCATTAACACTCTTCTGAAAAGCCATCATATCAAGGCCTCTGCCTCTTTGCAAGGAAAACAATATACCGAGAAACGTTTCAAACCAGCAGCAGCATCTTCTAGGGAAACTCGTTTAGAAAATAGGCTTGGCTAAACAAAAGCCTTGGAAGTAACATAATCGGCCTTGGTAAATCATTCTTCTGGGGCAAACAAGAATAGGGAGGAACAATTTGTCAAAGATACACACTTGTAATGTTCAAAGAAACAATTTTCCAGAGCTGTGTTATCTCTCGCCGCTCCCTTTCTATACCTATTGTTTGCTATAAGTTTTTGTTCAAGAGAAAAATTAGGTGTACTCAAAAAGTTTCTGCCTGCTTTGGAACTCTGAATGTGCCCATCTCCAATAAATTATGATGCCTCTGTTTTTTAAAAAGTGTCTTTAAACAATTGTATCTTGTAGCCATACTAGAGGAGAATGAATTCACTCTCAAGAAGCATGGGCACACATGGTATTCAACAAAAACAATGGAAATCAGTATAAAAATTCATTGAAAAAGTCTAGACAGCTGAACTACTGTGTCAGAAAGCAAAAATAGAAGTCTGTAAAGAGATGAGATGAGTTGCTTCTTTTGACCTTTAAGTTATCCTTGTTTTGAAATAAAGAAGACCAGTATATTAGCAGAAGATAGTCAGAAGTATCTTTTTGTTCAGGCTTTTTGTAGCATCTCGTTTGATTCCCTGCAAGAGTCCCTGGGGTGGAATCTGTATAATATTTTCTCTTTGGAGAAGGAGAGATAAAGGCTAAACAGATATTGGACCAACCAAATCTCTCTTCTAAGAGAGAGGCAACATGGTCCAGTAGAAAGAACACTGGGGTGGGGCTAGAGAGACCTGAGTTCTCCTTTGGACCAGAACAAGATGTGCTTTGGGGCAAGTTGCTTCACCCCTATTTGCCTGTGTTATATTCAAATTCCCTCTTGTCTCTCTATTTACACTGGAAGTTCTTTGAAGCAGGGACAGTCTCTTACAATAGTTTGTACAGTGGCCAGCATGAGAAGACCTGAATCTTGGTTGGTTGCCTCTTGTCACTGCTTTAATACTGTAGTAGAAAAGCTGAAGAGAGGGTCTCCAACCTCTAGAAGGAGCAGTCCATTTGTGCAGGAGCTGGTCTGGACATAGAGGGTATTGGGTAACTCTTAGGAAAGGGAGGGTCATGCCTGAGAAGAAAGTCTGCTCCTGATAAAGGAAAGAGGGCCAGGCCTGAGGAGAGAGGTCTGTGGAGAAGCCCTACCCTCTGTGTTCAGAATTAGAGACTGTGTTCTGGCTATAGGGCATCTTTAGACATAACAAAGATCGGGTGTCAAAACCCCTAAGCACGTGTTTGGCAGTTGTGTGTAAGCACCATAACAATCCCAACACCAGTTTGACCACCCGTTGAACATGCAATGTGAACACCATTGCATCACAAGGACAATTTGCATGTTTCAGCTGAATATATGGCCAACGTATCTAATGATATCACATGACACGTTAGCAGTACGGTGGCCATAGATCTGGATTTCTCCGAGACCGCCTGGTTTTTCCGACAGCTTGTGCTATCCGGGATGGGAGGGGAAACCAGACCATACAGGTGTCCGGAATTTCCCCTCCCATCCCTCCTCCCGCCACTGGCTGGCTGCAGCTGTACTCTCTGCACTTCTGCCCATGGACCCCGTGGTTGGAAGGGCAGAGAGCGCAGCTGCAACCAGCTGGTCGGCTTTTTTGGCATGCGCGACTGGTTGCGCATGTGCATTAGGCCGCAGCTGCGCAGCCAGCGTCAGCTGAGGCAGCGCGTGACTGGAGGTGGCTGGCGGCAGCATCGGACTTGTATTCTGTCTTGTTCCTCGCTGCAGTGCCGCAGCCCGCGACGAGTTGCTGGGAGCTGACCCCACCACCGCCCACATCCACACACTGTGAGTCTGACTCCCTCCAGTTCCTCCCTGACTGAGACTGAGAGAGCGAGTCACAGAGACTCAGACGAGTCATGGCATTGACGTGAGGCGTTACTGACGGGAGGTGCATGGCAGGAATCAAGCCTGATTTTGGAGCAAACACAAGTGCATTGGATGAGGCTGTGCAAAAAGTGGGGAGGGCAGAGATAGGGGACAGAGGTTTGGATGCGTGACTGGGGGGGAAGGAAGGAGTATGGGGTGGAGGGGCAACAGAATTTGGGATCCTGCTGGCAGTGCGGCGAGGGGGTTGGGATTGCCCCCTGAGCCCAGCTGTTTGGCAGATGGTTGCTGCCGCTCTTCTGGTTTGCTGGTTTGCTGCAAAGCTTCTCCCACTCAATCAGGGGTTTCCAGCTGGGGACTGGGACCCCGAGCGGGGTTACCCCATCTGTGGATGGGGATCCACTCACTCACACGGTTGAAGGCAGGAGGAGGAGGAGGAGGTGGTGCCCCAGCACCAATGAATGACACGTATTAGTCATAATTTTTAAAAAACAAAATCCCACATTTTAACATTCCTGTCTTTTGTTGTGTGTGGAGGGTGGTGGTTGTTTTTTTTAAAAAAAAAATTGGGATACTTTTCAGCTGTGTGTGGACTGGTAATATAAGGGTTGAAACTAGGCATTCATGACTTGCCTTTAGCCCAGCCAGCGACTCACTCTGAGCACAGTTAGCATGCAGTGTTCTCAGAGTCCTGAGAGCTGAGTCGACCTAGCTAGGAGGGGGACCTCATCCCCCACCGCTCTCCCTTAGACAGAGCCCACGGGCCCCCCACAGGTCCGTGACTCGTCCTGCTGCAGCTGCCCTCGGCTCACGTTGCACTGCAACCAGGGTTGCAGTGCCCCCCTGCACCCTGGTTAACAACACAACAAACAGCAGGTGCACAGGCGGTCGGCGGAGCTGCTGTTTGTCTCTCCTAGGCAAAGTGGTGTAGCGGAGCTGTCTACCCTTGGTACGGGGGAATGCTGCTGCTAATCCTAATGCAAGAGCAGCCAAACGAATGTCCTGACTTGGGGGCGGCTGTGCAAACTAGTAGTGAGTGTGTGCACTGTGAAACATTTGGGGGAGGAGGGGCTTGGTTAGTGTGGTGCTGGGATGAGCCTCCTTGCGCTGCATGGGAGGGGAGTGTGTGGTGAGGGGAGGGTTGCTGAGGTCACTTCCAATCAGGGGGACCCATGTTGCAGCAGGGCGGCGTGAGTGCCCTTTGGAAAATGAGACGGTCTGTTCTTTCCAATCTGCCTCAGGGAAGTGGATTTTAATTGATTTCTGAACATAATTTATAATGCAATCAGGGGAAGAAATGTAGCTAATGTTATAAGGAAGTTGGGGGAGGCTATACAACTGCCTGGCTAGAGATGTACCACTGCAAGGGCTGTGGCCAGGCAGGCAATGTATCTATATATGGGGATTTGAATGTTTGCTTGCTTGCTGTACTGTGGCAGCTGGCAAGAGGAGAACAACAAGCATGGTAGTACAAACTGTTGGAGAACCATTGGGGTTTGTGGTGTTACTGGACCTGGCACATGATGTAAGAAAAAGTACTGTTTGTAGCTTGAATTTGGATCCTGTGGTACGTTTAGCAGCCTATTTGCAGTGACCATGCTTAATGGTTGGACAAATGGACTGCTTGCTTTGTTTTTTAAAGCCGGCTTGAACCTCTCTTTCCTTCAGCTTCCAAGAGCACGCCATCCCTGTTCCTCCCTTGTTTGTGGGGGCCTGTCCTCGCTTCACCCAGAGACTCCAGAGTGTTTTGAAACAGGTGTGTGTGTGTGTGTAAAAGTCATGTGAAAAGCCTGTGGGGCCCCGCATTTTATGTTTGCCCCCCCCTGCACCCCCCAAATTCTAAGACCAGCCCTGGGAACCACCACCCTGTTCCAAATGGATGTCCCCAGAGCAGCCTGAGGACCAACCAGAGAACCACAATAATTATTTCCCCCAAGGTAATCCCATTAACATCAGTGGAACTACTCTGGAGTAAACGGTTTGGGGATGGCAGCCTAACAAGGCTCCAGAAGGGGGTCTAGCACCAGTGCAGACATCTGAAGAAGAGATGGGTCAGTGTGATGTGAATTGATGGCAAACTCATTGCTGCCAGTTTAGAAGCAGCCCCCGGGGGTATTAAATATGATTTATAGGCCTAAAAACAGGGCAATGAGAAAGGTCTGCATTAAATGAGTCCAGAGGGTGGCTGCACTTGCCTCATTTATGAATGATCTGTCCTTCTGAGAAGCATGGTAGAGACTCACTGGTAGTTATTGCCGGCTTGAGGAGACACTTAAAACATCAGTTTCTCCTCACAGTGAGCCTGGGCTCTATTTTTTTACACTGCTAGGGAGTAATGGGACTAGTGGGAAAGAGACATTGAATGGGACCCTAGTAAGAGGACCCTCTATCCCCCAGTGGCAGGGCTTCACGCAGCAGCAAGGAGTCCACAGGGTTAACTAATGTAATCTCCCTCCAATGTTACCTCTGGGAACTCCTTGCTGCTGGGTTAAGCCATACCACTGGCTTAACCGTTGGGTTGGCTCCACCTACCATTGAGTTGGCTTCGCCTACCATTGGGTTGGCTCCGCCTACCATTAGCTCTGCCTACCGTTGGATTAGCTCTGCCCACTTCTGGCCCTGCCCTCTGCACCCAAATTTGCATAAATTAGTATAAAATACGATATGTAAATTTCATGCAAATGTTTGTCCTCTTTTCTGGTGATGCGTCAGTGGCACTGGCTAGCCTAGTTAGCAGGTACAACACGGGGAACAAGGCGGCAGCACTTGCATGCTGGAATCGGGTGGCGAGCAAAATACCAATTTGCCCCAAGATGGGCTGCGTGTCTAAGCAGCGCCACATGGTGAACACAGGGTCAAACCGGTATTCATATTAAGGTCAGAACATACATTCAGACTCCCGTTGATGTTATGTCTAGAGACACCCACAGTCTCTGAGCTGCCTCTGTACCCCTGTTAAACAATAAAATGTTCTGCTATTTTTACTAAGCCTGAGCTAGTGTCATCTCTGGGAAGACCCTGCGTGGCTGAGCTGCTGGAAGAAACCGCTCAGTTGCACAACAGTAGAAACAGCGCATTTCTCTTTTTATTTCATGGGCTGCTTAACAGCTGTATCATTACTGTCCATCAACCTTCCTGGTTCACATAGGCCTTCCTGAGTAAGAGCATGAAACAAAGTTAATTACTTTTTTATTCTGTGAAAATTAAAAGAATAAATTTACTCCTGAGAGATAGTTCTGGAATCTGGATTAACGGCCCTAAAGATTCTTATCCTCCATATATGCACAAACTAGGTACGTTGTAGGCTGCCCTGCACCGTATAGCTCTTCAAATCTGCCTCATTCTTAGGAAAGGACCAACTAACTTCTTGTGTTGTAGTTCATCTCCCAGTAGAACACTGGATTCTGGGGTTCTTCTTGACTTTGGGAGAGATTTGAAGATCCACTCCTTGCCTAGTTATCTTGGCAGGCTTCTCTGGAAAGATGGTTAACATAAGGACTGCCATAATGGATCAGACCAATCTAGCCATTTGTTAAAAGTCTGGATCTGTTCTTATCTTGTCTCCAACAGTGGCCAACATATTCTATCGCTCTCCATCTGAATAATTTGGCCTGTTGTTGAAACTAGTATGAATAAGGCGGCAAAGCTGGTAACAAATGTTCTAAAAATATTCACAAAACTAAAAATGGAATCCCTTTCCCCAAATGCACTCAATTTTCCACAGGTCTTATTGGGGTTAAAGCTGAATTAAGCAAGTTCAATCAGTCTTCTTGTGTACAAATACACAATGGAAATATAGTCATGCCAGATTCCTGGTATTTTCAGCTTCTAATCATATTAGAGCATTACATTTCCAGTAGGACTGAAACTTGATCCTTGGTTTTACTTGGAATTTACTGAGGATTGCCGTGCTCAACTTGATTTTACTGAGTACTGAGGAACTGAGTAATGGCCATGGTACTCGGTTCCTCTGTAACTCCTCGATCGAGGGCAGGAAGGGGGGGCAAATGGGCACTAGGGGTAGGTAACAGGGCAAGCCGGGGGCAGGGAAGGGGATCCAGCAAACTCACCTAAACGCTGTGGGAGCCGCGTGCTGCTTCGGCCTCTGCTGCTATGCGTTTACATGTAGTTTGTCCAACCACGCTCAGTCTAAAGTTCTCTGGAAGCATGCTAGAAAATATAGTCCAGCTTGCTCCCGGATAGCATTAGTTCTAATGCTGCCAGGGAGCAAGCTGGACTACATTTCCACATTAGTTCTACATTAGGACTACATGAGTTCTAATGCTGCCTGGGAGCAAGCTGGACTACATTTCCCAGCATGCTCCCAGAGAGCTATAGGAACATGCTTGCAGAAACCTTGTTCAAACTACGAGGCTGAGTCTGAGCGTGCCCGGCTCCTGAGAATTGAAGCAGAGTCCAGATTAGAGCAGCGCACCTAGCTTCCACATGGCTTTTAGGTGAGTGGCAATCCCCCTTCCATGCACCCAAGTGCCCTATTTCCTGATCCCCCTTCCCTTCCCTGGCCTGTGCTACTGGCTGCGTTGCCCTCTGCCCACCCCCGCGAACTCGGCCCCTCTGAATTCTGAGTATTCTCTGAGGTTCCAAAGATCGGCCTGAACACTCGGGATCGGTACTCGGAAACTTGAAAATATTTGAGAATATTTTTTTCAGTATTCGAAACAGCCCTAATCTCCAGAGACTGTTTCCCATATTGGGCAGAACTATGAATTATTTGTGTGCAAGAAATGAAAGGGAAGGTGTAGAAGCAGCAGAGACCTTTTCAAACTCTTACAAGTGTTTTGTTTCAGTTCAGTTTGAGTCGCTTTTTGTTAAAGTCTGGATCTGTTCTTATTTTATATGAACTGTCTGACCCACTCTTAGCAATGGTACCCTGTGTTCCAAGCCAACTTCCTCCAGGAACAGCCTCAGAAGTTTTATTGCTGGTTCATTTCTTTCAGCCTCCAGCGAGCAATGCCCTCTTCACCCTTCTTCTGCTTTGTGCAGCTCTTTAGGGTCTTCTGGCCTAGAAAAGGTCATGTTAAGTGGCTTGTTTTTACTTGTAGGCATCTCATCTCTTCCTCCATCCGAGTCACAGATTGCATGAGGAAAAACTGTGTAGAAAAACAAAATGGTCTACTGGGAATATTTAAACAAAACAAAAATATTATTAATGGAATCAATCCATTCAGCTCCTTACTCAATGTGGTATCTAACCGCTCAATAAAAGCATTTCATTAGGAGCAGAATGTCTCCCTCTGACATTGAGTAGGACTATTGCATTGGGTTAGCCCAGCAGTTCTCAAACTTTTTGGAACCACGCCCCCTCCGTCCACTTGTCTGTCATAGTTGAGACCCTTCCCCAAGCCAGTAAGCCACACACATACATACACCTTGCTTCCTCTCTCCTGTTCCCTTTCCCTCCCTTGTTCTTTGAATCGCTCTCCTCTTACTAGGCTACTCCATTATTTTGGAGATTCCCTCTTGTTCAGTGAGAGTGTGGAGCTATGTCCTTCCTGTGCCTCCCGGAATACCTTCTGTGCCTCCCCCTGGGAAGCACACCTCTCAGTTTGAGAACCTAGGGGCTAGACCCTGCTGAATCCCCATATGGTGTACACTGTGGGTGTTTTTAAATGAGCAAGGCTTGAGGATGGGTCCATGGCCGCTGAGTGGTATATCTGACGAGTGAGTGGGGAGCAATTCTAATGGGTGGCTCCCAGGGTGACCACTGCGCCCACGCAGGCAGCCTTTATGCACTCCCGCCATCATGGGCTGGCCCTGCAAACAACTCATATGAGCAGCCATTCCCCCTCCCCCGGCAATAACCCCTGTCTCAAGCCCCGCCCTCTTCCATGACACAAAGCCCCGGAAACCATGCACAGCAGCCAGTAACCCCTTCCTGTCCAGGAGCTGGTGTAGCTGTTGGCAGACCTGGGCAACGATGGAGCAGAGGTGCATTCTGGGCAGGACATGTAGAAAGCTGCTGTCCAAACTGCTGTCCTCTATAGCGTTGGCTGTTCTCTTGTGCGTCATGAGGTGGTTTGTTGTGCTTTGAGCCAACTCAGTGTTGTATTTCGCACACATAGCCTTCAAGAGCTTCCCAGAGAGCTTCAGGCAGGGCTGTGGGTGGGACTGGGGAGGTGGCTGGCCATGGACTTGTCTGCTGGTGTGGGTGGGTGCTCCAGTTAATACGGGCAGGGGATGCGTAGGCCCCTGTCCCTGTGCACTTTTTTGGCTTGCCCTGCACAGTGCACTCTGGATTTTACGGCAGTGTCCCATGAGTGGCTACAGGTGGGTGCTGCATGGCTCGCGGGAGCGTGCATCCCCATGCAACAACTTCAAATGTGCAGTTGGATGTAGGGATGGGTGAACAGAACGGAGTTCGGAAATTCGGTTTGGTTTGAAATTCGAGTTCGGTTCGGAATTTCGGTTCGGTCAAGCGAACAGACCGAGTTTGGTCCGAACTTCCGAACCGCATTCGCCCATCCCTAGTTGGATGCATGGTTAATGGGTGGCCATGAGTGGTAGTATTCTCTCCATGCACAATCCACATCAGGGCCAGGGAAGGTAACTCCTGTGCTCAGGAAACGGTGTAGTCTGCTGCCCAAGCAGTGATGGCAATAGGTTCCCAGTTCAGAAATGTATGCCAAATTAAACCATTTGTTCATTAAGAATAAAATCTCTGTATTTTGGTTTGAATACAGGATTTGATTATGATGGTAGTACAGCAATTACTTAATAAGCCTTTTAATAATAAACCCAAATCTGACAATCCCTCTGATGGCTGCTATGGGGGATTGCAACCTGGGGTGCTTAGCTGTGTTGCCTCTGGGAGAAGGCAACAGCTGGACTATGAATCTTTAGTTCACAGTAAGTTTCATCCAGTCCCCCAGGGCATAGCTACAATAGGGGCAGGGGGCACAGCAGCACCATGAGCCTATGGGTCCCACGAGCCTCAGTGCTTCTGCATCGCCAGCCATTGCCCCCTGCACCCACAGTCCGGGGCTGGGCTGGGCGGGTCGCGGGGGGAAGAGCCTACTTAAGCAGTGCGCTCAGAAAGATGAGGGTCCAGATCTCATGGATCTATGCCATGGATCTGCCTAGCCCACCCAATCACAGAGAACTTCACGGAGTCTGCCAGACTCTGCTTCTCTGCTTGGGTCAGCACTGTCCTGCCCACTAGTGTCTTTAGAGACCTCTGCCTCCCCTGCCCATTGGCTCTCCACTGCCTCCCCAGAGAGGTCCTCACTCCCTTACTGGGTTGGGCCCACTCATCCTTCACTTCTTGCCCTGGCTTCCCACAGTGTCTTCCTGCCCTGATGACCCCCACTTCCCATCCCAGTATCCTCCCAATCTCCTGCCGTTCCTTTCCCTGCAACCCCCATTCTCATCAGCCCCAGCCACTCCAGTCCCCCCTGCTCCAGTGAACCTGGCTTCCCCACCATCCCAGCAACCCTGGCCTTTCCATCCTGCACTTCTGCTCCCCTGTTCCAGTGAACCTGGCTTCCCCACCATCCCAGCAACCCTGGCCTTTCCATCCTGCACTTCTGCTCCCCTGTTCCAGTGAACCTGGCTTCCCCACCGTCCCAGCAACCCTGGCCTTTCCATCCCGCACTTCTGCTCCCCTGTCCCAGTGAACCTGGCCTCCCCACCATCCCGGCAACCCTGGCCTTTCCATCCTGCACTTCTTCCCCATTCCCCCCTCCCCCCAACTCCAGTGCTCTCTGCCTTTCTCCAGCCTTGGAGACAGAGGGGGCAACTTTTTGTCTTCTGTATCAGGCCCCATGCCAGCCTAACTTGGTCATGTACTCCCCTCACCTGCAGAAAAAGTGGAATATCTGCCCAGTGCTGTCTGCTCTTTTCCACCCTGTTGCAGGCACTGGCAATGTAGGAAGCACACTAAGGGGGTTCATGCATCTTTACTCCTCAGTGTGACTGTATAGCTGGCCTCATGACTTTCCAAGTTCCTATTCTTATTGCTCTTACAGAGCCTCTCAAATGCCGCGTCACATCAAGTCCTTAACAAAACGAGTGCACTGACATCCAGTCTCAGTAAGGGGGAAAATAGACTTGTTTAGACTCAAGCAGTTGCAACTGTGCAGATCAGTCCAGCTGCCTAGTAAACAAAACAGCATTTACATAGAGCAGGGGTGGGGAACATTTATTTTCTCTCCCAGGGGGCACTTTCAAAATTTGTCCAAGCTCTGAGGGCCGCATAGAAACTGGTCAGGGGGGACGCGGGGGGAAGAGCCTACTTAAGCAGTGCACTCAGAAAGATGAGGGTCCAGATCTCATGGATCTATGCCATGGATCTGTCCCCTATCCGTGTGTGCATGTTCTCATCTCTGCTCCCTTACCCTGAGCTCAGTCTTCCAGGGCTTCTGGGTAGGAACTGAACCCAGAGGCCATATCCAGAAAATAGAAGGGGTCTAAATAAAAACTAGCTGTGAATGTGACATTTGGTTCCCCCGGCCCGAGGTTCCCCAGAGCTGCCATACGGTAGAGAAACTGAAAGCAAAAGCATTAAAGCATTGCTCAGAGATTATTCCAGTGTGATGCATACCTTGCTCTTAGAGGCGGGCCTTGGGGAGGGTGGGGATGAACTCCCTGCCAACATTTAGAAACAGTGGGTGATAACAAATGTGATGGGGGGGGGGCTGCTTTGGCCCGCCTGGGCCAGAGTCTTCCTGTCACATTTATTTCCAGCCTACTAGATGTGGGCCTGCTGCTGCCCTAGCCCGGGTAGGTAGCTGGCCTAGATGAGGTCCCCCAGAAGATCCTGGATGCACAGCCTGGGTCAAGGCCACACAGGCTGGCCGGGCTATAGTGGGCCCGCATCAGTTTGCGGCCCCATTTCCTGTTGGGGAACATGGACCACCATGGCAGCCCATGATTGGCCGTCATGGGTGCCCATCATGGGGGGGGGGCACTGCGGATGCATCAGGAGCAGGGCCACCTGGCTGCACATCTGTTCTGTTCCCCCACTGGGGGGCTGGGGAGGTCTCACTGACCGGCCTGGTCGGGCGCATGTTTGATCTGTGCCTTGACCTGACCCCGCCAGGGCTGGCCCCCCCCGAGCGGGTAACAAGCGTACTGGCTGTATGTTTAGTTTCACCCTCTGTCTCATCCCTGTGCGGAAAGGAAAGTGGAAAGGTAAATGCAAGGGAACAGCTAAACACAATGCACGTAAAAGCCGAAAATGAGTCAAGCAGCTATTCAACTCCTGCAACCTGATCCAAGAGATTGTCCTGACCCAACTCCATTATTATTCTGGGATTGCCTAGCTTACACTATCTATATCTAGTACTTGGAGGAAGAAAGGACAACGTGATCTTTAGGGCAATAACAAAGACATGGTAGAAAGAAAACAAAAAGCAAAGCTTAAGTAAATTGTCAACCTTATTGACCTTATCTGCTGTACAGCAACACAACCCAAAACAAATACACAGAGACCGGGGCAGGTCACCCACTGGAGAATTGGTTGTAACATCCATTGTCTGAAAAGCTGGCCACTGTGAATTCTTTAGGTCTGGGTGTCTGGGGGTTTCTTTCCCAAGCCAAGTTTATAGACAATAAGCTTAAAGGAGTCAGTTGTTTGCTTCTTTAAAGCCCCAGACTTTTCTACGTGACCTTCAGAGAGGTCTGGGCTACCTAGTCCAGTCCACGAGGATTGCGTGGTGTCCCGAGACAAGAGTTGTGCTAACATCAGCAGAAGTGGCTGGCGGAGGGTGGCCCAAAGTCAGTGTAATAGCTCTTATGCCACACATCCCTATAGTCATACAGGAGGCATGAGCAGGGAAAATGGGGTATGATGACTGGAATCCCCCTATGGCCCAGGTCCAAACACTGGTTGCAGAAATGGCTCCCCTCAGGTCAATGCAACCAGACCAGGGACCAGCATGGGACTGAGCCCACAGAAGATCATGAGCAAAGGGGGCTGAGGGGAAGAGCAGGGCAGACGTGAAAGCACACAGGCAGCATACAGCTACCTTTGCATTTCAATTTCAATGCATCCTTCTCTCCTGAGCACCCAGAGCTCTGCCAGATTAGAGGCTCTAGCCCTCTGTTTGGTTTCTGCTTTCGAACTGAACATATGGGGCCAGATTCTTCTGGTGCAAATCTAGAATGAAACCAGAGATAGTGCGGGAAACATCTGTACCAGGGAGAGCCCAGGGGCACGTTAAGAGAGAGGCACCCCCAGGAAAGGGTATGGTGACTGGAGACAAAGCCACATGGGAACCCTGCAGCTGAACAAGGGTGTAATCCTTTACCATCAAAGTCAATTGAGCTGATCCTAACCCCTGCGCCCCATACAGACAGCATGTGTGCACCTCACATGCAACCCCTCCACGGCTCCATAGCGCACCCCCACTCTGGGGACTATGGCATGCACACAAACCACATGTAAACTATGCGTGTGCATAAGCCACAAGTGTGGGGGTTTAGGATCAGCCCCAAGTGGATGGAGGATCGACTCCCAGGCCCACTAGTTTGGGGGCACATCTGGTTCCCTCTGGACCCTCCTAATGGAAGGATGGGTGTAGCTGCTTTTGGTTGTCATCACCTCTCTCTGGGAGACTTTCTGCTGCCTAAAACCTCACACCACAATACGTCCCCGTTGTGACTATGTGCAGATTTCTCTGAATGCACTTTGTCAGCATGTGTAGATCATCTGCACAGACGCACTGCAAAACGGAGGTTTCAACGGGACCTAGACGTTACCACATGTTTTGCTTTCAGTCTTGCTTTCCCCAAGCAGGAGAGCAGACATTGCCATGTTAACAGAGCCCATTCAATGAGCCCGCCCCAGGAGGACACATTTGGATAGGCATCCCAGCCCTATCAAAATGCACCTAGCTCAGGACTAAGAGTGAAGGCTAAAGCATGTAGACACATTTTTATGGACTCCCCATACCTGTGACAATATGCCGCATTGCCTGAAAATGACCTTTCCTTTCCTGGGTGTGTTGGTTTGTCAGAGTTGCATGGTTGAAGTGCTTCAGAGTTCAATACTTTTAATTACTCTCCACACTTTTAATTACTTGTTAACTGTATTCGAGATGTCCCTGTTTCTCTGCAGTGTGAGTTCTCCTCCAGAGTTTCCCTCCTGACCCATCTCTCTCATGCACCTGTCCAAGTTAAAAAAAATTAAAAAAATTCACAGGGATAAAGCTTTGGCTTCAAACGAGACTGATTTCAAGCCTCCTTGACGAGAGAAGCCGCCTGCCAAGAAAGTGAAAAGGAGCTAGGAAGACTTAGGCAAGAAAGACGGAATTTGTTCTGCCACTTGTGAGCCAGAGTGTGGTGGGGTGAAACAAGTCACTCTTCGCCCTCATTTGGGTTCTAACCTGTAGGCATTTTAAGTCTTTTGAATAATCACGGATAGAATTTGCCTGAAACTGGTGCCGTCTGCAAAAAGGAAAAAAAAAAGTGTCAGGCATAAGTATCAAAACATCTGGAATTATTAATGCTGCATATTAAAATAATACATCGGAGAATGTGCCGGTTGGAACCTGGGCCCTTTAGATAAATGTCAGATACTCAGCATTTGCATTAATTTGCTGCACAGATTGTTTTGACATGTCACATTCTGGATAAAATGTAAGAACAGTGTCTCCTGTGGCATTTCGGAGCTAGAGACGCACAGGCTGTATTTGGGAATCCTTGCAGGCTTCTTTTGCTCTTGTGAGATTTTTGACTGGAAACTGCATGAGTTTATCTTGAAACATTACACAGTACAGGTCCCCGTGATTTACATTTCAAACTTGGCAGCAGGAGAAGGAATAAAAACCCAGCATTAGACAGAATTTTAGCTGCGTCTCTGAATTTCTTCGGCTTTATGAATTGTTCTCTTGTAGTTTTCCTTTTTTCTTTAAAGTTGTCAGACTATAGAAATCAAAAGTTTACATCTCTTAACCTAAAGCAAAATTGAATGACATTGGGGGCAATCCCAAACCCCTGCGCATGAAGGATATGCACATGCACGTGCATATTGCGTGTGGCTTGCTCATGGGCTAACATGGCTGGGCACAGTTTCTGTGCAAGGGTTGTGCAGCATGTGGGGATAGTGATAAAGTGCACTGAATAGAAAGTAGGGATAAAAAGAATTGTAAATAAGAGCATCTACGGAGGCCTTGCAACATAAGAGGCATTTTTAGACATACATGAAAATTGCAGAGGTTCATAATCTCCCGCAAACATTCCTCTCCTGCAACAAAAAAGGCAACACTCAGGATTATGGGATTGGAGCATCATGTCTGCATGGGAAACTCCTATGAGAATCACAATCAGGGCATTTTTAGATGCACATGATGAGCAATTCATGTGGGTCTTGTGGGAGTTTTCAAATGCACATTTGCGCAACCCTTGATATCAAAGGTTTCCGGATGCGCGGTAACACATGGACATTTCTGCGAGACTAGGTAATTCATGGGTTTATTGGTCTCCCACACAAGTAACATTTCATCTAAAAATGCCCAAGGTCATAAACCCTAAACAGGCATAAAATGTGCAGCCCAAATATGGAAAGAAAATCCCTACAGTTTTACAGAAAGGGTTGCCACTTCTTGAGGCTTGACTGAGGACATTTTCACACAAGACACTCCCCACCCACCCACTCTACATGTTACAGGGCTGCAGTGTTGCCCTATGGGTGCCCTATAATGTGTAGAGTGGGTGGGTGGTGGGTGGAGAGTGTCTTGTGTGAAAATGCCCTGAGACTCCCATAGGCCCACGTGGACAACTCAGGATCAAACTGCAAGACGTGGGCAATCCTATTGACAGTCTGTTGCTGCCATGTCGATGTCAGCAGGAAATTCAAGGAAACTTCATTCTGATTCTACAAATTGCCCTTGCTGAAAGGAAAGTAGTGAAGGCAGTTGCAGAACCTCCCCTAAACCAGGTGGGGCACCTAGGGCAGGCTGGATTTACATGGAAGCACCTTGAGGGGAAGGAGAGTTAGATGACAAATAGATTTTTCCTGGAGCATCAAAATAGCTAATGTCAGTCCCGCAGGCTAATTCCTACATAATACAGCGGGAACCAAAGTCTGCTGAATTCAGTGAGATTATTTCCATTGTTTGGAATATGCTTTTGTTCAGGCCTTCTAGAACACAAAATTAAATTCATTGCAGACAGGAAAGGCACCAAATGTTCTCCTCCAACCTAGGGCACAATCTACTAGAGTCAATGACTCAATTCCCATTGACTTATAATGGTGGAGAATGACAGCCTCAGTAGCAGAGGGTGCAATCCTCCTTCACTGAAGTCAACAGCTCAGCTCCCATCAACTTTAATATTTTATTTATTATTTATTTTTATTTTATTTTAGAAATTTTTACCCTGCCCATCCTGCCAGAGGCAGCTCTGGGCGACTTACAATCAACAATAAAAACACTTAAAATTCTCAAAACAAGGAGGAATTCAAACATCCCTAATAACCACCCAACACCCTAACCCATTCCCCCCTACCCTACCTATCCTCCCTCACAAACACGTGAGGATTACACACATAGGATGCAATCCACAGCCACCAAAGTCACAGGATTTTGCCATTGACTCACTGAGCGTAGGGTTACTCCAATAGACTTACATTTCCTGTCCAGTCCACTTTTAGATGACTCTGGTGATGGGGCTTCAGCATTTTATAGCTGCTTTCCTTTCTTTGAACTGTCCTTGTATTTAGCTGCATGGAGCAGCAGCTACTGCAGGCACGGAAGTACAACATTCATTGAACAAGCCACTCCAGTCTAAACATTGCTTTCAGTAACCGTACTCTGTAAAGTCAAACCATAGACTCACACACAAGCAGGAAGGTAAATGTATGAAAGGGTTAATTCTAGTGGGAAGACTGTTTGTGGGGGGCGGTGAGGAGGGTAATTTGACAGATTAATTGGACAAGTTAGGAGTTCCAGGAATTTGCAGGTGGAACAGGTGAAAATGTAACTGGTGGTAATTGAAAGCTAATTATCTTCCTCCTAGCAATTGGCCGCCAGGTGTTCTGAAGCACATAAAAGGGGAGCCCAGGCAGAAAAAGGCATGTTGTTCAGAACTCTGGGGGAAGTGGGTTGACCGTTTTGGCTACACTTGACAGACACACACTAAGGTGACGATTGGCTGTTTTCATGCTTTGCACTTCATCCCTTTGCTTTGAATGGAACAGAAAACAAAGTGCTTGAGATTTGTCCAGCAGAAATCCTTTTGTTTCTATTCTTCTGTGGGTTTTACTCATCATACTTCAATAGAAATTCTGTCTGTGGAGCTTAGGGCTTCCGGCTGTCCCTTCTTTTAAAGGGTAGCACTTATTCCAGAACTCCTCCTCTCTAAAGAACATGATGGATGTTCCTTATTTTGCAGCTCTGTAATATTCCTTTTTTGGGACATTTTGATCTGGCAGCCCTAGTGGAACACTTACCAAGTAAGGCCTTCAGAGCGCAAACAATGTGATGTGTTGTTATGAACTGTGTGTTAGATGAGAGCCATCACCCGCTGAGCTAGCGTTCTGTATGCTTTAAATGGGAATAGTAAACCCCCTCCAAGTGGGAAAAAAGCAAGTTGTTTGTCTTTTGTTACGAATATTAAGTGCGTCAGTAAAGCAGAATGGCATAACTGTCATCTGTGCAAAATGGGTAGTTGTGTTTGTATGTTCTACTTAATCTCACTACTGTATTCAGGCACTAGAATACCCTGGCCCAAATCAGCACACACTCCCTTTTTGTGCTTATATAAACGTTACTTTAAGGCCAAGCTCAGCTAGTGAACCTTCAAGTCTCTTGCTTGCCTTCCACCTCTAGCCCTCCCACGTGCCTCAGTGATCACCCCCCCCTTCCATTCTTGCTGTACTTGCCTTCACACTCCTCCCTTACCTCCCATTATCCTCCTATAGATTGCAGCCCCTCAGTATGAGAATATCCCAATTTCAACTGTTCTCAAAATAAGGCTTGATCCCACTTGCCTTTCTAGACCCCTCCCAACTCTCTCCTTTCCATCACTTCTAAAAACATAGAACATGCAGGGTGCAATCAACCATTGCCCTTCTTACGTGTGTCCAATGTGATCTCATCTGCCCACCTGCATCTGGTTTCTTCTCTATGCTGATGCCCCATAAATCTGTCTTCTTCCAGTCACTCCTAATTCTGCTCTCTCTCCTGGGAGGTTTTAAGCTGAGCATGAGCAAAAATGAACTCCTTCCTTCTCCTCCAAAACCTTTCCCTTCATTTTCTATCATTGTCAACAAGAAGATCATCTTCCCCTTCACTTTGACCTGCTGTCTTGGAGGCATTTTTTTCCCTCCTTGGTATTTCTGAGAGCTGTTCTTTTCAGTTTACACAGAGCAAGGCCGTTTTCAGATGAGCGCGGCGGCGCCCGCGCTTGTTTCTCAAAAAAGCCGGCAGCTCGTTCCACACGTGACGCTGCCGCCAAATACGCACATGTGCGGGCGATGCGCATCCATTTCTGGGCGCGAACTGATCAGGTCGGCGATCTAGGCTGGTCATACGCAGCCAGAAATGGAAGCGCATCGCCCGCACGTGCGCGTATTCGGCGGCAGCATCACGTGTGGAACGGGCTGCCGGCTTTTTTGAAAACAAGCGCGGGTGCCACCGCACTCGTCTAAAAACAGCCCAAGTCTCAACTCCTGCAGCCAGTGGAGTCGAAACACTCCTGACCTCCCCTACTTGACCCTTAAAGCTCCACCACTTATTCCTAAAGCACCTTTGATTGTGCCTTGCCTAGGGCTGCCTTCTCTCTTCTCACCTTATCCCTGTGCCTGGGCTAGGACTTGTCTACTGCCAGAGTCCATTCCACTGCAGTCTCCAGGGACTGGTCTCAACTGCTGGTGTCAGAAGTGGGATTGCCTAAGATTGAAATGGAACATAGGGTGGTTAGCCATTGAAAGACTTTAGGGAACTTGGCCTAACTGGCATTTACTGAGATGGATGATCTGAGATGATGGACCCTGATATCCAGAAATGGTGGTGGTGGTGTTAAAAACCAGTACACCAGACTTTTAGTAATAGTAGAGTAATTTTCCATTTTACGTTATATATACGTCAGTGGAGTTTAGCTTTTAATTGGTTAGAGTTAAGGTTTTATTATTGGAACAGGTAACATCCTGGGTGGATATGGGAGGAGAATGGAAGGTTTTAAAAGTAATAGGTTGAATGGCAGCGACCACTTCTACTTCTTCTTCACTACTTTTACTTTTCTCTCTCTTTATACTTTACCTACTTCCATCTTGTCCGGACCTGATCAACCTAGTTTACTTCCCATATCCATACAGAAGCTGGTCTTGCAGAATGGAGGGTAACTATATCTTAGCTTAATTAGAAATACAGAGAAAGCTAAACAGTTTATAGAGTAATACCAGATAACATACATGAGTATTTCCAACAGTTTTATGAAAGATCATTGCTAGTGAGATTGTATGTTCTAGTGTGTATCTCTGTCATCTTTATCTTTGCATATGCAATTGCTAAATATTCTTGGGGACTATATTTGATGCTCACCCTAAATAAAACTTCTGAATTTTCAAATAAATCTAACTCATTCAATGTCTCTGAATTAAATTAGGTGTTGCCCAACAGTGGAACCCATTAATAATAAATAATGAATTCCCAAACATTCTAAACATAATTTGAGCTTCCAAAATAATCAATCAACAGTTCTGTTGGTAACATGCCTGCCCATTTCTGTGGAGTGGACTCTCCCTGATTGCCTCAAGATGCATCTACCTCTCCCTGCAAATCCAGGAGTCCACTTCACAGAAGTGGGTGGGGCAGGGGACATCTTGAAATTGTCCTGGTCAGAGCTGAGCAGGGCTTAGCCCCTAGGGCTTACAATCTGAGAGACAGGAGCTGGGGGAGAGACTTAGGAAGGGGAACAGAGGGAGAGACAAGGGGTCTAACATTCATGAAGATGCGAGGTCTCAAGTGCACGTACTTGGCTTGGTTACGATGAGAATGACAGCAGGCAGGTCCATGTTGCAAGGATAAGGGTAAACCGATCGTAGGTATAGGAATAGTGGCTCAGCAGGATAAAGAGTCAGACAGAGCAGAGCGAAAGAGGTGAGTTTTAAGGAGAGATTTGAAGGTATGAAGGGAGGGGGCAAGGCGGATGTGGACAGGGAGGGAGTTCCAGGCATGGGGGGCAGCAAGTGAGAAGGGACGAAGGTGCTTAGGGGAGCAGGGAAGGCGTGGAAGGGTGAGAGAAGGGACAGAGGAGGAGCGAAGTGCACGGGCTGGAGTATGGAGGGCGATAAGTGCAGAGAGGTAGGGGGGAGCAAGGTTGTGAAGAGCTTTATAGGTGAAGACTAGGAGCTTGTGCAGGATTCGTTCAGGAAGGGGAAGCCAGTGAAGCGAAGAGAGGAGGGGCTGCACATGGTCGAAGCGACTGGCGAGGTAGATGACCCTGGCAGCAGAGTTTTGGACAGAGATGAGGGGAGAAAGGTGAGACCGGGGAAGGCCAGTGAGAAGGAGGTTACAGTAATCGAGGCGAGAGATGACCAGAGCATGAACAAGAGTTTTGGCAGACGAGACAGAGAGAAAAGGGCGAATCTTAGCAATGTTATGGAGGGAGAAGCGACAGGATTTAGCAACAGAGTCAATGTAGGGTTTAAAAGAAAGGGCTGAGTCAAAGATGAAGCCTAGGCTACGGGCTTGGGGGACAGGCAGGATGGTGACTCCATCAATAGTTATTGACAGTGAGGAAGGAGAGGAAGGATGAGGGGGGAAGATAAGGAGTTCAGTTTTAGCCATGTTGAGTTTGAGTTGACGTTGAGACATCCAGGTAGAGATGTCAGAGAGACAGTTGATGAGACGAGCTTGAACAGAGGGAGAGAGAGAGGGAGTAGAGAGATAGAGTTGAGTGTCATCAGCATAGAGGTGGTATTGGAAGCCATGGGAGGCAATGAGTTTGCCTAAGGATGAGGTATAGATCGAGAAGAGGAGAGGGCCAAGAACAGAGCCTTGAGGAACACCAACTGAGAGGGGGAAGGAGGAGGAGGCGGAGTTGGAGAGAGACACATTAAAGGAGCGGTCAGAGAGGTAGGAGGAGAACCAGTTATGGACAGAGCCACAAAAGCCAAGGGAGTGAAGGGAATCCAGCAAGAGTGAGTGGTCAACAGTATCGAAGGCAGCAGAGAGATCAAGGAGGACAAGAATGGAATAGAGACGTTTAGATTTAGCCACCAGAAGATCGTTGGTGATCTTAGCGAGAGCAGTTTCAGTAGAATGAAGGGGGCGGAAGCCAGATTGGAGGGGGTCAAGGGAGGAGTTGGAGGATAGGAAGTCAAGGCAGCGGGAGTAGACAACACGTTCAAGCAGCTTGGAAGCAAAAGGAAGGAGTGAGACAGGACGATAGCTAGAAGGGTCAGAGGGGTCAAGAGTGGACTTTTTGAGAATAGGAGAGACTGTGGCATGTTTGAAGGCAGAAGGGAAAGAGCCAGTAGAGAGGGAGAGGTTGATGATGTGCAGGAAGGAAGGGGCGACAGTGGGAGTAATGGAGGTGAGGAGGCGGGAAGGAATGGGATCAAGGGGGCAAGTGGAAGGGTTGGAGGAGGAGAGCAGAGAGGAGATTTCCTTAAGGGAGGCAGGGGAGAAGGAGGACATGAGAGAAGGAGGGGGAGGAGGGAGAGGGGTGGGAGTGGGAAGAGAGGAGTGGGAAGCGATGTCGAGGCGGATCTTGTCTATCTTGGAGGTGAAGAAGGAGGCAAGATCCTGAGCAGAAAGGGAAGAAGGAGGGGGAGGACAGGGAGGCTTGAGGAGGGAGTCAAAGGTAGAGAACAGGCGGCGAGGGTCCCGAGAACAGGACTCAATGCGGGAGGCATAGTAGTGTTGTCTAGCAAGGGAGATAGCAGAAGTAAGGGTGGAGAGACAGAATTTGAAGTGAAGGAAGTCAGCGTGAGAATGGGATTTGCGCCAGAGTCGTTCAGCAGCACGAGTGCAAGAACGGAGGTGGCGGATACTAGGGGTGAGCCAAGGACGGGGGTTGTGGGAGAAGGCAGGGCGGGAAGAGAGAGGGGCATGGGAGTCAAGTGTGGAGGAGAGAGAGGCGTTGAGAGCAGAGACAGCGGAGTCAGGGGAGGAGGAAGAGAAGACTGTAGGAAGAAGGGGAGAGAGAGAGGAGGCAAAGTCCAGGGGATCAGAGGATCTGAGGAGATGTGGTAATTGCAGCTGCCACAGAAATCAAATGGTGTGGCTCCCCTCAAACTCAGAGGGGAGATGTCTCCTCTCTCCATTCCTTTTGTTTTTACACCCAGGTTTGTATCATCCTCCTTTCCTGCCTCCTAAAGGCACACATTGCCCTGTTTCAGTCTATGAAAAATGCTGCCACTAAGCTCATTTTCATCATCCATCAGCTTGATCATTGATGGCCCTCCCTATCATCCCTCCTTGTTAAGAGTCATCCTGTCCCCTCCACTTGACTAATGCTTTCACTCTCAGCTGCCTATTTGCAGCTTGCCACTGTCACCTCCCTTCATGCCTTCTTCCATTCAGACTCATTTAGCTCGTGGACCAGGCCCCTATCCTCTTAATGCTGCTTGCAACAAATTATGTGAATATGCATTTAAGTTGCCTATTGTTTTTTTCCCCCTTTCCCTGACCACAGTGTTTGTCCATAACTGTGCTCCTCAGAGCAGAAACCCCTTGACTTCAGTGTTTGACACCAGGCCAGGCTTCCTGTCAAGGCCTGGTCAGGCCCCTAGACTAGCCAGCCGTGGGGTGAACCCCTTAGCTCAGGGCCCTGCAGTAAATTCCCAGCCTCTTCCTCACTTTTTAATTGTGTCATCCTGTGGTAAACTCCGGTCAGATCCTTGCCTTGGTGGTCCTCGACTCTGAGACTTAGACTCTCCATTAAATTGTTGCACAAGAAGAATCAAAAGGCCTCAAGAAAGCCTTTCAGCCCAGGTGGCCAGCAGCTTCCTCCCTTGTTTCAACTCTGCCAGTTAGGCTTAGGTGGTCCTAGGCATGTCCTTCTCAAAGGACCATATCCTGCAATAACATAGTTCACCCATTGGACCTCATCCTGGCATTACTCAGGATGCCACCTACCGTTTCTGGGACACCTTCATGGAGTGCTGTTGCTCTGCATGGCTCCCCAAATAGGGATAAATATTAGTGACCTAATTCAGCCTTATATGACAATTTAACAATCACTGGGAGTGGCATCTGTTTGGTTCCATGGGACACTTCTTCTTCTCTCATGTAAATGATGGAGAGGACTTTAGCCAAAGGAGTAGAGGTAACATTAATAAAAGTGGCTGAGAGTCGTTTCTTTTTCTGTTCTGGGGAATGGCTGTAACTCCAGCTGGAATAAATCTGCTAGCCAACAAGTTCAGTTGGGGGTATTCTATTGCTTTCTTTTGCATATGTTGCGGTTTTGTCTCTTCCTGTTTCTGACTCAGTTATATATGTAAAGCAGCAAGATAAATCAAAGCGGCAAATTTTGCTTTCAGAGGGGGGGGGGCGTGAAAGTGATTTAAACAAGATTCAGGCGGAGAGGGCGTGGCAGCTTGCCAATGTTAAGCTTAAGTAAACGGCAATAGAAATTGAAATGGTTGTCGCTGGGTGAACTCATGCCCCCGGATTAAGCTGAAATCTTGCTGGCATCATGTTGGGAATATTGAAGGGAGCTGTAACTCGGTTGGCTTGAACAGGTCCATTCATATAATAAGCAGCCAAAGGGGATCACCCCCAAAAGAATTATCGCAAGAGGAGAGACTGCTTAATGCTGCAATGGCAAATAATAAGGAAAGGCAAAACTGCTTGATGTGCGGCAGAGTGGAATCACAAAGGCTGCTGTTCTGAAATTACTGCGCCAGGAGAATCGGAGAATTGTGCCAATTCCCTTCCCTGATCTTGCGGATTAACTGACTTTACAATATTTCCCACACATGCATGCTGTATTGTTTATTGCTGCAATCAGTAAGTTTCTGATGCCATAAATAACTCTACTTCCTGTATATGATTGTTTTGTTTTATGGATCCACATTAATGTTTTGAATGAGATTTCATAGGAGATAGCTATTGTTACAGCACATCCAGGGAATGGTGTTTATAAAATGACATCTGTTTGGATGATCTTTGATCTGAGCTTTGGTCCTTCGCCTACAAAAAGTTGTTTTATATGGAAGTTGGAGAGGGACAAATGTAGTAGGCAAATTGAGTATCCGAAGCAGATATTTCTTACCATTTCTCTCCAAATACAGTTCCCATAAGGATCTGGTGATGCAGCCTTAATTTCCACTGGAGAGCACTTAGGCCCCGATCCAAGGTTGTGTGCACTGTGTGCCCACATGGCGTGTGTATAGTGTGTAACAGTTGTGTACCATGCACACACCAAGTGCACACACCGTGCTCATACAAAGCTTGGATTTGGGGCCTTTGAGCTACATTGTGCAAGGAACAGAGTAGGGATGGGCATTCGGATTGAATTACAGATTCAGTTCCATTATGGATTCGAATCTTTAATTTGCAGATTTAATTATGGATTTGGATTTTTCCGCACTGTAAGTCAATGGGAAATTTCCCCATTGAAGTCAATGGGAAACCGATCCATAGCCTGAGTCCCATCCCTAGCCCAAGGACAGTCTGACCCCTATTTCCCAGGGGGCGGGGGCTAGAGTGGTACTTAACAGCCTCAGAGGGCTTGATTGAAGCACCATTGCTGGCATGGGGGCTCTGGCAGGCTCCCTCACCATGGCATGCTTTCTGCTGTGGATCGCACATGTGAAAAATGGCCACTGCCCATAACTAAAATGGCGGCGACATCATTTTGGACGTTGCCGTTGTGGTTAAGGGCGGCGGACGTTTTCTGCATGTGCAATCTGGAGCAGGGGGGAGGCCATGGCGAGGGAGCCTTCTGGAGTCCTCACAGTAGTGGCGGTGCTTCAATCAAGCCCTCTGAGGTGGGTAAGTAAACTCCAGGGCCCCAGGGGATGGGGGGAAATCCGAATCTAGATCCATCGTGTATGCAGATTAAATGGATTAATACACAACTGCCCATTTTTGGATGATTACGGATTCATCTGACTACGGAATGCTCATCCCTAGAACTGAGCATTGTCACTTGATCCAGCAAAGCACTTAAGCATGAGTTCAGCTTGAAGCACATGAGTAGTGTCACTGATTTTGATCCCAAGCTGGAGTAGTGGCTAAATAGGCAGAAGGAAAGATGGGAGGGAACTGGGTGTACCGAGAACAGAAAAAATGACAGGGAGGTGGCTGGAAGGAAACCTTGAATTATGCCCAGCAAGCTATGGGAAGTCAGTGCAGACTTTGGAGCACTGGTGTAATGTGTTCCCTGCAACTCGGCCCCAAAAGAAGCCGAGCCGCTGCTAAAGGCTTCCATTTACTGCTTTGTAATTATTGGGGGGGGGGAGGGGGGTTCTTCACTGTGTTCACAGGTGGCCAGGAGAGCTCTGGGGAGCAGGAGGATACTCCCTGGGACCCATAAAGAGACTGGGAACATAGGGGAGCCAAAGGTTTGTCAGTTGCCCCCGAATAAGTTCACAACACAGGTGGGACCTTTTCTTCCAGGGAGGATGTCACCTGAAGAGCTAGCCCCCTTTGGGGATAGAATGAAGGAGCTTTCCATTATAGACCAGGATGTATTCCTGTCTAGATTAGGGTCTCTAAGGGTCAACTGCAGGCACCGCCTATTCAGTGCAACGCCTCTGGAGGGAACCATAAAGTTAATCCCCCTAATTCCATCCGGGATACAGAAGCATGGTCAGCAGCAAGGTACGTAGAGGAAAATGAACTTGCAGGATCCTCAGAGGGTATGGGCCAGCCAAGTAATCGGGTGGCTTTAAATGGCCAGCCAAAGGAGAGTACGCCTGTGCAGGGAAAACCCCATCTGAGGGTTCACAGGGTAGAAAGTAACGTTAGCACTACTGACCCAAGTCTGGTGACCTCAGAGTTAATAGGGTGGCTAAATTCTGGTGCCCGAACTACAGGACCCCAGGACCCTGAAGGCGAGCAGGCCAATAGAGTTACATGCGGGCCAAATGTAATGACACCCTCTTTTCCACCTTGTTTCCTGGAATATTTCTGGCATTAAGAGTAATTTGAAAGATAAAGACTGCCAGGAGTTCCTGGCAGAGTACCAAATTCTGGGTCTCCAGGAAACTTGGGTGGAGGCTAATTATATTTCGGATTTATCCGCTTTTGAGTTGGTGTTGCATGGGGGTGAGAAAGCTAAATCAAGGGGATGGATTTCTGAGGGTTTGGCAATTGGTTTAACCCCTAGTTGGGTAAGTTCCTTCACCCCACTTTCTTCCTCTAGACTTGAGGTTCAGATAGGGCTATTAAATTTGGTAAAGGCCCTAATGAGCAGATTTTGTTATTTAATGTATATACCCCCTGTTTCCTCCCCCTATTATAAGGGGGAGGTTTGGGCAGCCCTGGATGAGGAAGTTACAGTTAAGCTGGATGCCTTTCCGCAGGCAATTTTGATGATAGTACGGGACTTCAATATACAGATTGATAAAATTTTAAGACAGCCAGATAAAGGCCTAGTGCTGGCATCAACGCAGGATTACGACCAGAGGGAAAGATATCTGGAGGCCACTCTAAGGAGCCTAATGCACAAATTTCAGCTGGTGGTCTTAAATAATAACCTTTATCAGGACCCTTGTAAAAAGGGTACACGTTTGTGGGCCCACAAGGGAAGGGTAAGGTGGATGCTATACTAATAGAAGCACGGTTTGCTGGGCACTTTAGAGAGGTAAATCTGATAGCTCGGCCAGAAAGTAATCATCTGGTACTTAACGACAGCTTTCATAGTTCCTTCTTTTTGTTTAGCCAGAGGGGCTGAGAGAGTTTTGCCTGATCCTGGGCTCCAACCAAGGAAGTTGTTCTTTGTACAGTGGGCAAGAGAAATGGGGGATGTTTGCACCTCAGATATTATGGTCTCCCTGGTATCAGGGTTGGTTGGTGCAAGGATGTGACGGTTGCAATAACTGCTTTTGAGGGAATTATTACTGCCTTGCAAGAGAGTTTCTGTTCTCCAGCCGAGCCATTTAGGAAGCTGAGGGGTAACTGGTGGTACGATCTAGAGTGTAGACAAGCTAAGGCCTGTTTAAAGGCCCTTAGAAGAGATTGGGTACCGATGCAGGATGAGGCGGGATGGTCTAGATTTAGAACCCAGAGAATCTAGTATTCCCGCCTGTTGCTCGCAAAACGCGAAAGGTATTATACCCAAGGCTGGGTTAGGCTGAAGGTCCATGCCCAGACAGGCAATTCTAAAGGCTTTTGGGCTGCAATCAACAGAATCATAAAACCTAGAACCAACCAGAGTAGACAGGTAGTCCCTGGCGAAGTCTGGCAGGCTTTTTTCGCCGACCTTTTTGCGGAGAGACACACAACAACGGATGATTTGGTATATGAGGTTGGACCCCAGCTTAATCACCCCTGGCAGCAGAAAGATTTTCCTCCTAGTGTAATATTGGAAATTATTCAGTCTCTCAAACCCAATAAGGCAGTGGGGTTGGATTATATCTCAGCCGAGATGCTCCAGGCAGCCCCGGAGTGGTGGGCCCATTACTTAACGGTTCTTTTTTTTATGGTTAGTAAAGAAGACAAGATTCCACAGCAGCATGGCTTCGTAGCATCATAATCCCTATTTTAAAAAAAGGGAGATTACAGGATCCAGCATGCTACAGGCCTATAAGCCTTCTGTTAGTGGTGGGCAAGGTGTACGCAAGAACTCTCCTGAGACATCTGGAATCCTGGGCAGAGGCTGATAGGATTATTCCGGTTGAGCTGTTCGGCTTCCGCAAAGGGAGGTCCATACTAGACTGTTGCTTTGTGTTACAACATCTGATTGCAAAATACACTAAGCTTAGGAAGGCAAGGCTGTATCTAGCCGTTATTGATTACACAAAGGCTTTCGACATGGTGCCTAGGCAGAGGCTCTGGGCAAAACTTAAGATTTTGGGGATCAATAGTTGCTTGCTCAATTTGATAATATTGTTGTACTCTAGAAATGAGGCATGTATTAGGACGGGGCAGACATTGAGTGATTTTGTTCCAATAGAAAGAGGGGTACGCCAGGGGTGCATTCTCACGCCGCTGTTATTTAATTTGTATCTTACAGATCTTATTATCCACATACAGGAGAAGGAAACACACACACCCTAAGATAGGAGATACTCAGTTGCGTGTTTTACAATTTGCTGATGATATGGTTCTATGTTCCCAGTCTGAAATTGGACTAAAGCGGGCAATCAATAGTTGTTTTGAGTATTGCCAAGCTAATGGACTGGAAATAAATGCTTCTAAAACAGATAATGGTCCTGGGCCCTGGAAGGAACAAGAAAGCATGGAAGCTTGATGTGGGCACCATTCAAGTGGTGCCCACATTCTCGTATTTGGTGGTTACCTTTTTGAGGAGGGGCACTTGGACTGAACACATTCAGTTGAGAGTTAGCAAAGTAGGAAACGTAGTACAGGCCCTGGCTTTGGCCATTTCTCGGGGCGTTCCTCTTTGTATTTTTTGGGACATTTTTGGACATCCTAAGGTCATAGCGTCAGCAATTTTCGGCTTGGAGTTGGTGCCTAACCCAAATATCAAGCCCCTAGAAAGGGTGGAAAATAAGTTTCTGCGTCGTCTCCTTAAAGTCGGGCCAAGTGTCCCTGGTGCTATTCTCAGAGCAGAAACTGGCACCAATTCTATATCCTCCTTGGCCAAGAGGGCATATATCAGACTGTGGCTCCGTCTGTTAGCCCAAAAGGAAGGGGCTCTTCCACTGCTTTGTCTCAGAGAGGAACTTATTGCTGTTAATTCGAGGGCCTAACCCTGGTTACTCTATCTGGCTCAGATTATAGCCAATTGTGGCTTTTCATTCGATTACTTTAAGGGGAAGAGTCTGGGGTCTATTAAAGCAGAAATTTGTCAGAGGACATTGCCCACCGGGATGATATAGCGGATATAGCCAAGTGGAGGGTTGCTCCACGTTTACATCAGTTTAAGACAATGGTCAAGTTTGAGGGTATTTGGATCAGCTGGTAAATCCACACTTACGTAGGTTATATACTTACCTGCGTTTCCAGCTCATTCATTCAGCAGTTATAGAAGGTAGGCAAAAGCAGGTTGCATATAATAAACGCCTATGTACATGCTCACTAGTAGAGGTCGAATCGATGGACCACCTCCTGCTAAGATGCCCATATTATAATTCCTTGAGGGCAACCTGGCTTTTACCACTCCTTAAAGAGGGGCTGGATTTTGATAATAAAGCCACTTATTTATTTCTCCTAGGGAGAAGGAAGAGAGGGAAGAGCTGTTGGCAATAGCCACTTTCCTAAGTATGACAGAGAAAATAAGAGTTCGAATTCAGCAGAGGTTGGCCTCTTTATTCCTAGCGTAAGTTACTCAGATTTTTCCTTTAGGGTTTCGTTGAGATGATTATGAGTATTATATGAATATTGTATTATATTTTGTATACTGTATTTTATGATTTTGTGGGTACTTATGTGTTAATGATGGTTGTTTTAATTTTGTATGTTGTTTTAGGCTATAGCGAGAGCGTACGCCAATAAAAATTTGATTTGATTTGATTTGATTTGACTCCCTGGGACACAGCAGCACTGGAGACAAATGGTGTGTGTGGGAAGCGGGTGGGAATGCACCAAGGCAGGATTGTGGGCAGCGGGGAGAAGCACCATGATGGGACAGTGGGCTGGTATGGGAGGGAAAGGGCACTGTGGCTAGGGAGCAAGGGACTAAGAACTCGGACTGGAACACAATCAAGGAGATGTTAACAGGAGACCCCCTCCCACTTGTGACATTTCGGGGTGATGTACCCCAATAATCACCATTCCTCAACTACAGGGGGAATTAGCTTAATTACATAAACCGGGGTCTCTACGTGTTCAAAAGAATCAGGCTGAGGACAGTACGCACTACAGTCAGTTTATGTACCCTCCCCAAATAGGGAGAGAGAGAGAGAGACAGGTGTCCAAAAACAACAAGTTTATTGCTACACAAAAACAAAGAAGTACAGCCCCGGTCTGGCTGGTGGGATTTCTAAAGGGGAAAATTACGAGCGGCGGCTCGAAAGTGAAAGTAAGGTAGGCGAAGGGGGGGGGAAATCCGAAAAAAACTCAGCAAAGGGGGAGAGAGAGAGAGAGAGGCTTCCCCACCTGGCTGGAGAAGCTGGACCTGAGGTTACCTTTCCTAGCCTGTTGACAGGGGACAGGAGACCCATGGATCCAGCGGCGTTCAGGGAATGGAAGAAGGAGGAGGGGCAGACCAAGGTCTGGGAGAGCTCTTAAACCTAGACACATACAGACTAGCCGCACGTATCTAGGTCCAAAGATTTCTCAGCGGTTGAGGGGAAAACAAGGGGCAGTTATTGGGTGCTAAACAAAGGATCTTGGGAGGCTACGAAGGGTTGTTGGGGGTACTCAATGGGTTAACGAGGGGAGAAGTCACAACTTTTGCTTCCATTACAAAGGTGACTCCAAGATATGCAAAAGATCTCTTTGACACACAGGGAAACTGTAAACAAAAAGTGAAGGGAGGTAAGGAAGGGCTAATGACAGACTTCAGGATACAATAAGTGTGTGTCTGGTTTCTCTTGGGGAATATGGAAATAGGATGTTGCTACTCTGAGCCATGGCTATCAGTCCTTTGTCACAACAGGGTGAGCCCCCTCTCCTTAATGACTCCATTCTTTACCCCGAGGGCTCTCCCTTCCAGTCTTTTTCTCAACCTTAGGCTGGTATTTTTCCATGAGTGGTCCCTTTTGGCTAGGAGTTATGGTGGTTGGGCCCAATCCTTATTTTCCATTTCCCCCCCCCCTCCTCTTGCATCCAGTGTGGGGAGACTATCTTTTCCCCAAGCCTCCTTGCCCTTGGTTACCCCTGGGGGCTTTGCCGACCCCTGGGTCCAAGTAAGTTGGCTATCACCACAAAGGGGGGGGGTACATCCATTCTGGGGGGGGGAGGACCAGGGGTCCTGGCTAACAGAGACACCACAACAGGGACCAGAGAGCAAGGAACAAGAAGGAAACCAAATCAGGACTAGAAATTGAGACTAGAGCAGAGGGAAGCCACAGACTAGAGTGTGTAGGGTCAAGAACAGAGTGGGAGAAGAGGCAGTGTGAGAGCGTTGTTCCGCCCAACTCCTGTGGCCACCAGCATGCCGTACATTTGGGTGGATAGCCAATCAGAAAGCTGGGAGGTAGAACCAGAACAGAGAGAGACAAGGGTATTACAAATAGGGAACACATGGGTGTGATTAGGGAAAGAACTGGGAGGAAACATGGAGATGAGAGTACAGGCCTGGCCTGTGGCACTGGCAAGCAGGGCTGCACTCGAACCCTTGGGTCCAGGGGCTTGAGACCTGGGGGCCTCACATTGTGGGAGGACAACAGTGTGCGTGGAGATCCTGCCACAGCAGCAGCTTAGGCCAGGTACTTATTCCTGCTTCTCTTTGGGCGGGTGGAGGGTGGTTGGTATATTTGGGCGGGAAGCTCGGGTAGGAAAGTGGGGTGGGGAGGTCTGAACTAATGGGCTTTCCTTGTTGCCTTGCTACAGGACTGCCTCTGCAAAGGGTGCAGCCCAGTACCCCAGCAACAAGTGTCCAGAGGAGCTAGGACTTGCGGGTTCCCAACTGGCGACAGATAAGATTTGTCGAGGGAGCTGCTGGGGGAGACCATGTGGCAGGTGGACAAGATCCGGGATGCCATTCAGGGCATGGTCTGGGAGCACAGGCAGCTTGTGCAGCACAATGTCGCACAATGCAAGGCCTTGGCTGTGCCTAGGCCAGCCTACCCACGGACTATCAGCAGGAGGACAGGCCCTGGGGCCGCCTCTGGCAGCAGTTTGAGTGGATATTGCCAGAATTTCATTTTCAGTAGAAAAAAGTCTTCTTATCTTTGGGTGACTGGGAGATAACATGGAAACACCTGGTTTATAGGTGTTGATGTTTAAACAATATTCTACAGCTGTTTTTAACTCTGAAATAAGCATGACAGTTCTCTTCTTTATAGTAGCCTTACAGGTTCTTTCATCTTTCCTTTTGCCTGTACAAGATGTTAAGGAATCATCCTTACACTCCGTAGCATGTCTTCCTTTGAATTACAAAAACAAAAGAAAATGATAAATAATGATTTTTGTTTTTTTATTATGAGATCTAGAAAAACACTAAATAACACATTTTCTCCTATAACCTTGTTGTTTGTCATTCAATTTGGGCAAAACATGGCAAGTGTATACCAAACTTGGACGGCATGATTCCTGCCAAATTTCAGAAAGATTGGATAAAGGGCTCTGATTTTATAAACAATTCAATTTTGTGATTTAAAAAAAAGCTGTGTATACATTTCTTGCTGTAATGTCTTTTTCTTCCATCCAGTTTAGACAAAACATGGATACTTTGTACCCCTCCCCAAGGTTACGATCTCTGCCAAATTTCAGAAAGATGGGATAAAGGGTTCTGATGTTATCAGCAATTTATTTGTAAATGCATTTCTGGCTGTAAAGTCTTTGTATTCCATTCAGTTTACATGAAACTTGGCAAGATGATATCTTGCACCTTCAGGATCGTCTTTGCCAAATGTCACACTGATTTGATAAAGGGTCCCAATTTTGGTAAAGGTCTTTCCGCACCCTCCTGGGGTGTTCTCTGCAAGTTGACGGACACCCCCACGCACCTGGGGTGCCCATTGAGACTGAAGCCTGTGCCAAACAGCAGAGATAACAGATATCTCCTTTTTGCCAATTAGCTTCGCATTTGTGGGACGTTCACACCCTGGCTGGGACAGAGATGTGATTGGTCTTTCTTACTACATGCTTCCAGCTTTCCAGGACCAATCCTGGGTGGCTCTGAGGTGGGCATAGAGAGGACACAACCGGGACTTGAGGCAGCAAGGCAGGAGGGAGGGGGAAGCATCCCAGTAATCAGGACACATGGTTCACACATCTGGGCAGCCAATTGTCATCACAACCACATCCTGAAGCACTGTCATAGAGGAAATAAGAGAGTCCCTTATTGGCTCTTTCCTAAACGAATGCTATCAACGTCACAGTAACAAGTGTGTGTCTGTGGGTGGGGGGTGTTGGGGTGCTCACAACACAGTATGAGGATATATGAATGACATTTCTGCTGGCCAATTGGCATCACAAACACATTTTGTATCACTCTGACAAACATAAGAGAATTCCTGCATAGGCTCATTCTCTGGAGAAGCTGTGCAAGCATATAAAATTGGAACCCTTTATCAAATCTTTCTCAAATCTGGCAGAAATGATCCTGATAGTGTGAGGTACATACCTGCCACATTTCATCTAAACTGGATGGAATACAAAGACGTTGCAGTCTGTAATGTGTTGAAAAGTAAATTGCCTATAACCTCAGGACCCATTATCCAATATTTCTGAAATTTGGCAGAGATGGTAACCCTGGAGAGGAATCACTCCAGGTTTCATTGGAATTGGATGGAAGCTGAAGAAGTTACAGCCAGAAATGCGTACACAGCTTTTCTTAAAAACACAAAATTCAATTGCTTATAATATCAGATCCCGCTATCCAATCTTTCTGAAATTTAGCAGGAACAGTGTCCTCCATTTGGGGTAAAATCTCTCCAGGTTTAATCAAAAATGAATGAAGAACAAACAAGTTACCGCCAAAAATGTGTTTTCCAGTAAATCAAAAATAAAAATGAATGACATTTTAATAACAAAAATGAAAAGAATAATTAAAATGAAAGGGAGTTTCTGTGCACATCCATACCAGGGATGGGCTGTTTCCTCCCCCAAGCTCCTAGAGTGGCCTTTGGGGCTGGGTGCCCCCTTAGCGAAAGAGGCTCTTGCGCTGCTCGGGCCAGGCTGGGCCACGGCCTTGGGCCTCCCAAGCTCCCAGCATGGCACAGTGAAGTTTACAAGCCACCTGTGCAGAACTCACAGCTGTTTCTGGACTCAGTGATGGCCAGTTGATCTTCAGGTCGGGGGAGACCACTGGGACTGAAGCTGGGTTGGCTCCCCCCAGAGCTCACAGTTAGTTAACATTTATTTTATTTTTAAAAAATAGTCTTCTGTTTCTCATCAAGAATCACAGTGAGATGCTGCCGGTTCTTGGTTTGTTCTTGGTTCCTGGGATTTTCATCAAGAACGAGAGGCCCTGGGGGATGCATCCTCTGGTCTCGATGGGCGTCCACTCGATGACCTCGTGGCCTTTTGGAACTCTGTGCTGACTGAGGTCATTGACCGTATGGCTCCTAGATGTCCACTCCTGAATCGCCGACAATGCACGTCCCCGTGGTATATGAAGGAATTGCAGCAGATGAAGCTGGAAGGGTAGCAGTTAGAGTTATGGTGGCATCATCCTCATACTGAAGTTGACTGATTGCTACATAGAGTCTGTTTACGTACCTATGCCATGGCTGTAGAGGCAGCAAAGAAGGCTTTCTTTGCTGCCCTCATTGCGTCAGGGCCAGCCCCAGGTATGTGCCACATGTGCGGCCACACATGGCCCCGCAGCCAGCTGGAGCCGTGCACTTGCCTGGCTGGGCAGCAGGCTGCAGCCAGCTTCTTTCCCAATAAGTTCTTCTTCCTTCTTTCCCTGGCTCCAGACCTCATCCCTCACCTGCCTCTCCCTCCTAGTAGCGCTGCAGCTGCAGCTGCAGCTGCAGGCAGCAGCAGCAGCGGGGACACCCAATCAGACTGGGAGATAATGCTGTTTGTTTACAAACAGCTCCTCCCCATGTGCTGATCAGAAGGTTGTTGCCGTGTAAAGAAGGTTCTTCAAGATGGCGCCTAACATTCTCATGAGTGGCTTGTGCATACTCACCCTATTCAAATAATAGACCACATGATGGTCTCGAGCTCCCTTAGTATAAAAAGTAGAGGTGGGACCCCGGGCCCATTACCGGCTACTGGATTTACCTGTTACCGGTTCTCTAAAAACCGGATTCCCGGATTAAATCCGGTATGCCGGTACCGGTTTTATTTCATTGATTTCAATGGGGCGCTGTGTCCCCATTGAAATCAATGAATTCCTTCCCCCTCCCCCTCCCAGGCTGCGCGGGTGGAAGGGGGGACACCCC
>QEPC01003557.1:2299825-2313278 GCA_003113815.1 Sphenodon punctatus
GCTCCCCCACCCATGAACACACAGAAATCTGCGTGTTCATGGCTGGGAGAGGCCCATGTAAAAAGGGCCACATTCTCACAACTGTCTTACTTATACTATCTTAGGTAGGCATTTAGGATGTAAAACAATATCTATTCTGTTTTGGAAAATAAATCTGCAAATATGGTTCTGAGATTATTATGGCTGCTATTTCACTAACTCTTCTTAATGAAGTTATTGCCAACAGGAATACTGTCTTTAAACCTGCACCCCATAACCAGTTCATTTGCACCCCCATATAATCAATTCACGCTGCCCCCTGGGCCCAAATTAAATGGTTATGGATGGGGGCAGCATGAACTGATTATGGGGGCACAACTGAACTGGTTATATGTCTCTTTTCATGGCATAATGTGTTTAATAAGCTAGCTGCATTTGGGGGGTCTTGTGTGTGTGACAGCAGCACCTCTGGACTGGTTGCACCGCGTGCGTGCACAAGGCACAGGCGGCACCGGCAGCAAGAAGCAACAGGCCCTGGAGGCCAGACTGGCTAAGCTTACCCCCTCCCCCAGTAAGGCAGTAGATGCAGTCAGTCTCTCTCTCTCTGCCTGCCTCACTGCCCACTTGGCTGCCCCTGCAGTGGAATCACTCCTGAGAAGTGGTGGTAGATGCTCGGCTGGGGAGGTGGGGGATGGGGGAAGGATTGGGAGACCGTGCTTCTCCATGGTTGCTTGGAGTGGTGGAGAATGGGAATCCTTCCTGTCCAGAGGGAGTAAGTTTTATGCAAATGTTACATTTACATAATTAGGTAGGGCCTAATTATGCAAATTAGGCCCCGCACCAAGACTTTGCACATCAAACCTCAAACCCTGGGGCCGGCCCTACATTGTGTCCACTAAGTCACATCCAGCTGAGCTTTTCCTGGTGGGTGAGGGGGCTGGTCAGTCCCGCCTCCCTCTGCCTGGATCCAGAGTCAACTAATGCTCACTGTGACTGGTTTGTGAAGTTTTTCTGTGGATAAAATCGCTCAAATCCACCAAATGTTCGATGCAGCACTTTTGACAGTAGGTGAACCATAGGCAGTCAAAGCCCCGTCTTGTCCTGTTTTATGGGATCAATTTCAGTGCATGTTGTCCTCTGATGCAGAGAATGTTCTGGGGGCTGTTTGAGCCACTCATTGTGAACTGAATCCATGCCTGTTCTGGTTGGTCAAGGCCAGCCAGAGACATTGGGGCCATTGCTGGCCAGGATAGTCAATGCCTCCCTTAAGGAAGGCAGAGTGCCGGACTGCCTCAAGGAGGCGGTGGTGTGGCCTTTGCTCAAAAAACCATCACTTGACATTGATGCCCTGGCCAGCTATCGGCCAATTTCTAACCTTCCCTTTTTAAGGAAGGTCACTGAGCGGGTGGTGGCTCGTCAGCTTCAGGAGCATCCGGATCGAATCCATTTCCTAGATCCCTGCCAGTGTGGTTTTCGTCCAGGTTATGTGCTTGTGGCCTTGGTCGACAACCTCTCCCGTGAATTGGACCAGGGTTATTCAATCCTGTTGATTCTATTAGATCTCTTGGCTGCATTTGATACTGTTGATCATGAGTTGTTGGTGACTCGGTTGCAGGACTGAGTTGGGCTAGCCGGGACTGCTCTTGAATGGTGCCACTCTTTCCTGGCCAGGAGAATTCAACGTGTGGTGCTGGGTGATTGTTCATCTTTTCACCAGGACCTTATGTGTGGAGTCCTGCAAGATTCCATCTTATCCCCTCTCTTCTTCAACATGTATATGCAACCTTTGGGGGAGGTTGTCAGAGGGTTTGGTGTAAGGCGTCATCAGTACACTGATGACACCCAACTGTACATCTCCTTTTCATCAGACCCAGGCCTGAAAGTCTCAATGCTTACTCGGTGTTTGTCAGCTGTGGGGGACTGGATGAGGGAGAGCCGCCTGAAACTGAATCCCGACAAGATGGAGGTGATGGTTGTGAGAAAAGCTGGGGGAAGTGATGGCCCCCATCATTGATGGAGTCCGTCCCCCCCGGTTTCTCAGGTCTGTAATCTGGGGGTGCTCCTAGACCCACGGCTCTGCCTGGATGTCCAGGTGGCAGCTGTGGTGAAGGGCACATTTCACCAACTACATCTGGTGCGATGGCTGAAACCATATGTCTCAGACATGGACCATGCCACGATCATCCATGCTTTTATTACCTCAAGATTGGACTACGGTAACATGTTGTATGTGGGGCTACCCCTGGAGATGGTTCAGAGACTGCAACTGGTGCAGAATGTGGCGGCTCATCTCCTTAGGGGGACGAGTCATCGCAAGCACATTACTCCAGTACTTCATTCTCTGCACTGGCTGCCAATAGTCTTCCAGGCCCAATTCAGGGTGTTGGTTTTGACCTTTAAAGCCCGGAATGGCCTGGACCCCACTTATCTGAAGGACCGCCTCACCCTCCAGGTCCTCGATCGGCCTCTGCGGTCGGCCGGGGGTGCCCTGCTTGAGGTCTCCTGGGTGTCGACTATGAGGAGGGTGTTCTTGGTGGCTGCATTACAGCTGTGGAACTCCCTCCCGTTTGAGGTCTGCCTGTCCTTATACCTCCCCTCTTTCCGTAGACAGTGTAAGACCTGTTTTTTCCACTGGGCCTTTGATGAGGGAGGTGAGTGATGGGCGGCGGGTTGGGTTAGGCTTGTTTTTTTTTCTCTGCCTGGATTATTTTAATGTTTTTCATGTTTTAATGATTTTATTCATTTTATTTTAAGATGTTAGCCACCCCAAGATGTGTAAGCAGGAGAGGGCGGCATAAAAATGTGAATAAATAAATAAACGAGAAAAAAATTGAACTTGAGCTTCAGTCCAAATTGCATGCAGCAATAGTAAAGGACATTCCTCTGTGGTCTTTGCATTGTGAGAAATACCATAGGGAGATCAGTAGCTGTGTAAGTGCATTGCTACAGGCCATGGAAAACACAGATTAAAGAACAAGTTGTAAGTTTGCAAGAAGGAATGGTATTATGGCTAGGCTCTAAGATTATAACCTGTTTTGCTAACCTGGAATCAATATTCCATTTCAAGGATACAGGTTGGTAAGCTTGTGCAAGCTCAAGGTGCTGGCTTATGGGCTATTTGAAACACCTGGTCCACCCTTTTGTCTGGACGGGACAAATGTGACCCGGTTCCGCCACTCTGTCTCGCCTGGGCCAGCATTGACCCAACACATCTTTTCTGAACCTAGGAGCTGCCCAGCTGCCTATGGCTGCCTGTCGTGGTGCATGCGTTGCTCCCTGCCCCCTTTCCCATTGGGGCAAGCTGCAGAAACGTGGGTTCCATTTCCCAAGCTGACCTGACCAGGGGTGGCCCCTCATGCTGGGACGTGCAGGCAGTTTGTTTACACATAATGTAACTCACCCTTTTAGAGAAGAGCCAAAAGGGCCAGTGTGGTGATTGTTTGGGACGGAAGCAGCAGAGATTGGGGGTGAGGGGGGGACTCCTAATTAAGCAGGGACACAAATCCTCTGACAGTCAAACCTTGTCTGTCAGCCATGGCTCACATGCAGCTTTGAGCAAGCGAGGTTCAGTAGAATGGGGTTGCCTCCAATAACTACATGTGAGCTAGGGCAGTCTGACAGGAATTATCTGGTGCAAATTTGTAGGCCAGGGAAGCATCTTCACAGGACACAGAGACAGTGATCTGAAGTGCTTTTAGTTGTCTTGTATGTCACAGGAGAGTCGTGAAGCTTAATTCAGTCCTGTTTGGAAATCACTTTAATAGAAAGTGCTATAATAATGCCCAAACATAAAGAACATAAAACTGTCATGATTGGTCAGAACCATGGTACATCTTGTCTAATACCTTGTCTTGGACAGTGGTCAATACTGGATGCTTTCAAGGAAGCCACAGAACAATTATGGAGTAATCCATCAGCTGTCATTCACTCCCAGCTTCTGACATTCAGAGGTTAAGAAATCCTTTGAGCATGAGGTTGCATTCTTCAACCATCATGGCTAAGAACCCATTGATAGTCCTAAACTTGTCGTTTCTTTCTCTATAACTCCAAAATCCATCCGTTCCTGTCTGAACACACTACTAAACCACTAATTCATTCTCTCATCACATTCCACTTACTACTGCAACCTGCTTCTCACAGGTCTCCCACTGAGCCACTTATCTCCGCTACAGTCTATTCAAAATTCAGCTACAAGACTCACCTGCCTTGCACGCCATTATGACCATGTAACTCCTCTCCTCAAGTCACTACACTGGCTCCCCATCTACGTCTGCATACAGTTCAAGTTTCTCCTACTCACCTACAAATGTCTTCACTTGGCAGCTCCTCAGCACCTCTCCTCTCTTATCTCTCCCTACGCCCCTACTCATGACCTCCGTTCATCAGGCAAGATGCTCTTAACTGTGCCCTTCTCCTCCATCGCCAACTCCCGAATCCATGCTTTCCACCTTGCTGCACCATATGCTTGGAAAAAACTTCTTGAGATGGTGCATCAGGCCACCTCCCTGTCCATATTCAAGACTTGCCTAAAGGCCCACTTCTTTGGGATCACTTTTAAATCATGAACAAAGGCCCTATCCATATCATAGCCTTGTGGATTTCAACTATTTTAACTGAAATAAACTTACTGAATACCTGTGTCCTACAGTCCATTATTCATAGGAAGACTCTGATTTGTAGCTGTCTATGTCTTTGTGTCTTGATTAGATTGTAAGCTCCATGGAGCAGGGACTGTCTTTATGTTGTGTGTATGTGTACAGCACTGCGTATGACTAGTAGTCCTATGGAAATGATATGTCGTCGTTGTAGTAGTAGTCCTAAGACCTTTTACAAAAACATCTATTTTATTTTTCCAAATTGTTAGTGGTTTTGCTACCATCTGCTTATTTTGCGTGGGAATGAAAATGAATAATAACCGACTCAAAATAGATCTATAATGTTAATCATGCCCAATAAAAAAAAAAATCCTCTCTCCACATCCTTTTTGAATCAGATAGTCAGTTACTAAGATTTTAGAAACCACCAATTCTTGAGTTCATCCACAGCATGTGAGAAAAGGTGCTTTCTCATTTCGTTCTGGAGGTGTTTAATATTGTGGCAGGCTTGCTTGCCCTCCGGTGTTCTCCCAGTGTGTGTCAGGTAGAAAAGTATAGAGCATAAGGGTGGGGGAAAACATGTCTTGAAAAGATGATGTCAGGCATTAGATGTTAGATGGGAGTCATCAGTAACTTCAACCCTGCAGCATCTCAAAAGGTATAATGATCCACGGACTCTGCCAGCTGGCATTTTATGCCTATTGTGTTGATAGTAGGGTTCCTAGGCTACATTGGTATTACAAAGAACCATTGTTATTACAGTATCTTAAGAAACTCAGTCATTTAATAAAGACAAAAAGGTTTGGTTTTATAGGCTTAGAATAATATGATGTCTGTTCAAGATTTCTCAGAAAAATGAGCCCTCCTGCCCAAGGCCCAGGAAAAGGACTCCTAGCCCATCAGCTGGTAATCGCTGGGAAATAAAGCAAGGAAGCAGATGTATAAGGAGCACTTGTGCTTGCTCGGTGATTCTTAGTGCCAGTATTGTAGTCACCTGTTACCTGCAAACAATAGGGATGGGCGAACAGAACTGAGTTCGGAAATTCGTTTCGGTTCAGAAATTTGGTTCGGAAGTTCAGTTTGGTTGACTGAACTATTCGAGTTTGGTCCAAACTCCTGAACAAAGTTCGGAAATTCAAACCCCATTGAACTAAATGGAATACTATCTTTTAGGGAGGGGTGAACAGAGCAGAGTTCGGAAATTTAGTTTGGTTCGGTTCGAAAATCGAGTTCGGTTCGGAAGTTCGGTTCGGTCAACCGAACTGGTTGAGTTCGGTCCGAACACTGAACTTCCGAACCACGTTCGCCCATCCCTAGCAAACTCCCAATTTACTGTAACCAAGCCAAGAACATGTACGTGAGCTCTCGCATCCTCATGAACGTCGCATCCCTTGTCTCTCCCTCCGTTTTCCCTTTCCCTGTCTCCCCTCCCCGTCTTTAGATTGTAAACTCTTGAGCAGGGACCATGTCTATCTTATTCTTTGTAAGCGCCAGGTACATCGCTGGCACTATATAAATGCTTATAATAATAATAATAATTAATAATGTCCCAGCTGGTCAAAAAAGCCCAGTGTGGCTTCTCTACACTCTGGAGCAACCTCTGCAGTCAACTGGGGGTCCCCTTCTTGACGGTTCCCCATGTGGACCAGGGGGCCACTGTGGAGAGAGCGTTCTCAGTGGCCACACCATGGTTGTGGAACTCCCTCCTGGTGGAGGCCCGGGTGGCCCTGGATCTCCCCTCCTTCCGTCATATGTGTAAAATCTGGCTTTTGGTGGGGGGTGTAGGGTGGGATGGGGAGGGGGTGGTTTGGGATTTGTGCCTCTCTTTTTATTGTATTTTATTGTATTTTGGGGGTTTATTGATTTTATGTGTTTTAACATTGTAAGCTGCCCTGGGGTGCTTGGAACAGGAGGGGTAATAAATGATTCTATAAAAATAAAAATAAAAATAAAAAGATTAATTTACCTGAGAGAAACTAGAGAAAAATATTGTCCTTAGGGAAGTCAAATAAGAACATAAAAAGTGCCATACTGGATCGGGTCAGACCAACGATCCATTGAGTCCAACATCCTGTCTCCGACAGTGGCCAGTCATGGGGACCTGGGAGAAGCACCCCACAACAGGTCACCATGCTATCCATTCCCTGTGGGTCATCCCCAGGCTCCTGACAGTAAAGGGTTTTGTTCCTCAATCCTATCTGGCTAATAGCTGCAAATGGAACTATCTTCCAGAAACTTGTCCAAACCTCTTTTAAACTCAACTATACTGCTGACCTTGACCACCTCCCCTGGCAGTAAATTCCACAACCTCTTGAAAAATTCAAATTGGTAGAATGGGTAAAGATTGTGGAGGATAGGCGGAATGAAAACACACGACACTTGTTTTGGAGTAAAATGCGGCTGTAGTTTATTAGCAAACAATATCACACCATGGGCATTCCTTTTCAATCCCCTCAGCTATCCCAGTGCACTACACCTAAACCCATCTGGGGTATCTGATGTATTAAGTGAGTCTGACCCCAGGAACTGCCCACCGCAGCATGCCTGCCCTGGTCAGCTCCCACATCCATCAGGCTGTTATGCTGGCAGGGCTGGCAACTAGCCTCTCTCAAAATGGGCATGTTACTTGGTTGGGTGACCAGAAGGGGCATCAATCTGGAGAGGGTTTCCACCCATCAACTGGGCAACCCCATGAGCCATCCCCCTACCTGCCCCAGCATCAAGGCAGAAAGGACCCCAGCTAGGCAAGCATAAGGCCGTTGTTAACCCCTTCACTGCTGTCAAATGGACGTCTTCACTTGCCCTAGGGCTTTCCCAAACCCTCTTCACCGGATAGCTGAGTCAGGATACCGGAAACCAAAGCCCAAATACTTAATGAGTAATTATAACCAAACACTACAACAATTAACCAGTACACTGACCTTGAGGTGGGGAGGGCGTGTCTGATGATTGGAAGGGTGTTGTGCTCACCCTTGCCGTGGTCAGACCATTACCTCCTGCGAACCTCCATCCTACCATGGCTGCCTGACCATATGGGTGTGAGACCAGTTCAGTTGGTCCGTCCCAAGAGACTTACGGAACCGGAAGGGTTCAAGAATGCTCTTGGGGAGATACCTGATGATTACCCTGATGACTGCTCCATCGATGACCTCGTGGCTTTCCAAACAGCTGGCTGGGGACATTGATCAGATGGTTCCTAAGTGTCTTCTTTCAGCACGTCCGCTCGCCAGCTCCCCATGGTTTACGGAGGACCTGGGGTGTCTGAAGCATGAAAGGAGGTGATTGGAGCACCGGTGATGCTGGACTCATGTCCAAGCCAATTGGTTGCAGCATATAGCATTTTTAAAGTTCTATGCCATGGCGGTGAGGGCAGCAAAGAAGCGGTTCTTTGGTGCACTCACTGCATCTGCTTGGTCATATCCAGCGAAGCTGTTCCAGGTGGTGAAACGTCTAGTCAGTCCAGTCTGTCTTTGCTGGAACTGGATTCATTCATGGCCCGCTGTGACATGTTTTTGAAGTATTTTGCGAACAAAATTGCTCACATTGAGCATGACTTCTAGTCTGCCATTTTAGAGGTAGTGCCCTGTTTGGTCATGGTTTGTGGGATGAGTTTCAAGTGGTGATGTGCGGCCGATGTGCTGGGGTCTCTTTGAGTCACCAGTTGTGAATTAGATCCGTGTCTGTCCTGGTTCATAAGAGCTACCAGAGAGACATTGGGGCCAGTGTCAGTGTCTTCCTTCGAGAGGGGAGGGTGCCAGTTTGCATTAAAGAGGCTGTGGTCTGGCCCCTCCTGAAAAAAAAACTATTGCTTGATGTTAGTGCCAGTTACCAGTCTGTCTCTATTGAATGGGTAGTGGCTCATCAGCTCCAGGTGCATTTAGATGGTGCAGTCTGGCTTTTGCTTGGGTTACCACATGGAGACAGTGTTTGTGGCCTTTGTTGTCGACCTCCTTGGAATTGAACAAGGGTCGTATGACCCTGTTGGTCCTATTAGATCTAACAGTGGCTTTCAATACCATTAACCATGAATTGTTGGTGACTTGCCTGAGGGACCTACAATGGTTCTGTTCCTACCTCACAGATAGATCTCAGTGGGTGGTGCTATTTTGTCCCCTCTCCTGTGTATATGCGGCTGGTCGGGGAGGTCATGCACAGCTGGGGGGAGGGGGGGTCATTGCCATCAATATGCTGATGACACCCAGCTGTATTTGTCCTTTTCATCCGACCCAGGCCCTGCTGTCTTGTTGCTGTCCTGGTGCTTGGCCGCTGGGGGGGGATTGGTTGAGGTCAAGCTGATTAAAGCTTAACCCCGATAAGACAGAGGTGATGTTAGTGGGCGGGACCAGTGATCTGGGTGAGGAGGTTTCTCCCATTATTGGGGGCATCCATCATCTGTTGGCTCCATCTGTGTGGAGCCTGAGGGTACTCCTGGTTTTCCAGCTGTGCCTGGATTTCCAGGTGTTGGCTGTAGCCAGGGGGTGCCTTTCACTAATTACATCTGGTGAAAAGGGTCTGCCCATATGTTTCAGACTCTGATCTCGCCACTGTTATCCATGAATTTGTCACCTCAAGGCTGGACTATTGCAATGCACTCTACGTGGGGCTGCCTTTGGTGATGGTTCAGAAGCTGCAGCTTGTGCAGAATGCAGTGGCCCATCTCCTTACAGGGGCGGGATGCAGGGAGCACATAACACCTGTGTCCCAGGCACTGCACTGGCTGACTATTGTCTTCTGGGCCCAATTCAAGGTGCTGGTGTTGACCTTTAAAACCCTTCATGGTTTGGGTCCTGCTTGTCTGAGTTAGGAATTTAGGAATTTATTAGTTGAAGGGCATTGGCTTTTGCTGTAGCCCACAAACATAACATAAAACATAGGACATAAAACATAACACAACATCAAAATACAACACAATACAGGACTACATAATTTAAAATTAGGCCTTTAAACTGAAATTTATTTCTTTAATTATCCTACGAATTGCCAAACAATTCCAATATGGCAATATAAAAGCATATGCCATCCTACCTACTGCCAGGGAGTCATTTTACCCAGGACCCTAGTTCATTGCTTGTCATGGCACATCAATTACGCCTCTTATCTCACCTCTCTGTTACTCTACTCAGCCAAAAAATCCTTCATGCCGCCATACAAAATTAATTAGGCCTTATACAATTGTCTCCATTTTTCTTTAGCCTTTTCCTTTTTCCTCCTGCTAATGCTATATAGGTAGCAACGGCTACAACGTCAAACTTTTCTGTTAGTTTAGCAAGGAACATACAAATTTTATCCCCTTCCTGGCTAGCCGCCCTGCTAATCAAATCGGCCAGCCAGGTCTCTCTCAATTGTTTAAAATATGGACATCACAGAAGAAATGCTGATTCCAATTCCCCTAAACTACAAAAACATAAACACAAATTATGTTGGACCTTATTGTACCTGCCCTCCAATACTGCTGTACGAATTAATTGAAATCTCATGAGGGTGAAATTCCTTCTGAGTTTTCGGTTAGGCAAAATATCTAGATATTTTTCGAAGGAGAACCTCTCCTTCACCTGTCCAAGCCAGGGGGAGACCTTCCACTCCTTTACCGTAGCCAGATCTTCTTGCATAGCAATATCCCTCAGCCTTTACTGCGCCATAGATTTTATTACCGTCATGGGACAGCTACTTAATTGCATAAGGGAAAAACCCATGGTCTGAAGGAGATATACCAGGTATTTCAACCACTGGTACGCGCCATGCCCCATATACTCAAGCTCTTCTAGTAAACATTGGACAAGCAGCTTATCCTCCTGCTGCCTCAGCACCCTCAGCCAGTAACGTATATAAGACAACTTGGAATAATAGGCCATGGAAAATACTCCAGTTTTGGCCCGAAGCACCGCACTGGGCACCCCATTATCCACTCTCAGCAGATGTTTTAAAAACTGGTTCTGGGCCATCTCTAGAGTTTTACAGTCTGGAAATGGGATAATATCTAGGCCAAAACCTGCCAAAGGCTGCACCTTGAGTTGATACTTTCAGGAATGTGGAAAACAAAACCCCTCTTGATATACTAACACGCGGTTAATTCTCCCACCCGCGCATATAGCCTTGGCCGCTCTTTCTTTAATGTGGCTGCTCCAATTCCCTTTATTGGAGAATAACATCCCCAAATAAGGGAATCAATCTACTACTCCAAAAGACCACCCTTGTATTTGCCAGGTTGTCCTCCTACTCCTTTTCCCGATGACCATTATCTTGGTTTTATTATTGTTAAGCTCTAGGCCATTTGTCTCACAGTATTTAAGCAAAGTGCCAATAGCTCCCTTCAGGCCTCTCTCCGTTTGTGCAAAGAGTACCACATCATCCGCGTATTGAATCATGGATAATGTGCCAGCTCTAATTCTCAGTGGGGTCAAATTTCCTTCCTGCATTGCATCTGACAAATCAGCTGTATATAGATTAAATGGGGGGGGGGGCAGGACACATCCTTGGCGTACCCCCCTTTCTATTTTAATCGGGGTACTCAGCCCACCTGAATCCAATCTAACCTGTGCCACATTGCCCTCATGGGCTGCTTCTAAAATCGACAGCAGCCCTTGGTCTATGCCCATGTTCCTCAATTTTAACCATACACGGGCTCTTGGGACAGAATCGAAAGCACGAGTCAGGTCAACGGAGGCTATAAAAAGAGTATCCTTTCTTATCTTATAATACTTGTTGATGATATGAGATACAATAAAGGTACAATCCATTGTAGAGCACTTGCTCCTAAACCCAAACTGGTTCCTTGGAATTAACCTTTTCTCATCAGCCCACCTCTGCAGGTGCTGCAAAATGCCTTTTGCGTATAGCTTTCCGAGTACAGAGAGAAGGTTGATGGGCCTATTACAGGTAGGATTCCAAGTACCACCCCTTTTAAAGAGTGGCACAATCCAACTCATTTTCCAAGCATCTGGGATCTTAGTACTCACATTTATTACATAAAAGAGCTTAACAAGGATAGGCGACCACCATTTATAGGCAGCCTGCAGAATTTCACTAGTTATACCGTCAGGGCCAGGTGCTTTGTTCTTTTTCAGTGAAAAGATATATTTCTCAATATCTAATTCGGAGAAGGCCTGTTCTAGGGCTATGCTTTTCCTTGGGTTAATTAATCCTTTATCGTTATTCTGGTCTCACACCATGAAATCCTTATATAGCTCTCCAAAATATACCTCCCATATCGCACCCTGTATAGGGGCATTTGATGCGGTTTTTACAGGTTTGTAAAAGCCATTTAATATTCTCCCAAATCTGCTAGTGTCCCCAGTTCATGCGGCCATAGTCATTCTGGCCCAGTTCTTATTGTATTATGCAACTTTTCTCTCTCTTATTAACTGTTTATGCAGAGATTTCTATTTTATTAACTGGACCTGCAGATCCTGGCATTGCTTCTGCTCACAGATGTTTTTATATTTTACTAACAGTCTTTTGGAAAGTTTGCATTCGGCATCATACCAACAATTTTCCTTCCATAGCCTAATAGACTGGTTTTTAGGCTGCAAATGCATGGTGAGATAACAAGTAACAGCAGCAAACCTATCAGACGCGGCTCCCCCCAAGGAAATTTGGGGCACTGCCCCCCTAGCACCCTGGGGGATCCCCACCACGCTGTCTCTGTGTAAAAAACCCAAACAAATCCGCCGCCGCTTCTGACAGCCGCAGCAGCCTCTAACCGGCTTCAGAGGCTGCTGCAGCTGTCAGACTCTAGTCTATCTCCCTTCTGGGACCCATTCTCAGAGCCGCTCTGAGAGTGGGTCCCGGAAGGGACAAAAAGGCTGAGCTGGTTCAATTTCTATTGAAAACGCGATTTGGATGGCTGAGCCCCTCAGTCCACAGCACGCCTAAGACATGGTGTGAAGGGAGGGGCTAGCCGTTCCATTGCGCCTAATGGGCGCAATGGAGCTTCTCGCCTGGGCGCTTGTTACAAATGCCCAGGCAAGAAGCTTCAGCCGCACATGGGGGGACAGCTTAGGATGCTGGCTGGCGGCGCACTCTCAACAGTGCACAGTCAGCCAGCCCGCTTCCTGGTCCTGGACCCTGCCACTCTCCCCCCCCCCCAATCTGCCGCTCAGAGCGGCAGGGGGGGGGAGGGAGCAGCAAGACAGGGAACTTTTTGTTTGTTTTGTTTTGTTTGAAATTGCTCACGCATCCTGGCTCTGGAGGATCAGGACACATGGGCAATTTAAAGCAAGTAAAGTCACCCCACCAGCGGGCAACGGTGGGCGGAGCCAGGGCAATGGTGGGCGGCATAACCCAGCAGCAACGAGTTCCAAGGGTTAATGTTGGATGGACATTACATTACTGAATCAATCAATTTCAGTTAGGTTAGGCAGGTTATAATCACCTCCTCTGCCAGGTTTAAAAGCAGGCAGACAACCTTAAACCTAACTTACAAGCAGTTTTAGCAAAGACACACACACACGCAGCAGAGGTTAAGAACGCTGCTTCGGAAAGAAGAGACTTGCTGCATGTATGTTGGAGGGACCCCAATCCCTGCTTCAGAAGTCTCTTCTGATGCAGTATTCTTGCCCTCTGCTGCACGTGTGTGTGTGTGCGTTGGGGGGGAATTTCAAGGCCCATGAATCACTAGACTCACCGTTACATCTCAGGATCTCCAAAGCATCCCATTTCCAGCATTGTGAACACACAGCTAAAGATCGCCAGACTCACAGCTACATCTCGGAATCTCAAAAGCATCCCATTTCCAGCATTGTGAATACACACCTAAAAGCTCTCCAGACTCACAGGTACATTTCAGGATCTCAAAAGCATCCCATTTCCATCATTGTGAACACACACATAAAGATCCCACCCTCGGGGGGTGGAAGCAGTGTGGGGGGACCCTTGGCGGG
>QEPC01003557.1:2313966-2397028 GCA_003113815.1 Sphenodon punctatus
GGGAGCAGTGCGCATGCGCACTGCTCCCTGCCTCAGCCACCTGGCTCAAAGCTTCTCACCTGGGCGTTTGTAACAAGCGCCCAGGCGAGAAGCTCCATTTCACCCATTAGGCGCAATGAAATGGCTAGCCCCTCCCACCGCAGCACGTCCTTGGCGTACTGTGGACTGAGGGGCTCAGCCGCCCAAATTGCGTTTTCAATAGAAAATGCGGTTTGAGAGACTGAGCCAGCTCAGCCTTTTTGTCCCTTCCGGGACACACTCTCAGAGCGGCTCTGAGAGTGGGTCCCAGAAGGGGGATAGAATAGAATCTGACAGCCACAGCAGCCTCCGAAGCCGGTCAGAGGCTGCTGCGGCTGTCAGAAGTGGCGCGGGGTTGTTGTTTTTTTGGGGGGGCCAGAGCAGCGCGGCAGGGTTCCCCCAGGGCGCTAGGGGGGCAGTGCCCCAAATATCCTGGGGGGGGGGAGTCACGCCTGCCACCGTCTGGAAAAGGTGGGAAGGGAGAGAGGCAAAGCTGTGTCTCCTCTGCCACCCCCAAAACCTCCCTCTCACTTTAATGGGGAAGTTCCAATTTCTTCCATAGGGAAAACTTTGCAGGGGAAGATTCCGTCTCATAATGATACTTTCCCCCAGGCTCAGTGACTAGCTAATCCCATTTACCAGCTGCCTAGCTGAAGGTAAAGTTAGGGTCTGTGACCTGACCTGGAGGCAGCTGTAGCTACCCTCATGCTCTGTTATCTGGTACTGACTGACGGCTCCAGGACCCAGTGTAAAGGGAATACCTCCCAAAGGACTGGAGTCAGGAGTCATAGATAGGAATTGAGCTAGTGTTTGACACGGCAGCCGCATGGCTAGGATCATGTTTCCTGACCATTTCACTACTGAGGGGACTAGAACACTTGACTTGCTCACCATTTGGGACAACATGCTCTTGGAAGACTCTAAAATACCATGGACAGGGACCCATGGTCACTGCGTTTCCCCCATTGGCTGCAATGGGGAAAACGCAGTGGACACGGCTCCCTGAGCGTGGATTGGCTTTCTGCACTTGTGTCTACTGGGCTCTTTCCCCCACTCCCTGCTAAACACACTTTAAATGACTGGGAGCGTGCTGCCTGCAGTATTGTCTTGGAATGCAGACCACATATTCAAAATAGGCGGAGACAATGAGAATGGCTCGCTGGCTCCAGGTCAAATGCTCATTTGAATCACTATTTTCAAAGAGCAAAAGATCCACCTATCTTGCAGCCAAACATTCCATTTTGGGAAGGTGTATTATCAACAATTAACTTCTAATTCATTATTATGAGCTAAGATCTAACATAGGTAGGTATTCAAGCCATTATATATACAGCTAGTTACAGTAAACTCCCCCAAACCATCCAAATTCATTATCAAATAATATTTTTCCCTACATAAATATCCCTTGAAGTGGCAGCAGATGAACTATTTTACATGTATTAGCAGAAGCCATTATCAGAAAGGAACCTTTTAGTAAAAGAAAATACGTTTTTTAAACAAGTTCTGCTACTTGCTTGCTGCTCTGTGGAATTAACTTTTAGCATATTTCTTGTGCCTTTTACACACACAATCGAGCTGAGAGCCAAGGCTTCTATATGCAGCACAAGTAAGTTTCTAAACAAGGAATGTGCATTGTGCAGTAGGTATTCTTCAAGCTCGAAGTAATCTTGGCTTTTGTTTTGTTTTTTTAAGCAGCATTCTGTGTTTCATATGCATTAATTAAGTGAAAGCTGCTTGCTAAGGCTTATCTACAAAATCAAGACTATTAAAGTTCTCCCTTTTTGTGTTTCTTTTTATTGGTCTTTAATTTAAGGTGCAGAGATGCCATGTGAATCAATTAGCTACCAGAAATATAAAGTTTATGCCGCACACTGTAAAAATGGAAATTCTTGACTATACAGTAATGAGGCACCTTGAAAACAGGAGATGCAATCAATCAAAATAAGTTCAGCAGTGATATACTCTTTAGCATTTTATTGGTAACTACAAAGTCACGCTAGACTGACAGTGATCAGAATAGAAAGTCTTTGATTAAAGTTCAATTTGTTTATCCTTACCATTTTTGAGAAGAAGCTATTTTGCAGGTGATGATGAATAATCTTTGGGAAAAACAAACAGATGTAAATAAAGCTTTGACGTGATGCAGATCGAGAAAAATAAACCCTGTACTTCATCCCAAAATGAGGCACCTGACGTTACAAGTTAGCCCCATTAAAGGAGGGAAATAAATCCAGCAATTGGAAAGACGGTGCGCTTTAGATAAGCTGTTTCCTTCTTCTTGTTCTTCTTGCCCAAGACCATATATTTTTGTTTTCAAGTCATTAACTTGATGACAGAATGAAATTAATTCTTGGGAATCCAACAATATTATTGCCTGGGAAATGTTAAGGTTCATTTCTCAGTGCAACTCATTTCCCCAGCATTTAGCAGTAATGTTCAGTTTCATTGTCTAAATAATGCACAAATATGCAGTCATGGTTTACAAGAAGGAATGCAGGTAGTTTTCTTTCGTACACTTACCTGTTCAAGCAATAGCCCTGCCCTCTGCCTACTCTGGAAAACCATTTCTGGAGGGATCTGGTGCTTTTGAATCAAGCTGAGTTGAATCTAGGTAGTAGGCACAGGTCAGTTCCCCAAATGGAAGATGGGAATTAAGGGAGTGCATTTTCAACAGTAATGAGCAGTATTATAGCCACATGATCCCCATTAACATCAATGGAAATTGAACAGCTGAAACCTTGTCCATTGCTTTGAAAATGTATCCATGTCATTTTTCTCACCATCATCAGAATCCAGATCGCTGTTGGGAGCTGGGTACTGCTGGGCATGGAGCACATTTTTGCATGGCTCATGGTTCCTATTTTCTTTAATGCAGCGGTACCCAAACTTATTGGTTATGCAAGCCCATATTGAGGCTTCAATGTAACCCTGCAGCCCCAGACAACTATAAAGGCATGCTGAATATATCAAGTATCAATCAGGATCACATCACATCCAGATGGTAGGACCCCACTGAGGGCTTGGGAACTACTACTTTAATACGATTAAGGATTCTGAGGCCCCATTCGGTAAGTAACCTAAGCATACTTTAAGCATATCAGTAGTCCCAATGAAGTCAAGTTAAGGTTAGGCAGGTACTTTATGTAAGTACCTTGCTGCACACGAGCCTTGACACTTTGTAAGGGGCTAGGTGAAAACTGGAGATGCGGTCCTAATACCATGGCCAAACTTAGAATTTGTGGGGCCCAGGGCAAAGATAAAATGTAAGGCCCCTTGTAGCCCTTTCCCTGTACCTCTGTCCCTTGCATGGGTGGCAGCCTAATTCGAGGTACCTGGATTTGAGAATGTTGTCTTTCTCCTTTTTTCTGCTCTCTGGGGGATTTACCTACTGACCTTAGGGGCTGCTTTGTCAATGACCTGGTAGCTTTGTGGAATGACATCTTGACCATGGCCATCAACACAGTTGCACCCAGGCATCTGTTTCCACCACTGTGGCAACGCAGATCCCCCTTGTATACGGAGGACCTGAGGCAGCTGAAGTGGGGAGGGTAGGCAGTTGGAGTGACGGTGGTGCGCGACTCATGCTGAAGCTGATGGATTTTCATAGATCGTTTCTGAAGGACTATGCTGTGGCTGTGTTGGTGGCAAAGAACGCTTTCCTCCCCACTATCATAGCATCTGCAATGTCTCATCCAGTGGAGCTGTTCTGGGTGGTAAGAGGTCTGGTCAAGCCAGTCTGCCTCTGTCTAGAAATGGAGTCATCTACTGCCCACTGTGGCATTTTTCTTAATTACTTTGCAGATAAAGCTGCTTGTATTCACCACAACTTGGGTGCTGCCACTTTCATGGCAGAATTAGAGTTTGGGGTTATGGAAGCCCAGTCCTGCTCTCTTTATTTGGATCAGTTTCAATTGGTATCACCCACAGATGTGGGGGAGGTGTTTGGAGCATTGGGGACAACCAGTTGTGAACTAGATCCTTGCCCATCCTGATTGGTGAAAGCCAGCCAAGAGACATTGGGGCCATTGCTGACTGGGGACGTCAATGCCTCCCTTCGGAAGGGTAGGGTATCAGATGTCCTTAAAACGGTGGTTTTCCAGCCCCTGCTTAGACACCATCCTTGCACACTGACTGAAGAGCAGTCCCAAGGCCCCTGAAAGATCTAACAAGATCAACAGGGTAGAATTCCCCTTGTCAATCTGCAGGTGCGAATCATCAACCAAGGCCACAAGCTGCCATTATGATATTGCTACTGCTGCCATTACAGCTAAGGGCAGTAGTCATTTGCACATGTGCACTGTTTTTTTGTTTTATGCCATGAACATCTACCGGAACTGAGATCTTGGTGAAATCTCAGTCCCAGAGTTCGTGTTTGAGAGTTTTACTCATGAGAAACAAATTAGGCTACTTGTTCAGTCCTAATTTTTACTATTCATATGGCTTGGACTTGTTGCTGGCTCTAGCACAAGGCCACTTGGAACGTACCTTATATTTATTGACATTGCAGACATTCACATAGTTTCTAAGCTTACCTACAGGAAGTGCACATTGATGAAGATCGCCAAGCTTGATTCCATTCACGTTCCCAACATCAAGTTCCAATTCCTGATCCGAGAATGATGGTGGTGGGTCTGCAGGTCTTTGGAGCCTAGTGCTATGATGTCACTGGGCCCCATTTTTTTTCTCCTGGGGTCACAACCATTTTGTCATGCATGAATACTAAAAGAGTGGAACTAATTTCTCAAACTGGCATCCCTATGTCAGTGTAACCTGTTGTAAAAATGGGAGTGTTTGGACTCAGCCTTTACATCTGTTACAGGAAGCCAGTAAAGGTCAATGTAAGCGGGAAAGGTCTAGACTGAAAAAAGCCCCAAAGACGGAGGAATGGAGAAGGAGCAAGGCAGGGAGGGACAGTAGCTTTAAGGACAATACTGTTTTCTTACTATAGTAAAATGTTTTGTGCACTATTAGAGAAAACTGTGATGATTCTGAATGGGAATGTATTCCAAAATGCAGTACACCTCTGGTAGTTACATCTGAGCACATGGTCACGTGACACTGAAGCTGTGAAGTATTCAAAGGTTTTTCCCCCCGCAGTGTAGTTTTGTCACTGATAAGGGATTCTGCCTTTTCCAATTCCCGTATAGCACCGTAGATCCGTCTTTGACAATACGGGCTGAATTTTCCCTTGCTCCGTTTTTGGAGGAGAGGAAGACTGTTAGGCTGATATGTTCCAGGTCTTGGCACCCAAGTGTAGCACCAATTAAGTTGGGGAGACAGGTCAGGGATTCAGGGTGGAAGGGGGGATCTTACCAGTCTCAGAGTAGGCCTTTTCCCACTTCCATGGGAGTTGTCCTTTGGGATCTGGCCCTTTCAGTACCCAACCCATGTGCCAGCACAATATTTAGAGTAATCAGAATGTTTAGAGTTACCAAACATGCTGTCTTTTGGGTGCAAAATATAAATGAGACTCTCTTGGTATCCAAGGGCAAATTCCTTTCTGGGTATTTCTATTCTACTGCCTAAATTCCCTCTGCAGTGTCAATTTATCAACCCTGACTCATTTAGAAGGCAGCTACTTCAAGTCTCCCATGGTCTAGTATAGCTCAGCATGCTACCTCATTCCACAGTCCCCACCATAAGCTCCCACTAAAGCCGTGTGCAATTAGTATGACTCTCTTCATTTCATGTCCCAAACGGTTGTTGTGTGCTGTTCAGTGCTTTGCTATGCTTCACCCAAGAGGTAGCTACAGTTCAGCCTCAGGTGAAGCCATTCCTGTCCATGCATATCTTGTTACAGTGGCTTGTGATCCTACGGGACCTAAAGCCCTATCTAAATACAAGGCATTATTATTACTATGCTCATTCTAGTGCCATAGGGATACTTAAAGGGTGTTGGCAGGGAAGATTTGGAAATGTTGGTTGATGCATTCCTTCCTTTTTTTTTTTTTAATCTTCCCGTTAGACAATTGTAATTCATTATTTGCTAGGTTACCAGAGGGTATACTTCATCAGCTCAGTTTCATTTAGAATGCAGCTGCTCTAAGTCTCATGGGGCCTAGTCTTTCTCAGCATGCTACCCCTCATTTCAAAATCTCCCCACTGGTTCCCAGAGCTGTCTTGATATTATGATTTTATTGATAAGCAACACAACCTAGATTTGATTTGATTTTTTTCCTCTTGCACTTTTATCAACTTGCATTTCTCTTCTCACTTAGTCCCACCGTTGATGATGGCAATCTGCTTTGCCCCCCAGTCTCAGTCCTTTTAAAACGGTAATGCAATTTAGTGCTCATGAAACCGAGAGGCTGATGATAGCAGCTCGACTCAAATATAACGGTGCCGCTTTCTCTCACATCACTGCACAGTCGCTTGATTCTGGTCATAAATAGCTACCTTACCCTTGTTCACAGCCTCTTTGCCAAAATGTGGATTTATGATAGTCCAAATACCCACGACAAGCTCAAAATTTCATTCCCATAGCCACACACTCCAATCAAATGTGATCCGGATCTACAATGCATATTCTAAAGTACACTACTTTACTCAGTACTTTGTACATATTAAACAATGGCTTTGTTCTCATAGTCCCAAATGCAATAATGGTGAAATCCAATTCTCCTCTTAGGGAGCTTTGCATATTTGAGATCCAGCTACTCCCAATCCAAGAAGAAAGCCTGAATCCAAATGGCAAAATTCCTTTTTAGTTCAATGGGGTCAGAGTTTCATTCCCAACGTTTTGTGAATACAAGTGGAAATCATTTGTATTGAGGTAATATTGCTCCCTGCAGAATAACATTACTAAGGTCTTGCACCCTAACGCACATTAAGTATTTTTTTAAAAGACTTGATCCTGCATGGGGCATTCACATAGTCCTGAAGAATGGAAGTTTTATTTTGCAATGGATTAGAGCCTTATTCTTCAATAATTATTTTGAAATCAATACGGGTCATTGCCAAGACAGCTACTGCTGCGTGTTAGCAAGAGTTGCAAAACATGTCTGAGATTTGGGCCGTTTTTACATGGACAGGGGTGTGTGGGTGGGGGTGTGTGTTTTAGTGCAGCGGGTGTAGGTGGGTGTGTGCCCCTTTACACGGAAACATACCTACCTTCACCCACGGAGCGTCCTCCATTCCATCAGACGGCTCCGTGGGTGGAGGTGAGTGTGGGTGGAGGTGAGGAGGGTGGAGTTGGTGGGTGTGCGGCAGGAGCATGCACTCACACTCACCGCCCATGATGTTTACACGGGCGCACACCTGCTGCACACCCATCCCCCCACCCAACCGTGGCAATGTAAAAACAGCCCAAATCTCAGACATGTTTTGCAACTCCATATGCTCCCTCGCCGCACACCCGGCCGAACACCATTGGGCAGGGGGCATCCATGTAATAACGGCCTTGGAAATCCAATTAGCAGACAGCAATATGTTGAAATAAAGGGAACCTGGCATTTCCTGCCACTGCATCTTGACACTAACTTATCACAGTCCCATACTGCATTGTTCTTGCATTTTTGCTGTTGTTGTTTTTAAAAAGCAACAGTTAGGAACAATACAGCCAAAATGTTTTATTTGGGCAATACAAATACAATCAAATCAAAAATATCACAGATTTTCATACATTAGTAAGAAGTTACTGTACACTTGAACAGTTGCCATTTTTTTTTACAGCTAACAAAGCTTTACCTTTATTAAAATGTATTTTCCTCTCACATAAAATATACACTTTTCACTGACGTATTTTACATCATACACCTCTCTGGGATAAGAAACATTTCACAAACAATGCACAACAGAGGCCATCTTCTCTAAACCCATACAAAATATTACATAGAAGCGAGAAACACTGTAATATCCTACTAGGCTGCAGCCCTCAAATGTCATAGTCTGTTGCTACTAAAAATACTACATGCATCATAAAATGCTGTACAGTGTTTAAAGTTTGGATTTGTCTGATTTGTTCATTGTTCCACATGGTACTTTATGGTGAGCACTGAATATCACCTTAGAGCAATGGCACATTTGACTTTTCTTTTGTGTCCTTATGTGCAATTACGAAAAAAAAACGAATGGCCCCAATATTAAATACAAGACTTTGGCAATACAATACCAAGGTGGATCAGTTGGTACTTTTGTGTGTCTTGCAGGCATGCAGTTGGCCGTAACCTGACGGCATGTCAAAGAGCTGTGGTGTAATCACAATCTTCCTTACAGTTAGTACAATATAAAAGGAGGGAAAAGGCTCCATGAAGAAAAACTCGGCTACTCTGCAAGGCAAAGAACAATTGCAGCAAGCATCTCCATAATGTAAGGTTTCTATGGCCCTTTTTACACGAGACGCTCCCATGCATGGACACTCATCGTCCACACGGGGCTGCATCTTGTGTAAATGCAGGGGAGGGGGGCACTCCTGTGACCCACGCATCCCCACCCACTCTCTACGCACAGAGCAACCGGCGGCAATGCAGCTTGCTCCGTGCATGTTGATGTTGGGGGGGAATGGTGTGTTGCTATGTGAACCTGCCTCCCCAGCAGCGGACACACTGACCACCCCCTCTGTAGCAGCCCATTTTGAAAGGGCCTTTAACAGCTTCCTGGGGAACTATCAAGATATCCTTTTTATAAACCCTTTCTTGTTTAGAGAACAGACGAAGGAATTAACTACGGTGATGCCCACAGGGCGTTGCTAAGATTTGAAAAAAAGAGTCAGAGACTCAATCAACTTAAGGTCAAACTACTTAAATAAAGCATTTTGCAATCTTCTAATCCTGGGAGAGGTTCCACTCTTAAGCAAAGTAATTTTTCCTGCAAGTTATGAAAAGTGATTTTCGTCCCATTCATTGTAAGGTGACATGGAAATTACTGAGGGGCTTTTGAAACATTTGATGTGTTAAGTACCATTTAGTTTTAGAGTTTCTTTTTAAATAGACTGTGAATAGTAAAGTCTGTCTGATCGGAGAGACAGATTGACCATGTACTGTAGCATTGTTTACATATTATCCTTCCTTCGCATGGATCCTTCTTGAAAACGACCTGCTTCTTAAGGCTCAGCTCTCTGAGGTACTGAATGTCCGCTATTCCCACTGAAGCTAATAGGGAGTTGAGTATGCTGAATGCTTTTCCAGACTGGGCCCTGCCAGCCTACCCAACATTCACCGTTGTTCTGGCTCTGGGGTGGAAAACCTTGTCCTTCCTGTGGGTCACTTTGAAGATTAGTACAAGCTCCATGGGCCAGAGTTGTGAAAGAGGGGTTTAAGAATGGGGAAAAAAAGGGAAGGACCCTGATTGTGGATCTGAGCTATGATGCATCAATTCTCAGTCCTCGAAAGCATACCCTTATCTTCACTCCTTTATCTCTGAGCATGCTCCTTCAGTGCTTGAGGGGAGGTAGCTTGACTCATAGGCCAGATCCAGGAACTGGGAAGGGGCCAAATAAAAATGTCTGATTGGACCAACAGGTGGGGGATGGGTTCCCCACCTCTGCTTTATTTAACCCTAGGCAATGGTTCCTGCAACCGTTCACCCACAGCCTCAATCCCAAGTCTCCTTTCAAGCCTCGGCTTCTCATTCTGCAGAGTTTGTTACTATCCTGCTGTCAGGCTGGCTTTACAAAGAAATATCCCATACACCTTTAGCTCATCTCCAGGGAGAATAGCCCCAGCTAAGATTTCTGCGGTTACCTTTGGAACAGGTGATTGTCGGTATTTGGAAAATCTTTCAATTCTCATACATAAGGCATCTGTTTCGTTTATTTACTGTAAACCACTTCTAAAAAAAACCCTACCCCACCAAACAACTAACATTCCCTACCATTTTTCTGATATCTTTAGGTATGAATAAAAAAAATTCTCTCTTTTTTTTACTCTTGAATTATCTATGCATTCTTTTCAAACTGTAACACAGTGTGAAGGGCGTGTGGAATAAAATGCAGCCCCCAACAAGACAGAATCTGGACAGAACACAGAGTAATTTAATCATCGCCCATTATACAAGGGATGTGTTTATTGTGTGATGATGGCTTTATCATCTTGGAGACTAAGAGCTGATCAGGCAGAGGAAATGCAGTCTGCTGTGGCTTCCCCTCATGTAGAAGCACCACACAGCAGTGCTGTAATATTGCTTGGAAATGAAATCCTTAATTTACCTTGGGTTCAACGTAGTGACTTTGTCAGGCAAGGGGAAGAAAAATATATGTGCAGTAGAAATGGGTCACTAATGCACTTATGATGTTTGAAATTGTACTGACCTGGTGGCTACCTTAGCTAGTTTACACAATCTGGTTCCATTCAATCCTCCCTATGCAGAAATTCAGCAACAGTGCTTTCCATGCTGCTGATTGATAATATTTAAGTAGCATTTAATGCAGTTGGGCTCACATTAGTCATGGGAATATTGTCATCCCCCCCCCCCCCCCCCAATCTGTGCTTGTGGGATCAGAGTATTGTGATGAATTATTTTTCCCTTTGGATTCACTTGGCCCACGCAGTTATCCGCTAAAAGCAAGCCAGAAAACAAACAAATATAATATCTGATCTTTTGACACAGATGGTGAACATTGGACTTGAAGCAGAAATGTCATCAGTTGGAGAGAGAAAGGTTTGATGGGTCTCATCCATGACATGAAATATGTTTCTGAAACTGGGGTAGACACACAGAATTATACAGAAACACTACCAAAAATACTGCTTCTTGAATGTATGGTTAGGTTTGCTATGCATCTGTTATCTTATACAAATCATCTATTTGAATGAAAGTTGCATGCATAAATATGAAGGCAGAATTTGGCCTGCAGTCTACATGTTATTTATTTAGTCTGGAACAAAATGCAGTGAATTATCCCATTGATGATCAAAAAATTTGGTAGTATCGCAGGAAGTTCTTGTGTTTTGAAATTCATCAGCAAACAGACAACATTGCGATTGATTATTCATCACTCTCATTTATGACTCCATCAGATCAAATTTACCTTATTTTAATTCAACTCAAGCAATTTAAATACACTTTATGGGCATTCTGCAAAAAACTGTAATTAAGATTAATTTGCTATCATCTATGTATCATACAACATGTTATATATGCATCCCTGCCTAATATAATTTATATTTAATTTCTTGTCTCTATCTTGATTTTGTTAATGTAGACTTGATGCAGAGATGAAATATACACCTATTTCTGCTAATGTATATATTTGGATTAATACAGTGTAATTCTTTGAAATATTTCAACCACGTAACTAAAGGAAGACACATTGCATGTACAAAGCCCCATTTCACAACCGCACTGTCTGATGTTCCTCCTCCTTAGAAATGGTAGAAATGAAAAGGATAATCAATATTTGGGTAGATGCAGCATAGGAATATTTAGATGAATTATACATGGCCTGATTCTGTTCCCACACGCACCAGAGTAACTCTACTTAAGTCAATTGTTAATTGTAGAAGCAGTAGTGCTAATCTAGGGATGGGAAACCTCTGGCCTTAAGTCCAAATCTGGCTGATGGCTTTTTTTCTTTCTTTCCACTTTTCTAATTTCTGGATCTGGCTTGTGGATCCAGTCCTTACCCTCAAGCACTGAAGAGGGCGAGTCTTGGGGGAAGGGATGAGGAGGAAGGCATGCACTCAAGGATAGGGAACAGGTCCATAGCCTAGATCTATGAACTGAACCTTCCTGTTCCGTCTTCCATCCTAAGGACACCCCTGCTCCCAACTCCTACCCAGTCCATGGAACTAATGCTAATTTTCAGTTGGCCTGTGGGTGGGAAAAGTCTCCTGAGTCCATCCCCATAGCTATCACCCTCTGTACACATAAGTCAGACTATAAAGAAGCCTTAGAGAATAACCCGCCTGGACACCAGGAGTACACTGTTGACTGAAAAGCCGCTGTAGAACTATGGATTCCTAGTTTCCTGGGACAAAGATGAAGGCCTGGCATTTCATGACAAGAGGCCACGTTGATACAAAAATAGCCCAAACCACTTGGCTACTGAAAGTGTCAAGTCTATATACACTATGTACAGATCTACAGAATAAGAGCTCTGCTTTGTGACTAAACTGGCAGGCCTCTCCAGCATATGCGACTCAGCTAGGAGCTCCATAATTTCATAAAGTAAAATTACCAACAGCCTGCTCTTTATATTCCCCTCAGTCTCAGGAGAAAGGATTTCAGACTTTCATTAAATCCTGCTCTCTTCTTGTTATTCTATTTGCTGTAATAAAATAAAATTTTGTTTTCCATTACTGGCCATTACTCCTTAGCTCAAACACATCAAATCTGTCAAGATTCAAGAACGGAGAAAGAAACCTTCTTTATACGTACACTTACTGAATAGCATGGAAACTGGATTATTATTATTATTTTATATAACAAAAGTGCTGGCCTTTTGCCAAAGGAAACTTTTTGAAGATGGTAAAGATACTATAACTTTGCAATAGCTGGGAAAACATTTTGCTTTATCACATTATTTAAAAGGGGGGGAAAAAACCAAACTTTCAAAGATGGTTTTATGGAAGTGCTCACTCTGCAGTGTGAAAAGGGCAACCATGTACCACGTGTTCATTGATTGCTGGAGGCTCATTCGATACAATTCTCATAAAAGTTTGCTCTGTTTCTTTCACATGGAAGTCTTGGTGTGGATTCTGAGCAACCAGCAGATTGAAAGCTCCCTCCCTTCACTGTGTCTATATGTGTCATTGCAAATATCGCAATCAAATATGAGTCCCAGCAAACTCTGCCTTCGAGTAATCAAATGGCAAAAGTTGCCATGGGCGATCCTTGAAGCTGCTAGGAAATGTGATCACAGCCGCCACTTCTTCTGCCATATCCTGACAGAGCCAGTATGGGAGTATCACAGAACACAGAGTGCAAGCACTGCTCATCACCTCTCCCTTCCGTCTTTTATTATTCATAAAGAGATCATCATATTGCGGAACAGAAATAATTCTCTAGCATTAATTTGATTTACGTAAGTGAACTGTTATTCAAATGTTTGCTTTAACTGTTAACAGTTGACACAGAGGCTTTATGTTCTGAACTGATGAATAATGCTAGGCTTTCTGTTCATACTCCTTAATGCTTTTTTGACCTTATTTGCTCTTAAGTAGCTTTGCCATCAACCACTGTAATTCTGCTGAATGATTTCCCAAATGCACAAGGAGCCCTACTGCGTAATACTTGCCAAACCTCACAGTGTGCAATGTTACATTGCATGCAGGTTTTACTATTGACTGATTCCATTTTGCAGTCCAGCTCATACCATCTTCTAATTAAATAGAAAACCCATGCAGTGTAAAGGTCAAAGGCTTTAAATACACCAAAGTGAAAGCAGTAGATGTTGGGGACTCAACTTATTTAAGAGCAAATTCAGTGTATACAATGAACATGTCTGTTAGGGTCACAGTAGGCTTGTGCTGATTGTTTAAAGTAATTTGTTTATACATCTGTTACATTAACATGTACATGGTGAAATTGGTGTATGTAGCTTATAAATAGAGGACACTAGATTGATGTTTAAATTAGCTTTACGATCAGCAAGAGGTAATGTTCTTATGTTCTTAATGCTGATTTTCATATCAGTTGTCTCCATTTCTTGATGAGAGGCTTTTGTCAACAGGAAAATGCTTTCCTTGTTGGCTGTCTTTGATAATAGAATCATAGAATTTTAGGGCCAGAAGGCAGCTTATAAGGGAACATAGTGTAAGGGTGTTCAACCTTTTGGGCTGCGTGACCCCATTTTAGATTTAAATATAGTCCCATGAGCCCAGACAGCAACAAAGACAATAAAAAATATATCAAATATCAATCAGATTGAGATTCGATGCACAAATGACATGCCTCCCCTCCCAGTCCCAACTCACAACCCTCATTGTATCATTGGTTACATAATTGTTCTGCCCTAGGGAGCCATACTGTAAAAACCAAGGTACTAGCTCCATCTGCATTATGAAAAGAACTATCTTGCAGAAACAAGTTGCAATACAAAATGTTCCCTAACAGTTAAAATATATTGAATGGCTAAGGACCATTTTAGACAATGGTTAAAGCATGACTAGATCTTGGCTAGTCAACAGTGTGCAGTAGACCACAAAATGGAACCATATCAGGATTCTTTCTGTTCAACCAGGGCTTAACCCTACCAGTGCAGTGGTCAGTTACTGCTACTAGACAGATGGGATCCACAACAGCACTAACCAGAGCACTGGAATCTCATGGAAACGAGAAAGGTTACTTGGGCACAGCATGGAGGTGGGAAGGGCATGGAAGTGGATGGAGTTGGGGCATGGCATATCCTCTTCTGGTTTCACTAGATTCCGAAGCATACAGGAGGTTCTGAAGTGATTGTTGTTCGTGACCGTAATACTGCCCTGGGTTTCCTAATCTGGTTAATCATATAGTGTCCAGCGGACAGGGCACTAGTGACTTCATAGAAGGGTTAAGCCTACTGCATGGTTTCTTCAGTACAATTTTTGGGCAAGTGGGGTGGGGAAGATCATTCAGCATAATGATCTGGGAAACAAGGACTGAGCAACAAAAACATTTGAAATTTAAGGTAAATGAGGAAATGTAAATCTGATGGCTGCTGAGACTCTGTAGTAACAGCAATAAATGATATTGTCTCTTGGTTAAAGGAAAGGACTGTTGTGCCCATCAACAATAAACACAATAAAATCAAGAGAAGGCTATGACCTTGATGACCACTGCTGTTAACAGTACTGCTAATGGACATTTTATTTCCTCTTCTCTGTAAATGTTTTAGTATTCAAAGGTCTTTTGCCACTAAATGCTGAAAATTAAGAACAAAGTAAGCCAACAAAGCAAGCACCCAATCTTGCCAAGGAGACTTTAAGAATTGCACTTTAAACATATGGTGAGTTGCTTTGCATGAGAGACAAATGATTATCAAACATTGGCCCATTATAGTTAAAATCTTAACTATACAGCTATAAATACGTCTTGTGTTTTGAAACATGTTAACAAAACTAGGATTGCACGCAATTGAATAATTCTATCAGATTTCAGTAACTAGTTAACCATGCAGACCACCAAAAGGCAAGATCTTGGTTCAATATTAGCACAAATCATTTTCATATATGAACACTTCAGTACCTGTCCCCCTTTCTCAGCAAAGCAATCATTTTTCTGTCTAGCTGATTTGCACTTGGTTCATTCTACTGACAAAGAGATACTAGAAAGACAAGTAATTAAGCTTGACATACTCTGGAAGTAAAGCAAAAGTTCATAATTAAGGCTAAGCACCCTTGAAATAGTCAGAAGTGTCATTATTTGGGCATTAGCCAGAAAATTAGTAATAAGCGAAGCGCGTGCCATTGCCATTTGTGGAAATACATCAGCACCACATTACCATTGACTTAGCACAATCTCTTTTATAAAGTCAGTGAGCCAGATTCTTAGAAAGTGTAAATCAGCATTGTTAGAACCACTGACGTTTCTTAATTCAATGGAGTTATACTGATTTACACCATCTGAAGGTACAGATTATACATTGGTTGTATACAATGTAGCTCTTTTGTAGTATTCCAGCCAAAGGTCTGCTGCAAAATCGTAATGATGGGTACTTTTGGAAATCATGAAGCAAACAGCAGAAGGCACCTTGTGGTAGGTTTTCAATGAGTTATTGAACTCTTCTGCCACATGGCAATCCAAGGGCTGGACTTAGGGGCAGGCAACCTAGGCATTTGCCTTGGAGGGGTTATACCAGATTTGGAGGGGTGGCAAGAAAGCCCCCCTCAAAGACGCCCACTGCCACCCACTACCACAGCCACCTGCGCAGCTGAGCTGGGATCAGCTCAGTTGTGCAGGCAGCTGTAGCGGCTGGCTTCCCTCTGCACGTCTCAGGCATGCACACACCAGCCCCTGCCAGATTTGCTGTCTGCACATGCACAAAGTGCAAATATGGTGGTGACCTGTGTGTGTGTGCTTGCGGCATGCATAGGGAAGCCGCCTGCCATGCTGCGGGCCACCCAGCCCATTCTCTCCCTTGGCCTGCCCAGCCCACTCACTCTCCAGCCTGCCACACCTACCCGCTCCCTGGGCTGTCCCCATCCAGCCCAGTTCTCAGCCATCACAGCCCCCACCCCCGCCATCCAGGGGTCATGGGTTGTGCCAGGCTGGGTTTCTGGGCAGCAGCTGAGGATGCCCACACTTTGGGTGAGTAGGATTTTTAAATTATTATTATTTTATGTTTTTCTATTTATTCAATTTTATTTTTTATTTTCTTTATCCCCCCCCCCCCCGGGGGGGAGCATGGCGTGGCTTGGGGAGGGGTGTGGCAAGAGGAGGGGCATGGCCTTTGGGGGAACAGCAGCCTCAGAATTGCCTAGGGTTGCAAAAATCCTAGCTCCGACCCTGGGCAACCTTGATAGATGTTCCTTTTCTATTGAGTTACCATGTGGGAAAGATGTTCAGATGCCACAACAACTATATGAAAAATGGTTTTGGGGTGTGTGTGTTGTGTGTGTTTTTTTTAATGTCTGAAAGCACCTAAGAACTATAGTCTATTCTGTATGCATGGTAAGGTTGGCTAGACTCTGGCTGTTTTTACACGAGACGGTTCCACTCAGATCCGCTGCGTGGGCATGAGTGGGTGCCACCCGTGTGCATGCAGCAGCTGGTGAGTGGGGGTATGTGCATGCTTCCACAACCCACACATCCTCACTCACCCCCCACGCATGGAGCAACTGGTGAAAACGGTGGTTGCTCAATGAGTGGAGATGCGTGAGGGGTGGGTGTGTGCCACTGTGCATCAGCACCCACGTGCTGCCCATGCTGCGGCGTGCACACCTTCCCCAGTCACTCCTGCGGCGCATATAAAAATGGCCTCTGATAATCCCTGGCCGATGGAATAACTCTAGGGTACAATTCCAGTCAAAACAAGCAAGAGCAGTTCTAAGTCTGCAGTGACAACTTGGGGGTTGGAAAGAAGATGAAAAGTCACCTCTGTATTCCCATTCGGGTACACCTCAGTACATGGGACACTTTATTACTATTAGAATTTAAGTATATATATATATATATACTAATCTTCCTCCTCTTTTTGGGTGGTGATTGTTCAAACACCCATGAGCGTGAGAAATGTTACTGATCTGTAGTCCCACTGAAGGGAACTACGCATGCAAATAAAGCTTATCAAGTGTTTAAAAGTTTTCAGAATCAAACTCTCTTTTTATCAGGCCCTTTTTACATGAGATGCACCCACTCATGCCCACGCAGTTCTGGTGTGTAGGCATCATGAGTGGGTGCTGCCCGTGTGACTGCTGTGGCGGGTGGGTGTGCATGGGTGCGTGCTTGCGCAAAACATGCATGCCCATCCACCTCCACCCATCGCCCACTCACGGACCAATTGGCCAAAACGGCAATTGCTCCGTGAGTGGGGTTGCATGGGGATGTGGGGGGAGGGGGACGGGGGGACGAGGGAGGATCAGTGTGCGCCTGTGTACACCCCCCCCCCTGTGCTACCCATGTGTAGCGTGCACACCAATCCCCCTCGCAGCTGTGGCCTTTTAAAAAGGGCCTATGTTCTTCTTACTCCTTCTTCTAGATAAACAAAAGAAAAGTATGAAATGATCCTGCAACACCTTCTGCATGAAGAATTTTAGACATGAGCATTACTAGTGAGAGGGTTTTATCTATTCCTGAGTTTCAGTGTTGATGACTCAAAGGAAAAAAATGAAAGCAGAGTTGATTCCAAGTTTCTAATACATCACTCTAAAGACCCACATCCATTACTCGTCTAGAAATTGCTTCATTTTTCTAAGCTATTTTTAGTTCTAATATGTACTGTATCATTCATAGCTTATTGTCATGTTGTCCTTTTAATTCTCAGCTTCACGGCACAGGAATTATTTATTGTTTTAATATATCTTATCATATGATAATGCACTAAACCTTCTGCACAGGATCGCTAATGAAAATATATTTGTGGAATGAGAAACTGATGGCTCCCAACCAAGACATTTTTTCAGGGCAAAGCTGTTGGCTGCTTTTTAAAATCTCAAATATATTAATGTAGTAATTAAAATATAAGCTTGGAGTATTAACACTAAGGGCATTTTACAGGCAGTCTTCTCAGGATACTGTATCCCCATTTTACCCTTCCTAAGGCTGCATAATTACTGCAATCATAGAAAAGGGAAATGTCTCTTAAATAAATATTGTATCTGACAATTGTAGGAACAATCACTAGTAATAAGATATTAAAAACCAGTGCTTCTGCGATATAATTTAGGATCAGAGGCTCAGCTCATACAAAACGTGCTCAGATTCTGCATTGCAACAACCACTATAAAGCCATTAGTATCTAAAAACTTGAAGAAATTTGGCAGTATAGAAAGTATATAAACTCTCTGCTGAATCAAGCTTGAAGTGCTAACTTTTTATTTCACATAGAAATGAAGCTGACTGAATGGAAAAGGTTGTTCCCACTTTGTCGTGTTAATGCAGTTTAATTGAACATCCTGAATTTGTAATGAGAAGCAATCCATCTTACAACTGTTGATCTAACAGCACTGTATAAACATTCAAGTCAATCAGTCCACTGGGTGTGTAATATGAATGTCAATCCTAAAATTCTGTATTCATTTGGCTGGTTGGAAAAATGACAGGTTTGAGAGAATTAACATCAGCTCCGTTGACACTTTTCTCAAGTCCTGGGGGAAACAATAAAAATCTAAATCCTACTCTGAACGAGGAAAGGAAACACAATGGACAAGCAACACGTTTTGCAAGGAGCCTTCTGACATGGCAGGGCAGAATGAATCAATACAGACTTCTACAATGGATTGCATGGCACATGGCTCTGGAGGGTGGACACAATAGGAATGTTTCATCTGTTCACTTCTGGGCCAGCACTGGGCCTAGCTATTTCCAAACCATGGACCATGATGTGCATCCTGGTGGACAGAGCTATCAGTGTGCCCTTGTAAACGTTACTATTTGCATCCTACAGAGAACGCAAGGTCTTTTCTGTGATCTTGTGTATTTATTATAGATATATTTGCCTGATTTCAGAGGTGATGAACAACTCCAGAACAAGTCAATAGGACTTGTGCTTCCTCTGCTCCTAGGAAAATGAAGCATCCGTATGGATTCCTACTGTTTTGAGAGAGAGAACTAGTCCTCTCTAGTATCCCCCATTTTAAATTTAAAGAATGTTGCTCAGGTTGGTACAATCTTTCAGACCAGAAGAAAGGATGGAAATGTGGCCATTGTCTATTTACTATAGTGATGTAGTATATCCTCTTGGGCAAAAAAAAGCTTGTTTGTTTGAACAAAGAAAAATACTCCTTAATTCAGTATTTGGCAGGATGCATTTGAAAGCAGCCTGATTATCTGATACAAGCTATTGCAATAGCCATTAAAAAGCTGTTCAGTTAATGACAATAAAAGCACAAATGTTGTTTCTCTTACTATACAAATGAAATGACATTGCTTTCACAAAATATTTATTCCTAACCTAGGATCATGCAAACTTAGGATGCTGCAATTTTTCCTTTGAAAAACATTCTTATTTTGGCTGTTATACAAGCGGACCAGTATATGCTTTTCCCTGGGGGGGCGGGGAGGGAGAATGCTTAATTGTCACCTGTGTAATCAACTAGACTGATATAAAGTTAGTAAAAAAACACACAGCACTGTGCCTTTAAATATTCGCTAGTATGTTCACTCGTAATAACCTAACTGGTACAAAATGCCACCATTAGAGGGAACCCTACGTGAGCATGTCTTTCTCTGTTCAATCTGAAGGAAGGCATACTTGCTCTAGTGAAATCTCCTCCCACCTCTTTCTCCTTTCAGGATTACTGGGGAAGCTCTTTGCTGTATCTCCATGAGATTTTGGGGATGGGAGGAAATGGAGCAAATACTGACCCCGTGCTATCCTAGAGAGTCTTCGAAATGGAATTATAGATGTTTAAAGAAGCCTGAGGAATTCTTGAACAGGAAACATATAATGATGTGGTCAGTAAGGAGTTATCGCTTAAGCACCATGCTTCTGAGTTCATGAGTTATTGTGGCAATTTAAGATAACTGTGTTAGAGAACTGTGAGTTGTCTTTCTAGAAAGCTCCATGAAACAAAGCATATGGAGTTTTCTTGCTTTACTTGTGACTTGGCTCATGTGGGATTTTATAGGACTGGGCCCCAAAGTCTTTGGTCTGCCCATCTCTATTGGGAATTAGCAGAAACATTGCTCCATTAAGGATGGCAAAATGTGGCCCTTAGCTACTATTTGCTAACGTAAATAGTGGTACAAATCAGGAAGCTGTATTCCTATGGTGAGTTCCATGGGCTACTTGAACTCTTTTCATTGCAAGCATTGCTCTTATGAGCAGAGTTAATGTGAAAAAAGAGAAAGCCATCAGATACTAAAAATACTGCTGGACAATATGTTGCATTAATTTTTAAACCCACTCAGGGCTCTCTTCTGCAATGCCCTAATATGGTCCCTCTGCTTTTTAAAGGTAATTCTTGAGGGAGAATTACCACTGAGCTCTAGGGATGTGCAAATCCAGCTATCTGCTGGAATTTTAATTTCATCTATTTTATTCCTTGTCGAGTTTCTCTCTCTCTCACACGCAAAATGTCAGAATGGAATACTTATACATTTTTTGGTATCAGCAGAGCAGCCAGCTGTAGCAAAGTTCATTTAAAAAAGAATAAATCATTTACAATTGAGATTTCATGCCACTTTTGTCCTGACGAGTGTTCCACATTTAAGGTGAAAGTGGTATTATTATCATGAAGGTATTTTCATGCAAATCAATTTTTTTGTGTGCCAATAACCAATCAACACTGCTACATAAAAACACTGGTTTTTAAACTCGTGCACATAAGATTATATTCAATATATTATTCATATCACCTTTTTATTATGCTGTGTTTTATAAATGTGTTTGTGGGAACGTGCTCAGAACATATTAGCATTTGACCAGAATAAGGACTTTAATTTAGCATTCATGCATTGACAATGAAGCATGTATTATCCCACCTACACAGCATTTACTGTCATTATGGTCGCCTACATATATTAAGTTATTTTGTTGATAATTATGGATGAACGTTAGCAGGAGAAATTTATGCAAAATAAGTCTACTGTGCCAACAATTCAAGAATGAAGAAAAATTGGAGGCATAAACAAATTGCTTGACTTGCAAATGATCATCTCAAGACAATGAGTTTGCTTAAGGAGAATTAAAAATTATATCCAATCATCTTGAATTTGTAGCACTCTGGCATCAGATCTTAAGCCAGCCTTCAAGATTTTTCTCCACTTTGATTCCTGCACCTAGCTCCTTGTTGTGTAAATGGCAGCAATGCACTCTCAAATCAAGAGGGGAAGACAACATTGGTGTGAAGATGATATGTCTATGTTTCTGTCAATCTCTCTCTCTCTTCCGAGTGACGACAAGATGTACCCAGTGGGCCAAAGGACTGTGTAATTGTTACCACTGCCTCTCTCAGTGGGATGATTTATTACTGTCATGAGCCAGAGCTGTGTGTGATGAAGTAATTCCCTGCAATCTGTAAATAACACATTGGTATTATAATAATACTTACCTCTGACAGTGCTTGGCATCTTGAAAAACCTGGGTAAACTTTAAATGTGTTATAACAATGTCCACAGTGGTCAGCCTATTTGTACACAGTTTGCTGGTACTGCTATCCAATGCAAGGGATTGAGGAGGTGTGGCAAGCTGGACCGTACAATTGAAGCCCCAAGGCCATCATCACTTTAGCATGAAACCATACTTTAGGGAGTCACTGAGTGTTGGAATCCTCACAATATATGGTGAAGCAAAAATGTCTGCTAGCCTGAAAACGTTGTGCATGGCATAAGCTGTAATTGGGTGTTGTCAGGGGTTCTTTGAGCTGTGGCATTAAGCCTGAAAGGACTGAATTTCTAGAAAAGATAGCAAGGGATGGAAAGGGCAGACGGGGGTGTTTAATAAGTTGGGCAAATGTTTCCTGGCATGTGTCACTGTGGCACTACTGGCCAGACTCTCTGGACTAACTTCTACAGCTATGGCTGAGGAAGGAATACTACAAGTCATCCTTGGGCAGGCACAATTAAAGCTCAGTTGTGTACTCTACAGGTTGTGGGGCTTGAGGACCAGCAGGTGTAAGGCCACTTTCCCACAAACTGTCTCAGCACCATGGGAGCTTGTGCTGTTCAAATCTAGCATAGCTCCCGTCTGATGGGAAATGAGGAAGTGCAGCTCTCATGCAGGCAAACTAACGCAATGGACAAGGTAGTGAAATCCTACCCTGTTCATCGTGCTAGCTTGCCTGCGTGAGAGCCGCACTTCCTCGTTTCCTATGAGATGGGCGCTGCAAGATTTGAATAGTGCAAGCTCCCGCGGCGCTGAGGCAGCTCATGGGAAAGCGGACTAAGTTAGAGCAAGATTAAGGCTTCTCTAATTCAGGTCCAAAGCATCAGCGGAGGATTGCCACAGATAAGGGTGTCCTGCAGGTTAGAAGCACCTTGGTAAGCATGTCTTAAGGGTCAACAGACGTGTCCCCTTGCACTGCAGTGATCCTTCTGCAACTGGATACACAGGTGTTATAGTCAGACCACCTCAGTAGCATGGCAAAAAAGAGCCAAATACTCTGTAGCACATAGTCAACCGTTGAGACACGTTCCTGTGAGTTGCCTTCATATTCTGTGTTGTCGAGCTCAACTTTACGTGGGTGACTACGAGGGAGGAGAAGTATGGAAAGTATGGACGACTTTTGTTGTAGGTGACTTTGGATTAAAACAAACAAGCAGATGGCAAGGTGGCTCCCCGGCCTTGGACGAAAAACTGCAGCCACCACTCCCTGGGTTGGCACACGGCATGGAACAAATGTGCCTGCGACTTGGGCAGCTGGAGACCCTTCCCTCTCCCTCCCACCCCGGGAAACACAACAAACATGTGGGTGGCTGCCCCCAGCCATGACACACAGCCATTGCGTCCCCCACCACGAAGTGACGATAGAAGTGGCTGAACAAATGTGCTGGCCTGCATTGGCCTGTGTGAGTGGCTCTTGGCCTGCGATGGGCCCAGGGCTGTGTGTCCACTACTGAGCTGCCTAGCAACCCTGGCTCAGTAGTGGACACACATCTGAATAGCGGAACTAACTCACGTGTGGGTGGGTCCCAGGCCACAGTGGGCCAGCATCTCCTTGTGTGTTTTTTTAACCCTTTGTTGCAAACTCAGAGGAATTCTGAGAGACAGTAAAAGGAAACTGGAAGAAAAGAAGGCACTATATTATTTCTGGTAACATAGTTAGCCGGGTCTGATGGGACCCAGAGAGTTCTTTATACATTGGCAGATGGGGCTTAAGGAATCGGTTCATTGTTAGATTGGAGGGAGCAGGGAACTTTGAATGAACAGGAAACTATAGCCTTTGGTAAGAGACGAGTTATTGGTGGAACCTTGGTCATGATCAGGAAGGGCTCAGTCTTTCCGGTTCTATACATTTAAACCTGATCCAGTGAAACAATTAAGTATTTGCTTAACTTTAAATGTGCAGCCGCAATAAAGTAAGTAGGACTCTCCATATGTTTAATGTTAAGAACATGCTTACATATCTTCTTGGATCAGATAATAATGATGATCAGCAACTCACAGGAATCTCTTCATGTAGATACTTGCAAGTGCTAGGCATTATATTCAAAAGCACATTCCACTGAACTGCTAGTTTGTTGAGAGACACAGGCAGGCAGAGATCTGCAGATTTCCCAGAAGAGAATTTCATTCTAAGGGACCATTTACAGCACAAAGTGTTAGAAACTTTGCTACAATTGCACTAATTCCTTTATTCACCTTTTCCTTTACCACATCATTAAGAAAACTAGAAGTGCCATCAGAATGTCTACTCTGCCTGAGGTAACATAGGTTGTTTTCAGATGGACAGCAATCACGTTTCTGCTCCGCCTCACCTCTGAGTGGCCTGTCTGTCTAAAGACAGCCCCCCCAGACGTTGGAGTGGAGCAGAAGTGGAACAAACTGTGCCTGCTCTGGGGCAGCCCCGGGCCGTCAGCAGCACCTGGAACATCCTGGAGTGCCACCAGCGGCGGAGGCTGGCCACACTTGGGGCACTGGACCAAAGCAGAGCAGAGTCTAATCCGTGGACCCGTGCTGCTGCTCCGCTTTTCCCCAGGCAACACCATAGCTTTATGGTTGCTCTAGCCTGCAACTCTATGATGTGTATGTGGGGCACCATGTGGGCAATGGGCCAGGGAACCCTCTGGTTCCATTTAAACCAGACCCAGGTGGGGCTGGATGCTGGCAGATGCAGGGGTGCACCCCTGGAGCAGCTCTAGGGGTGGCTAGCCCCGCATCCATTTGAAAACACTCATAGACGGGTTCACGAGTTAGCTATGGAGCTCACTGGAATACATTTTTATATGGTTCAAACTAAGAGATGTAAGAAAAAGAAGGAGCCAAATGCATCGTTAACTGACAAAATACAATCCTTAATTAGCTGTTCGTCGAGATGGAAGCAAACCAAAAAAACACATAGCATTTCCAACTTTCCCCCCTTCCATTCGCTGAGAAAGTCCAAGACCATATCATGCTAAAAAATGCAATTATACTTTATGGGTATAAAATGTTTGAATAGGACATTCAATTGAACCAAGTCAATGTAACAGCAGAGTTTTACTGGTATGCAACAGCTTGTTTTGTAATTATCACAAGGGAGCATTTTCCTAAAGTCTAATTTGAACGGATATTGGTTTAATTCATCAGAGTTCCCCATTACTGTATTTCAGGTAGAGCATTAAGTTATTACTCGCACACAATGCTGCCTGAATCCTTATATATTAGAAACAAAGCAAACCGAGCAACGCAAAATTATATCTCACTCTAATAAAAATGACAGAAACATTTTTTTGCTCTAATGGCATCCTACGGGAGACAGGAACTGATTTGCACTCTCCTCTCTGTACAGTTAATCACTCCAAAGGATAAATTTATTAACTTTAATTCCTTAAAAACACCATCTGTATTTACTCAGTACATTGAATATGGTTGGTGCAGTGAAACATAAAATTTCCACACTCAAGTCAATTATATATCTATAGAATATATAATTATACACACATCACATAGGTGGTGGCAAAATTCATGTTATAAACTGGAGAAGCATGGGATAAACTGCATTTATTAACCATGAATGACCACTTCACCTGCACTCTGCTTAAGAAAACTCTCTCTGCTAGGATAACTCCTAGTATTTCAAAGACCTGGGAAACCTTACAAAACCAAGATTTAAAAAGAAACAACAAATCAACCTGCTAGAGACAAGATTTTTTCTTTCTCCTCCAAATATACAATTGGCTTTTACTCAGAATTACATTCGGCAAAGGCCCCAGACAAGCTATACTCACTCCTGTACCAGTGACGCAGTTAAGGTCTGCTATCATGAACCCTGGGTATTTTTAGACGTGATGCCACCATGGGCTGCTTTCCAAATGGCACACTTACATTATTTGCTTGTAGACCTAAACTAGCCCAAGATATTGGGGCTTAAAACTGAGATGTTATTAAGTAATGAAAGGCATTTTTACAGGGTAGTTTGGATTCTACAGTTTAATATTTACGATGTCACTTTGCTCCGTATGCCCTATATTGTTATGTTCAAGGCCTCGGATTTTATGTCCTTTAGATCGGTGTAAATCAGAACTGGTTCCGCTGAAGTCAGAAGAGAAACCCTGATATTAAAGTTCAGTGGAGTTACTTTTGATTTACACTGGTCAGTACTGATAAAAAAAAAAAAAGGGAGTTACAGGGGGTTATAAAACATGATATCGGCAATATTTTTTATACAACAAGCTGTCTACAATGTCTACAGGTGCTAAAGAACTAATGACACTGGACTTCCACAAAAGTCCATTGTGGAAAGTGACTTTTTGGGGAAGCCACTCCGGTGTAATATAGTTATGCCAAATTTAGGTCAATAACATTAAGAACATAAGAACATAAGTAGTGCCATACTGAGTCAGACCAATGGTCCATCAAGCACAGCATCCTGTCCTCCGACAGTGACCAATCTCGATCGCATGGAAGAAGAACCAACAGTCACAATGGGCAATCCATTCCCCGTTGTTCACTCCCAGCTCCCGACAGTAAGAAGTTCATCCGTAAACTACTTGGTTAATAGCCATTAATGGACCAATTCTCCAAGAACTTATCCAGTCCTTTTTTAAACCCAGCTCTACTACTGGCCATGACAACGTCCTCTGGTAACAAATTCCATAAGTTAGTTATGCGTTGAGTGAAAAAGTACTTCCTTTTATTTGTTTTAAATCTGCCGGCTGCTAGTTTCATGGAGTGTTCCCTAGTTCTAGTACTATTTGAGAGGATAAATAACTGTTCCTTATCTACTTGTTCCACACCACTCAAGATTTTATAAACCTCTATCATGTCCCCTTCAGTCTTCTCCAAGCTGAAGAGACCCAGCTTGTCAAACCTCTCTTTGTACGGAAGTCATTCCATACCCTTTATAATTCTCGTTGCCCTTCTCTGTACCTTTTCTAGTTCAGCTATGTCTTTTTTGAGATGGGGCAACAGAATTGCACACAATATTCCAGGTGCAGTCTATTTGTATAGAGGCATTATGACATCCTCAGTTTTATCCTCTATCCCTTTGCAAATATCGCCTAACATTCTCTTTGCTTTTTTGACTGCTGCTGCACACCAGGCTGAGAATTTCAGTGTATTGTACACAATCACTTCCAGATCCTTTTCCTGAGTGGTAACTCCTAGCTTAGTATCCAGCATTGTGTACTCATAGTTTGGATTATTTTTCCCTAAATGCACCACTTTGCACTTGTCCACATTAAATCTCATCTGACATTTAGATGCCCAGTCACTCAGTCTCAAAAGATCCCGTTGCAGTTGTTCAGTCTGCTTGTGTTTTAACTACCTTGAATAACTTGATGTCATCTGCAACTTTGATCACCTCATTCTTAACGCCCTTTCCCAGATCATTAATGAATACATTAAACAGCACTGGTTCCAGTACAGATCCCTGAGTCACACCACTTTTTACATCTCTCCGTTATGGAAAGTGACCATTCAGTCCTACTCTTTGCTTCTTATCCTTTAACCAGTTACTGATCCATAGTAAGACACTAGCTCCTATCTTATGACATTTGAATTTTCTCAAGAGTCTTTTATGTGGGACCTTACCAAATGCTTTCTGAAAATCCAGGTACACTATATCTACTGGGTCTCCCTTGTCCCCATGCTTATTTACACCCTCAAAGAATTCCAACAGATTAGTGAGGCATGACTTACCTTTGTTAAATCCACGCTGACTCTTCCCCATTACGCCATGTTTATCAACATGCCCAGCGATTCTATTCTTAATGATAGTTTCCACCATTTTGCCCAGCACATACATCAAGCTTACTGGTCTGTAGTTTCCAGGATCACCTCTGGATCCCTTTTAAAATATCGGGGTTACATTTGCCACCTTCTAGTCCTCAGGTACAGTGGCAGATTTTAGTGATAGTTTACAAATTACTAACAGTAGGTCTACGATTTCATATTTGAGTTCCTTCAGAACTCTGAGGGTGAACACCATCTGGTCCTGGTGATTTGTTAATATTTAGTTTGTCAGTTTGCTCTAGAACCTCCTCAAGAGTCACATTGATTTGTGACAGCTCTTCCAATTCATCACCTACAAAGTAAGGTTCTGGCATGGGTATCTCCCCAACATCCTCTTATACCACCCCGTTGTATATCCTTTGTATTAATCATTTTAATTTAATTCTATACTTTTTCATTGCATTGCTAGATTTACTTTTAGGTTTACTTATCACAAACATATGGACTCACTTTTGCACATCAAGATACCATAAAATTGGGATCAATAAGTATTCCCCCCTCATAAAATAGAAAGACAGATTGATATAATTCTTGAAGAGTCAGCTCAGCAGTAGCACATTAAGGCAAAAGAAAGGCTGCCATTGATGGTGATGGACATTGGCAATATATGAGCCAGTACATGAAATACAGCCGACGTAGTCTAAAAATACAGTGTTTGGGGATTTTGAACTTTTGGGACAGGAAAATACGTAATTGCATAAACTAAGTTTTTTTGGTCCGTCTATATCTTTGTAATTATTATCTAAAAGGCTGAAGTCTCTGATTGTTATTTAAATGGCTCCTGAATGGGTAAGTCAGAATCGTTAAGTGCTTGATTATTTTTATTTTTGTTATAATCTTCCTATAACTGGAGCTGCAAAGCTTATTTTGCTGGTAATGAGGGAAACAAAGCCTGTTCATCTCAGCTGGCAGTTTTTTTAATCTGCAAGTAAACAGACTTGTTGAGGCACTTTTCATGTTTCTTCCCCATTGGTATCACAATCCTTTTCATTATACCATTTTAGTTGACATATGAAATGTAAGCTATTTTTAAAAAAAATCAAATGTTTTAAAGCAGCATTAAGAAATGCTAACGATGATTTAGCACGAGCTTAACTCTCAGAGAGGTTTCTTCCAGAGTTCCTTCCAATTAAAAGTCATAGTGTAGAGACCATGGAAACTATTCTCCCTTCGCACTTCACATTCCCCACTCCTGCAAGCTTCGTGGGAGTTAGATACACATACTGTCTGACCCAGAAGAGACAATGATGGGCCAAGTTTATCCTGTGTCGCACAAACAGCCAATTCGGGTGAAGGAGGCTCATTTGAGAAGGTGGAATTTTGTGGCCCAATATGCAAGGCCAAGCAGGCTCAGGGTGTGTTTTATTAAAGAAAACATTGCTATTTTAAAAATAAAATGTCCAGAATGACATCATGTACCAAAGCCCAAACTCTGCATGTTTAACTTGCACAGATTATCTTGATAAATCTACACAGGATTTGACTACCCCTGCACTATTAAGATAACATACCCTGGACGTGCAATGAGAGAGATTTTTGTGCAATCCAGCCCACTAGCAAATTGCCATGGTGGACAAGATGCTGGACAGCTCTGAGTTAGTATTTCATTAGGGAAAGCAGGACCCTGCTATTGTTTTGATGAACAGCTTCAGTTCTTACCGCATTTTGCAGCCATCCAAAGATATGTTGTTTTTGAAAAATAAGGTTGTATGAAATGCCTTGCTCAGATTGACTGTAGAGAAAGGAGTAAGAGTGCAGGAGGTTGTGTAGGTGATAAGGAAGTTGGAAGGATTTAATGGAAAAGAGGGTTAGAAACAGAGTATTAATGTCATAAAAGACAATATACAGCTATTGATTTAACCAGACAGTGGCCCCTTTAAAACAAGATGCACCCATGCATGCCCATGCAGGGGACATGAGTGGGGGCATCCCATTTGAAAGTGGCAGCAGAGGGGTGAGCAGGTGTGCTTCCAAGAAACATGCACCCCCAGCCCCCATCCATCACCACCCATCGCCCCTGCATGGTGTAACCGGCAATAAGGAATGTTACTCCATGCATGGGCATGGGTGGGGATGGGTGTGCACGCATCTACACCCGCCCCCCGCTCTGCCCCCACAGCAGGGCACCCACTGACCTCCTCTGTGGGGGCTATCTCTTTAAAAAAGGCCATTGTTGAAAACACCTACATTTCTAAGCTATAAACTCTGACCATGATCTGGCTGCATCTGCACTGGCCGAAAGCCCTGGGATGTCGGCGGCCACAGCGCAGCATCCAGTTGTGGTCCCTGCGCCATGGAGCTGGAGGAGGTTGAACAGATCGAACTGCAGGAAGAGGGGCACCAGCCGTCCCCCCAGCCCTCAGAAGCTGCTGCACACCGGTCCGGACAGACCCCGAACCTGGCCCATAGCACTCAGCCTCCATCCTGAGAGCCCTGGACAGTCTCCCGTGGGACCCTGACCCACCCCCGTACCTATGTGCTGTGGTGCTGGGATGGGAGCCAGGTCTCACAGGGAACCTTCCATGGCTCTTGTGCATCAGCTGGCTGGGGGGGGGGGGGCGAGCTGGATCATGGGCTCTGGCTTTTATATTTTTTTGTTTTTCTTCCCCCCCTCCACCCCCCAATCCAATAAGGACAAAACTCTAGATCATAGGTAAAAATAACTGTAAGGACAGCATAAGTTTTGAAATCAACCATATCTCTATAAAGGCAATATAACCTTTCTAGCTTCCCCGACAATAGTTTTAGTAACATTATGGGATGTACTTACAAAGACAGTCTTAGGTTGTTTTCAGATGAGATGCTACCCTGCATGGCCACCCAGGAGCCACGGAGCCTGTCTACAGGTGGAGCATCCAGATGCGTAATCCTGTGAGCCTTGGGGCACCGAATCATGGCCACTCACAGAGCACTACTGGGAAATCTGGAGGGAAATCTGCTAGGAAATCTGGAGTGCTCTGTGGCACGGGGCAAGCCAAATAGATCCGTGGCAACAGTTGGCTATGGAGCCCCCTGTCCGTAAGAATGACAGGAGCCAGCCATGCCAGCAGACCCGCCTCTCATAGACACTGTGGGCAGGGGAAACGGCCTTTGCAAGTCACAAGAACTGGCCGGGAGCATTGGGCAGCTGGGAGCATTGGGCAGCATTAGCTCCTGGGACATATCAATTCCAAAGGCCAGCCCAGCACACTTCCCCTTCCCCCATGGTTTGTGGAACGGGGAGTGTGCTCCTCACACACTCCACCTGTGGGGGTGCTCTGCGTCAGTGCCACCCTGTGGCCATGCCTCCCGCCCCCCACTGCCTTGCTCATTGAAAACACCCTTAGTTTTGCAGTGTCGTTTGGTTTTGAAAATTTTTAATCTTAGTTCAACTGTGAGTGTACCTCAAGGCAGAAGACTGCAAGTGCAAAGCAGGAAGCTAACAGTCTGATCACCCAAAAATGAGGCTGCAATTTAACCTGGGAGAAAAGAGCCCTTTGAAAGAATTGCTGTGGAATTTATTGCTATTACGACGACTGTGGTAAAGCTCAGATTCACGAGCATGATCAGCTCCCTCTTGTTTTAGGTGTGTACAATACAGATACCACTCCTGTCTTGATGAATTTAAAATGTATCTGTACTGGGTTTTTTAAAAAATGTGATACAATTTATTTTATTACTTGAAATTGTTTTAAAATCAACTAGTTAATATTCTAAAAACAGTGCCCTCGCTATTCCTCAGTTCTCAGAAACCTGAGTTAGCCGTTAGTATTCAGCCCTGAAATAATATTTATTTCAGTCCTGGTATGATGGTAACTGGAGATTATTCACGGTAAGATTGCAGATTTAGTTGGGTTAAATGGAAGCACAAGCTAAATCAGGTCCCAAAGGGGTTTTGCAAGCTTTTGAAAGGAAGGGCTGATGAAATAAGCATTAAGGGCTATAGACTACGCTTGATCTTTGTTCAAAACTCCTATTAATATCAATATCAATTCTGGACAAAAAATGAAGGGAGAAAATGGCCTTTAATCTTGATACTAAAGACTTCCCTCAGGTGTCTATGTTATTGCCTTAGAATACATTAGTTAAAATACTATTCTGAAAAGTGTATTACCACACAGTGGCACAGAAAGCTATTTCAGTGCTAACAGCATCAAATATTCCAATAATTGCTTGCAGAAGTAGTAATGATATAGAAACAGCATTGTGTTCAGCTTTATCAAAACTATGGAACACTGGAGTTCTGTAGAAACACCAGCCTTCCATTCTGACCAGGTGAAAAGGTCTCCCTTAAGCTATCATTTTTGAAACACATCCCTAACACACTGGAGCCTTAAGGACAGATGAGCACCCAACCCATGTAGCTCTATGAACACTAGTATTAATATCTTGTAAATGAAGACACCCTGATGATAAAGTAGCTGCCTTGTAAATATGGTATGCAAGTGTATTTTAGTCCTTGCTGCCCACCAAATTTCCTGCATGTGAAATGGAGATCAGCTACATCACCTGACAAACCCAGCAACTGTGAGTGCTACAAGCAATGTAACTGGGCTGTACGTTGTCAGAATGAGTTGACTGTCTCTTTATATTGGTGCTTCTTCTGGTTAAACCACACATCTATCACAAAGCCAACAGAGGAATCTGCTGAGATGTAGAGAAACTCTGGAGGAAATCAGCTGATTCCACACCTTGAGAAACACACTGTAGAACAGTGTAGCTAAAGCACCAAACATCATAACCAGGTTTTCAAAAGTATATCTGTCAGACACTAGCCAACCAGAAGATAGAACCCATTTGGGGACATTTTCAAAGTTACAGATGGAAAGGGCTTTAAATGCCATTTGTGCATTTCAAAATTTTCCTCACTAACTAGAGGTGGCTAGATACATAGTTAAGACTGTCATGTCAGGAAGTGTTTGATAGTGATGTACTAGGGTTAACTACCTGAGAGGAATCCTGCTGAGTAGGGAGGATGCCATCAGGATTCTGTCTCTCAGACCTGCTAGTGAGATTCACCTTTAATACAGGTTTCTGCCTAAAAGAGTGATACATTTTCAGGTACACCTGGGTGGAAGGAAGAGCAAACTTTCTTTCCCTGCTCAGTGCCTGCTGCTAGACAGGAGAGAATTCACTCTACATGGCAGGAGGGATTTTAAAGAGCAGGAGCTGGTTCCTCAGCAGGTGTAAGTTGGCACAGAGTCATGGACATCAACAGAGTGGATATCGATGAAGCTGAACTAAAATTAATACAAACAATCACTCTATTGTCAGAAGCTCATTTTCTGAACAGTCCAGGTCTTAATTTTTATTTTGATTGCTGGTATAAATACCTAGTGGCATGGAAGCAATGAATACAATGGATTGCCTGTTTTGCCGGGGCAGCTTCTTATCTGGAATAATTTTCCAAGTATATGTTCTGTGCCAAATGATCACAGAAAAAGCATAAGAGGCTCAAGGAGGTCAGTGAGAGGAGGCCAGCGCTGATACAGATTCAGCGCTAAGATGCATACGCACTTGCTATGTACGTCAACAATGTGCGCTGAGAGATTTGCTCAGATATAAGGAAAGAGATCATGCTGATGTGATTGTGTTTCCATCTATGGAATAATACTTCCTAGATACCATTCCCGACAACCCATGAATCTCTTTGTGTCTTTCTGATTACACTGTAAATCTCACACTCTCATCTGTCATAAAGATTGATTTTTCTTTTATTGTTTTGTCAGTATATGTTTTTATTTCTTCAGGCCTCTTCTCCGCACCCTCCCCCGCTGCCCATGACATGACATGTTGCTGACTGTGTTCTCTGATGCGTGCTGTTGAATGGAGCTCTACAAATGAGCCCCGCAAATTAACAAAAACAGCTACACAACATAAATGGAGTAGAATGCAATCTACGTAAACGGGAGCTGCTCTGTCCTCATCATTACTCTTCAAGTCATACTGTTCCATGCTTCAAAGTTTGGCTTGAGCGTGAATCACTACTGGCTTGTGAAGAATGGTAATTACCTTTAACCAGAGGCTGATGATTTTCTTTGCTTCTAGTCCATATTATGTGTTTTTATTTACACCCAATAAGAGTTTGCGTAGAAAATTGTAGTTGTTCATATAAAATTCTATATTGTTCAGTTACAGCAATTTTTTTGTTCTTCATTATCACTTCACTACCACATCCCTTGCCTGATATATTTTGTGAGATCACTTATATCTGTGCAAATGAGATTGAAATTTTACCCAGTAAGAATGCTGCACTCATTTACACTTGTTTTACACTGACCCTACCTTTCTTTTACACAAATACGAGTGATACCACAAGGGCAAATGTAACAAAGAATAGGACTCCATTTCCCCCCTAAAACTGTAGAAAGTGTATTTAGACCGCAGCTCCGAATGCATTACATATAGATAATTAATGTAGGGGTGTCTCAAAGAGTAGAGTCAACAATACTACGTTACAGGTGTAACAGTGAAAATGCACACACACACAAAACTTTCTTATTAGGCAAATGTGTGGTTAATTTTGTTTCTGATAAACTGCAAAAGGTGGCTGGTTTTGTACAGCATGTTCTGGAAGCCACTGACTGATTTGCTTTTTTTAGCACTATATCAGCTTCCCAGTTTTCTTGGAAATAGGTTCGCATCTCAGTGGTAGCTCTTTCCAATTTTTTAAAACTGCACTGAGAGTTCAGGAATGATGATAATATGTAGCTCCAATACACTTTTCAAAGTAAGGGTCATTAGCTCCTTTTTACAGGTGCTGAGACATGGGGTGTTAATCTATGTGACACTGCCCAGTATGGTCTGCTATGGTCCACCTGGGCCAATGTCTTACCCACGTTTGTTAAGTGGCTGCCAGACGTGGGCCTGCTACAGCCCCCCGACTGAGTAGGGGGCTGCTCAGGAATCGTGGGCCTGGAATGGACCGGGTGCATTGCCGGGGCCCAAGGGCTGCCCAGGTGGGCCATAGCAGGCCATACCAGGTGAGCGCGTGTGTTTGCACTGCCATCCTGGCCCTGGGGCAGCTGCCATGGCTGCCTGTTACTGGCAAGCTTGGCTGCTCGTCATGGTGGGGGTGGGGTGCTGGCTGCAGCATGGGGGGAGGCCAGCTGGACTCAGGTCTCTACTGTCCCACCCTGCCCCAGTCGATTGGCAGGAACGTTTATTCTGTTCCCTGACCTGACCCACCGGGGGTGCCCCCTCCACCCCCGGGACGTATTGCCGGTGGGCCGGCTGCACATTTATTAACACCCACGGAGAGATGAGAAGTAACTTGCCCAAGGATACATGACATGTCAATAGCAGAGATAATGACAGGATTCAGGTCAGCTGAGTCACAGTCCTTACTCTATTGGCTTGAATAAAACATGATATTATTGCGTTGTACAAGATGACCTGAAAATATGTTGTAGGTGCTTGCTCTGATTTTAATATTGTTAAAGAATATTAATATTGGGTTTTATCCAACTGTAAATACATAGTTAGCTTTCTAAGTCTGTAGTTTCCAAACTTTTTGCCTCTGACACCCATTTTGGGACTTAAATTTTCATGTGGTCCCAGACAACAAGAAAGATTAGCATGCCATTGAAAAGCCAACAAATTTACAAGTTTAGTAATTTAACGCACTCACAATCGTTATAGTAACTCTTTGTCTCTCCTGTATGCACTCTCTCTCTCTCTCTCTCTCTCATGCATTCACTTGCAGTATGGGCACATTTCACACTAAGGGCGTTTATAGACGATCCCGCTGACAAGTGGGATCGCTAAATGCCGGCTTCCCCCCCCCCGCCTTCTCTGCATGCCGTGTCTGCTGTTCAGACACGGCGCAGAGTGCGAGTGCGCATGCGCGCCCTTCCGCGCATGCACACTCGCCCACAGAACCTGGAGTGCGGCGTAAAGCCGGCACTTTGGAAATCCGCGTCGGAGGGGCAGGATCGCCTGCCGCCTCCGACGTGGATTAAAAAGCAGCCGCAGCGAGTAGACGAGCGCCAAGAAAGGCGGCTGATCAAAGGATCAGCTACCTTTTTGGTCTCGTCTATAAACGCCCTAAATCCAGACCCAGCTGGGTACTGTCAGAAGGGGCTTGCTGCACTAGCAACACTGTGCATGGCAATTCCCATGCAGGACTACTGTTCTGATTGTAAAAGAGCCATAGAGAAGAAAGCATGGTTTGCCCTTCTTCCAAGATCTGGGCTTTTTGTGAATACATCTTTAGTGTTTCTCCTCTCTCTCACCCACACCCATAGCCAAATCCTAGACCTGAAACTGTCTCATTAGCAAATTGCCAGGGCCAGAACTGAAGCTACGGTGGCAGCTGCATTAGCTGCTGATATTAAAGCTGCCCTAGCCTAAACAATGGCAGTCTAGTACTGAAGTCATTTGTTTCGTCATGTGGCCCTATTTGCAGCTTAGTTTGGGACTGCTGGTCTAAGTCAGTTTCTTTTCGGTGCTGCCACTGTCTGTTAGGTCAGATTTGGATCTCAGTGACACTAGAGTAGGTACTAGAGTAATTATTCTAACTAGAGTTCTTCTCTATTCACAATGTTGCAACCAAGATTCAAATATGGCCTAATCTGTGATACTAATCCATTTATAACTAAAAACGACCAGGTACGATTTTGGCTATGAAACTCATAGACCTAGTTTTCTAACCCATTTCAGATTAAACAAACAGTATATTTGGTTTATAAATTTTGTTTTATTAGGCTTGCCAATTATCTTATAATACGTTAATAAGAAACACCCATTGATACTGTGAATGCCATCTTTTGTAACCATTATGCCAGCAATAAAGGGTGGTCATTTGCCATGAAAAATAAAAACCAAGGTGCTGTTTCACTATACAGAGACGCAGTCGTGAAAAAAGACAGCTATTCAATTGCAAATTGAGCCAGATCATGTTTTGCAGTGCTCAGCTACATTTGCCCTAGGAGCTGAATGCATCCCTGGGGATCACAAGGAGTTCTCTTGAAAGACATTATTGGGACTAGGATGGGTTACGATGTTAGATTCTGATCCCCTGAGCTTTAATTACCTTATTGCCATGTGTAATTATTTCAGAGCACAGGTCTGATATTACCCAATATGTGGTAATTGGCTGAGGAAGGTTATCTTGAATTGCTCTGAGTTCATTGTCTCCTAACCTGAACTATATCAGACCAGGGGTATATTTTTTTCTGATCACAATCAGCTAAGATTTCAAATCTGGTACTCTTAACTAGAAAACATGGCTTTACCAATTTGGAATCTGGCCTCATTCTTCTCAAGTAAATGAAATTGAAACATTATTGCTGCTGTCCTTGGCCGCAAACATTTCACTTTATTCCTCTTTTCCCGCTTTGGAACGCTGTGCCATGGCTTTCAATTTTTAGTCTCATCTTTTATTTTTCACCTGGCCGTATCCATTTGGATTTTGTCTTCACTTTATGAGAAATAAAAATGGTCACAGCCACCTGCAGTTGAAGACTAGAAATCAGAACAGAGCCACTGCAATAATTTATTTCAGGTTCATGAAAAAATTCTTATTCCTGATCAATATTATTTTAGTGTTTAGTCGACAAAGCCAGTATCCATTGGTTGTCAAATTGAACAATGAAGCTTGAAAGCTTTTTTCTTCCTCTCATAAGCCACTCTGTCTGGCAGCAGCAGCTGACATTGCTAACTTTGCAAGGTTGTTACACCACCTGTGCTGGCTTAGAAGGACAATGACACTGTCGTTTGCTTTTCTGGCAAAGGCATGGAACTACATGACTAGGGCTGAAAGGATCAGGCAACAGATAGGAAGTAGTTCAAATGATATATTTTAATGAACCAACATCTGTTGGTGAGTATGCAATTATTGGGCTACACAAGGTCCTTCCTCCGACATGTAAAGTAACAGCAGTCTGAACAAATGTAGGACAGGTATCTATAGAACAGCAACTTTAATTTTTATATGCCTGATGAAGGGCCCTGTACGGCCGGAAAGCTTGCATACTCTTACCAAGAGATGTCATCCTATAAAAGATGTCTGTACTATTTTGTCTCCATCTGTGACATTTGGGACCAACACGGAAGCCATACTCTCTCTAGACTGATCAGTCAACACATTCAAATGGAGGCTAAGGCTGCTTTTAGATGAGTGGTGCGCGCTAACTTTTCAAATTACCGCGGGCAGCTTTTAGATGAGACCTCTTGCGCGTCGTCATCGCCACTCACACATTCTTTTAATACCATGGATTAAATACCTTGATATTTGAAAAGTCACTATATGACATCCCGTGAGCGCACGCCACTCATCTAAAAGCGTCCTAAGCCTCAGACATGCGTAACAGTGCCTTTCCCCTTGCCCTACTTCCACCAATTCAGACATTACTCAACCGTCTTCAATTACTATTAGGCCTATCCGCTCCAGGTCTATCTTTATTTATTTATTTACATTTATAGGCCGCCCCCTCATGCCCACGGCATCCCGGGGTGGCTCACAACAATTAAAACAACAATAAAACTCATAAAACATCACAGAATAAAATAATTAAAAAATAATAATGCCTCCCAACATTTACTATAAAACCCCTCAGCCTATCCTACCCTCCCACCCTCCCCTCCGAAGGCCTGGGCGAACCGATCAGTTCTACTGCTCTGCTCAGTCACACCTCCTCCCCACTTCTGACTGGTATTGCCCAACCATTTCTTGTCTCTCTATTGCCAAGGCTCTGTTGTACTTACTTCACTCTCATTCAGCTCCTCTGGCCTCTATTCCGAAAGGCAGCTCGATATCAACGTGTGTGCAGTACAGCTACCTCCCAGATCTTTATTCCTGCACTCACTTGGACTGATTTAAGTAGGGAGTAACTATTTATGTGATCACAAAGTTTTTGTAGGGTTGTGGCCCTAGATGGTATCACATTGACTCCCTTATTGTATAAAGAAAGGAAAACCATGTAGAACACGTGCCTGTCGCAGCAACAGACACTCCACAAAAATCTAAAGAGGATGAAGATTTGGACCACTTTTTAAAATGGACCCTCCCTTTTTGGTTTGAGACTTTTCTGAAGCTCATTATGATTGCCTTAAAATTAAGTATTAAATATTCAGAAACACTTATTTTTGAGTACTTTGGTTTAATTCAGATTGTTTGAAATTTTAATAGCGTGCTTTAATTTTTAATGTCAGCCTTGACATGCATATAAAAATGCAAAATCCATTCTTTGAACAAAACAAATCACTGATATAGATTCCACAGAAGGGGAGAGTTATTCCCCGCCTCCCCCTGCCGTCATGAAATGACTAGTAGACATGTGCAGGCCTTGGGATATTTTTTCTAGAGATGTTTAAAGGTATAGGTCGTAGTAATATTTTCAAGTAACCCCATTCTGTCTATTCCATGATATATCTGTGGCTGTAGTTACAGGAATATACAACTTTCATATCCTCAGGTATGCCAAATGATTTCCCTTCTTTAAGGCAGTCTTTTCTTTTGCTGTGGCTAATTAACGAAGAACATGATCTTTTAAAAACTGGCAGATTCTATTTGGGAGCTTCTGAATCATTCTCATCTATCAAGCCAGACCTGACTGCATTGTATCCAGACTTTCTACCATTTTTCAATTAGGTCTGACACCCCAGAAGACATGGTATATTCTTAAGGGCTACACAGAATACAAAAGACATATAGATCCAGACAGTAAATTAGATGGAAGTTAAATTATCCCGAGTTCTTTGTGGACAAAGAGCAAACGCATTATCCGTGCACCTTTTGTTTACTGATCTGATGCCAAACAGGTTACTATTGTGAAGTGTAGCCTAGTTAGCAAGCTTCACAGAGCGATCTTAGGGACCCCACTGAGACTAAAGTCTGCATTAATATTCTCTTGGCACCAAAAGGACGCCATTCATTTCTGCTCATTTACAGTACTAATTACATATAATAATTTTAGGTTTTAGTTAAAGCAACCACCCTTCATATACATATACAGCATTGTAACGTTACTCATGTCTCAGCCCTAATTAAAACCTCCCGTAGCATTTGTTAAAATTTGGCTCAACTGTTTAACAGCTTTCATAGCATGGTACTTTCCAGTGGAAAACACTGCACTCACCTTCTCTCCCTTTTGCCTTTCTGCAGTTTTAGTTGTCTAATTAAGAGAAGCCATTAATTTGCGAGCTGTATTCATCGCACAATGAGTAATGCGGGTTTTGTACAATTTTAAAGAATCTACATTAGAGTCAAGCTACATAAAGAGCTCTTATTAGGAAAAAAATTCACAAACTGACATGGACTTATGTTTTAGAGGTATAGGCAAGCCCACAGAAAGAGGAAAAATGGAATGTACCTTGGGAGAAAATGTTCATTTTAAGGCTACAGTATGAGGCTGACTTTGATCCTCAAGAGGATTTTGCATGCTGCGTTATTCAGAATGCATGGGGAGAAAATATAAGCTAAACGTGAATGAACCAATTTATTAGGTGCAGAGTGTCAAAGAGCAGGAAAATAAGTGTGAAAATGCAAAATAGTGGAAAGATTACTATGATAAAGCTTCTCTGGGCAAGACATGACTTGATAATGACTCTGATTGTAGGGGTGAAAGCTTCAGTTCTGTGCCTGCAGTTCTGCATCTATATATAACATGGAAACATCTTTTTGGTATGTTCAGACATTTACAGATCAAGGGCTGAAGTCAATGGCATTACTCTGGAGGGAATGGTTTTAGAATTGTCACTTTGGCTTACGGCTATCACCTTTGGTCACACTGAAGGCATTTTCAGACAAGACACTCTTCACCCACTACCCACCCACTATACATGTTACAGGGATGCAGTGTTGCCCTATGAGTGTCCTGTAACTTGTATAGAGGGTGGGAGGTGGGTGGGGAGGGTCTTGTCTGAAAACACCCCGGGTAATGGTTGCTGACACAAGGCTGGTCATTGAGTAACAAGTAACATCAGCTTGTCCTTCTGAATGAGCAGAAGTCAGCATGAGCGAGGCTATGAGTAGTATAAATGTTTTCATAGTTATTTGTGCCTGGAGAATTGTGTATTTGTGGGAGCAAAGTCAGTAACTGAATTAAAACCCTTTTAGAAGTCAGGGCCACTATAAATCTTTCCAGGGGGTACTAGATGTGGTTGAAGAGGAGAGGTTTGGGATCTACTGCCATTACGGAGAACCAACAATAAGAACTGAAGTCATTGCAGGACTTGTGCTCTGGTTTAGTGGGAGCATTTTAGAAATTGGATTTTCAGTCTGTAGTGGGAAAGATGCAACTTGTATTATGCTGGAGGTGAGCCCAAGTTGTGAAAGTAGGATTACACCAAAACCTCCTCCAGCTCTTGGGTGGTATTTGGTTGCTGTGTTTGGAATTAGGTTTACTATAGAGACTGGCCTGCTTGATAAAATTTAGGGGGACAGGCAGAGTCTGGTTGTTTCAGAACTTCAGCCACAGTTTGAATTAACATTTTCTCAACTTGAACCAAGATAGGGATGGAGGAATAATAAGACGTATATGCACGTGCTTGAGGAATGCTTATGGCACTATTTCCCAAAATCTGAGATGTGCCTGCTTAGTTGGTACAAAGAACTATCCATGTGACATAGACAAGCCCCTGAATTGCTGTCCAGACAGGAGTCTCTGCAGTTAGAGACCAGGACACCATGCAAAACATGGCTTGCTTTCTCTGGGCATAGTGGCGTAAATGTGATGATGTTTGTGCAATGTTAGGGCCTTCTAAGCTTGTGGCATGTGAGTAAGAAATTGGCTCCAAACATTATATTGAAGGTCATGAGGACATTAACAATTTGGCCCCATCCACAGTCATTTAGCTGTGTGAACATTAAATCAAACAAAATGTTGTTAGCTGCCCCGAGATGCTTATATCAGAAGGGGGCAGCATATCATTTTAAATAATAAATAAATAAATATAAGAACCTTTAGCACTTACGTCCACTTAAACTATTCATTAAACAGCTAAATATTAACAGCCTAAAACAACTACTCCATGCAGTTCTGCTTGGAAATTTGTCCAAATACTTTATACCAACTCAAATAGCGGTGCTACGATTTGCATGCATGTGTGATCAAGGAAGGGAGAAGGAGAGGACAAATGGCTTTTCCTTTCTTTCTAAATGCCACCACCTTGGGTAATTTCAGAAGTGATGCCACCAGAGTCAACCACACTGGATCACAGTGGATCCAGTGTGGTGGCTGTGATGGGTGGCACGCCTATTTGAACCCCGCCAGATGTTCACCATGGTGAATTCCTGGCGGGGTTCAAAGCTAACCACGGTTCTGCGGGTGAGGCCGGTCTCACCTCCAGAACCGTGGTTAGTTGAACCATGATCAGAAAAGGGGCTATAGTAACATGTGTTACACTGTCCTGTTCCTGAGCGTGGTCTGGACTGTGGTACGGGATCGGACGCAGTGGCCGCATTCGCTGCTGCACCCGCCCGTCTCCCTGATGGTGGGCAGATGTGGGAGCGTGGGGGGCGGGGCTGTGCAGCTGCACGTCGCTTCGCACGGCCCCGCCCTCTACGGGATTCCCCTGTGTGATGAAGCCAGGACGTCTAAAGGACGGCCAGCTTCATCACTGACCAGGATACGAGATGGATCCCAGTCTGGGTTTCAGCGTGTTGGGCCTGGAGGCCCAGCATATCTGAAATTACCCCTTGTTTCCATTTCTTACCATTTGACAGCGAGGTTATGACACTGTAGCAAGTATTCTCACGAAAATCCCCCCGCTAAGCGCCTTGTGTGCTGTGGGGGATTTTTGGGCCCGCCTCTTTGAGGAATGGGGCACCGGGGCATCTTCTTGAGCTTTCCCGTTGAATGCGGGACCAGGGGCAAGCTGGCTGCAGCGTTCCAAGCTGCAATCCGCTCGAAATTGCAGCTTGCAAGGCTTAGACGGAGGCGTGAAAAGGCGCCTTCCTGATTGGCCGGTTCAGGCCACTTGGTGCAGTGTGCTGTGCAGCCTGTCACTCAGTTGGCGGTGCGCTGAAGAAGTGGACGGTTGTTTCAGCGGTCCTGGGCTGCGGTGAGGATTGAGTCTCCCCCCATCCCTACACTTCTACTTCCCGAGCTGTTCTGGGGACAGGGAGCTGCTGCAGCAGGGGAGTGCCCCAGCTAGGTCGTGGTCCAGGTTCTTTGACTGGTGGGAAGGTCCCCCTGCCCGTCTAGTTCTGCGTGCGGTTTTGTGATGGGGAGCCGCAGCGGCAGGGGAGTTTCCCTGCTGGTCGTTCCTCGGGTCCCTGGACTGGCGGGAGGGTTCCCCCCCCTTTTGGTGAAGTTGGGCTTGGGGGAGTGGTATGAAGTCAGGCAGGGGTGGCAAGCAAGCAGGGGTCCGCTGCACGAGGGGTGAGGAACTAGGAGGGATTGCCCCCAACCCTCCCCCCCTGCAAGCTGTGCAGGTGGCCTTTGGGGGTATCTGGAGCAGAGAGGAGAGTCCCCACCTGTGCAGAGTGGGGGTGCAGCTCTGAGTTGGCTAGGAGGGCAGGACTATCACACATGGGTAGAAAGAAGGGGACGAAGGGGGTTAGTGCCCCCTCAGGTGGTGGGGTTGGGACCGTATGTAGTGAAAGGGGGAGAGTCAACAGGGTGGCATCAGGGCCCCCTCTAACTGCCCAACTGGGTGGGTTAGCACCTGTACAGGGCCAGACGATGGCTGGGAGCAGGGTCTGCACCACAGTGGAAGGGGGAGGGGGCAGGAGAGTTGACGGGGCCTTCTGCCATGGAGGATTTGCTGAGGCAGGCTGGGGCTGCCTTACAAACGGAGGGCCCTGCGCCACCTGGTGGGCATTAAGCAGCAGCGCAATCCTGCCAACCAGTCCAGGCTGCATCAAGTGAGGGGTGCCAGGACGGTCAGGGGCAGGTGTTGTTACAGGCTCTTGAGGTCAGGATGAGCGCTTGGGATGGAGTTCTGGGGAGGTTGGTGGAGTCCGGCTTCTTGAGTGCTGCCCCAGGGCAAATTGGGAGCACAGCGATGGCTGGGGTTGTAAGTAATCCATTCTCTGTTTTGTCCCAACCTAGTTCAAGTGCAGCAGGCGGGCACGGGCAAGCGGCAGTTGGCGGGGCCTCTGGAGCAAGCAGCCAGGTGGTTGAGGAGCTCGCAAGAAAGGTTGATCGTATGGAGCAACAGATGTTCCGGATCGCAGCCTTACTGGAGGCCAAGGGCAGGGGGCGACAGCGAGTGTGCCTCCTATCGCACCGGCACAAGCTGGATTGCCTGCACAGGTGGTCAAAAACGTGGGGGATGGTGAGTATGTCAGGCAGAGTGGTTTAGTTACAGGGGCTGCGCAGTTTCTCAGGAGTCCCAACTGCAGGGAGGGGGCAGTGAGGCCACGTTACCACCCATTGCCAATCAGGTTTCACCCTCGCAAGCGGAGGGGACCGTGGGCTTTGTACCTGTAGCACGGGTGCACCAGCAGGCACCAGGGGTGCCATTTGTGGGGCAGAGTGGTTTGGGTCAATTGCGGGTGCAGCAGGACCCGAACAGATTATTGTGAGTGGACAATGTGTGGCGTCCACAATCGGCGGTGGGTCCAGTTAGCCATGCCGAAGCGACTAGAGTGGGGCTAGGTCAGGTGGGGCTAGGTCAACCTCCCCAAGGGCAAACTCAGGAGGGAGCTGGAGGTATAGCAGGAATGTCAGCGGCGTCACTAGTGCTTGCTGTTGAGGTACCCCCATTGCGGGGCGGGTATGCGAGGGTTTTTCCTCCCATGGGCGTGCACTTAACTCAGTCCACGCGTGAAAAGATATGGAAAGGGGAGTATATCAATTTGTTTGCCATCTTGTTTTGTGACCCGGGGCCGGATCCTAATGCAAAGCTTGAGCCCCGGGAATACGAAAGAGCGAAGCGCAGGAAGATAGACAAAAACTGGGCTAACTGGGAGTCAGCATTTATAATTTATGCCGGCGTAGTCATGCAGGCTTTTCCGGAGAGGGCTGTGGCCCTCTGGAAATATTTTGATATCGTGAGGCGGCTAAGGGTTTGGGTGGCTAAGGTATGATGGGGCTTTTAGGCAGAATGCCTCCATCATGCCAGAGGTCAGATGGGATGTAAAAGACCACGACCTCTGGATAGAATGCATTTAAGAAAAAGATGTAGCCAGAGCGGATAGCGGCCATGTGATAGTGAAGGGTGGTGGACAGCCGACGGATAATTTTCGTAGTGAACTGCCCAAGAAAGGGGGTTTGGCGCTGGTGTGCTGGGACTTCAATGAGGGGTCTAGGTGTTTTTGTGTCAGTTGCAGGTTCAGGCATTCCTGCCTGCAGTGCGGCGGGCCCCACCCCTTTTCTAACTGCTCTAGATGAAAGAGCAGGGGACAGAGGGGTAAGCACCCCTTTCCTGGGGGGGGGGAGCATGTGGTGGTGGTGCCCACCAAGCAGGTGCTAACAAGGGCGCCAACGCCAGTTAAGTGGTGGGTTCTTAAGGAGTTGTTGGTCGATTACCCATTAGAGGGGGTCGCTCGTTATGTAGTTGAGGGGTTTCGTTACGGTTTTGAAATTTTGTTTCAAGGGGTTCGGGAACACATGTCTGCGCGAAACTTGAAATCAGTGATGGGTTTGGAGGAAGTTGTGGAATGGAAGATAAATAAGGAAGTTTTGGAAGGCAGGGCTGCCGGCCCGTTTCATAGTTTGCCTATGGACAACTTGAGAATTTCGCCACTGGGTATTGTTCCCAAGAAGGCCCCCAGGGAGTATAGACTTATTCACCATTTGTCTTACCCCAGAGGGTCTTCCGTGAATTATGCTATCCCGCATGAAATATGCACGGTGCAGTATGCGTCATTCGATGTTGCAGTAGAACTGGTTCGTCAATGTGGAAGGGGGGCGCTAATGGCAAAGAGCGACATCAAATCTGCATTTCGCCTTTTGCCTGTCCACCCGAGGGATTTTGACCTGCTTGGGTTTTCATTCGGGGGTCAGTTCTATTATGACAAGGCTATGCCCATGGGATGTTCCATCTCATGTGCGGCCTTCGAGAAATTTAGCACAGCACTGGAGTGGATTGTGAAGTGTAGGGCGCGGTCTGGTCATGTGACACATTATTTGGATGATTATTTTTTTATAGGTGAAGCGGGAGCTACGGCATGTGGTGATTTGTTGGGACTGTTCAGGGAAGTTGCTAAGTTAGTTGGGGTGCCTTTAGCAGAAGAAAAAACCAAGGGACCTGCACCTGTGATTACTTATTGAGGCATAGAATTAGACTCGGTCAGAGAGTTGTCGCGGCTGCCTGAGGCTAAGCTTGCTGAGCTGCAGAAGGAGGTACAAGCATGTAGAGCAGCCAGTAAAGTTACTTTAAGAGTGCTGCAGTCATTGCTTGGTAAGTTAAACTTTGCTTGCCGTGTTGTGGCTCCAGACTGGGCTTTTCTATCACGGTTATATGCCAAGACAACTACGGTATCATTGCCTCACCACCACATCCGGGTGACAAGAAAAATGAGGGAAGATTTGGATGTTTGGCTAGAGTTTTTAAGGACACATAATGGGGTTAGCTTGTGGCGCGAGTTGTACTTGCTTGAGGTGGAATTACAGGTCCACTCCGATGCAGCCGGTGTGGCTGGGTTGGGAATTTATTTTCATGGTCGCTGGTGTGCCAAGAGATGACCTGAACAGTGGGAGGATTCAGGTATTTTGAGGGACCTGACCTTTTTGAAGCTATTTCCTATTGTGGTGGCCGTCCATTTGTGGGTGGACTGTTTTCAGGATAAGAGGGTTGTGTTCTGGTGTGACAATTTAGCTGTGGTTCATGTGGTTAATTCGCTTTCCTCCAAGTCAGAGAGAATTATGCGTCTCGTTAGGGTGTTTGTGTTGTGGTGTCTGCAGCATAATACAGTGTTTAGTTCAAGACATATTTCGGGGGTTCAGAATGAGATAGCTGATGCTCTCTCTCATTTGCAGATGCAGCGTTTTGGGGAGCTTGCTCCCTTCATGAGGAAGGAGCAGGACTTCGTCCCAAGACAGCTTTGGAGTCTTGGAGGCTAGAACTGATGGACACGGTGAAGGGTTCTGTGTCCTCTGTGACTTGGCTGGCATACGAGAGGGCGATCAGGGAATTTTTAGGGTTTGCCTGGGCCCGTGGGTGGGCGTTAGTGATCCCGGTGCATCTGGACCAAAGGGTGCAGTTCGGACTTGAATTGCACAGGAAGGGTTTAGCGGCAGGTACCATAGCCGCCAGATGGTCCACTTTGGCTTTTATGGCTAAGTTAGTGGGGGTGCAGGATTGCGATGTGTCCTCAGTGCTTAAGGCAATGGTTGTCTCATGGAAAAGGCAGGGCCCTGTTCGGGTTGATCATAGAGTCCCATTGTCCCCCAAGATTTTGGCTGACGTGGTAAGCAAGTTGGGGGAGGTGTGCTGCGATCCTGCGGAGGTATGTTTGTTTCAGGCAGTGTTTATGGTAGCCTTTTTTGGGGCCATGCGAATTGGTGAGTTGGTAGTTAATTCCCGGAACGACAAGTCAGGAAGGGAGTTGCAAGTTGGTGATGTAACTATGACTAGGGTAGGTATGGAGGTTCAGATTAGTTTTTCCAAAACTGATCAGTTGGGAAGGGGCTCGAGGGTAGCACTGGCCCGGTCTATAGAACCGCTTATCTGCCCGGTAGTATGCACGGAAAATTATTTAAAGGTCAGACCGGGTTTGCCTGGATCACTGTTCATACCCCAGTCGGGTCTCCCTTTGATCCACTATCAGTTTTTGGCAGTATTAAAGCGTTGCTTGATGCTACTGGGGTAGTCTGGGGTGGTGTTTAGGTCTCATTCATTTAGGATTGGAGTGGCCTCATCTGCGGCCGCAGTCGGTTTCCACCCCCCTGAGATCCAGAGGGTAGGCAGATGGTGTTCTGGGGTGTTTAAGTTTTATATTCGCCCATTCCCAGTATTATAGATTCTGGTCCGGGCAGCATGTAAGTGATGGTTTGTATTTAATTCTTTTTTCATAGAAGGTGCCCGTAATCCCCAGAGAAAGGTAATCTGGATCATTGACCACAGTTTTGTCAGGTGGGCAGCTAAACGAGTAAAGGCAACTAGCTGGGGGACACAGCTTGGCCTGGCTTCAAAGGGTTTTGTTGTGTGGAAAGGAAGGAGAGGGATGCTGTGGCCTCAGCTTATGCCCTGAATGTTGGGTTGGGCAGGGCAGGTAGATCCCAACCGGATGTGATATTAATCCATCTGGGTGAGAATGATTTTTCAAGGGGATCCGGGCTGGACCTATCAATAATGATAAGGCACGATTGGGTCTGGTTGAGGGAGCTTTTTCCGCAGGCCACTCTGGTTTTCATGGAAATGTTGCAAAGGATTAAGTGGCTAGGAGCTGCTAATCCTAGAGCGGTGGATAGAGCTCGAAAAAAGGTTAATGGAGAGGTCAGGAAATGGATTGCCCCCCTGGGTGGTATTTGGCTCTGTCATCCTGAAATACGATGGACCAGGCCAGAACTCTTTTGGCAAGATGGGGTGCATTTATCTGAAATTGGATTGGATTTGTATATTGGGAACATAAAAAGGTTATTACAAAGGCTGGTGTGAAATGGTATGGAAGGGCATATATAATTTGCTTGGGTGATCTGGGTTGTGTCATGGGGGTGTTCAAGCAAGCGTAGCTGCTGAACTTGTGGCGGTGTTCAGTACCATAGGATTAAACTGGTAAGGGCTTTATAGCCTGGGTGTATGGGCAGATGATGGGGTTCATTCTGCAAGTTGTACCTGGTGGGTAATTTAGGGGATGGGTGCCCCAAATTATCACAGGAAGGAAGGGCAGGCGTTGTGTGCATATGGGTAGGATTTAAGCGGTCCCAATGTTTGCATCAGCAGCGTCTGTTCTTCTTGAAGAAATGGATCAAGTCGGTCCATTGAAGGGGGATTGGACCGGTATCTCCAATCCAGAATGGTTGACATTATGGTACGGAATGTGGGGGTGGGAGGGGGGTGAGAGATTGTTGAAGGGTTAAGTTATATCATCTTGTCACACACACACCCTTGTTATTCACCCAAGTTAATCTGGTATAATTTTAATCAGAATCTAATTGGTATTCTAATTGAAAAGGGTCTGATTAATTGGATATACTAACTTGACTCACAATTTTGCATGAAACAATTTGGATTAGGGTAATTGGCTTTTAATTCTATCCACCATTATTCATGGTTGGTAATTGAGTTTAATTGACTTAATTGGTTTTCTTGTTTCTTAACAGGTTATTAATTAAATTTGGCTTCAATAAAACAGCTGTGGCCAGTTTTACCCATATCTTTTGTGTCTGTGCCTTGTTCCTAGTGCGGGGGCAATCCCCCCGATAAGTGCCTTGTGCGGTGCGGGGGATTTTGGGGCCCGCCTCTTTGAGGAATGGGGCACCGGGGCGTCTTCTTGAGCTTTCCTGCTGAATGCAGGACCAGGGGCAAGCTGGCTGAAGCGTTGCAAGCTGCAATCCGCTCAAGGCTTAGATGGAGGCGTGAAAAGGCGGCTTCCTGATTGGCTGGTTCAGGCCATGTGGTGCAGCGTGCTGTGCAGCCCATCACTTGGTTGGCGGCATTGTGAAGAAGCCCACCCACCCACCCCTTGACTGGTACCATGGATCTAATCCAGTCACCTATTTAGTGTGGGATCAGGAAGGAATTTTTCCCTCGAAGAAGGGTTTTTGACTTCCTCACGGTACCATTAGGATTGGAAACATCGGGGTTGGATGTGTAGGCCTGTTGTTTTAATTGTCGCGGCTGTCGCAGTGTTCAGTACCATAGGGTTAAACTGATAAGTGCTTTATAGTCTGGGTGTATGGACACATGATGGGGTTCATTCTGCAAGTTGTACCTGGTGGGTAATTTATTATTTTTATTTAATTTATTTATTTAATAGATTTATACCCCACCCCTCCTGCTAAAGCAGCCTGGGGATGAGCGCCCCAAATTATCACAGGAAGGAAGGGCAGGCGTTGTGTGCATACGGGTAGGATTTAAGCAGTCCTGAGGTTTGCATCAGCAGCGTCTGTCCTTCTTGAAGAAATGGATCAAGTCGGTCCATTGGAGGGGGATTGGACTGGTATCTCCAATCCAGAATGGTTGGCATTATGGTACTGAACGCAGCGGGGTGAGAGATAGTTGAAGGGTTAAGTTATATCATCTCGTCACCCCCCCCCCCTTGTTATTCACCCAAGTTAATTTGGTATAATTTTAATCAGAATCTAATTGGCACTCTAATTGAAAAGGGTCTGATTAATTGGATATAGTTACTTGCCTCACAATTTGGCATGAAAAGATTTGGATTAGGGTAATTGGCTTTTAATTCTATCCACCGTTATTCATGGTTGTTAATTGAGTTTAATTGGCTTAATTGGTTTTCTTGTTGCTTAACAGGTTATTAATTAAATTTGGGTTCAATAAAACAGCTGCGGCCAGTTTTACCCATCTCCTTTGTGTCTGTGCCTTATTCCTAGTGTGGGGACAAACACCCTGGTGCTAAGAGTTTTGCATTTCACAGCAGCATAGAAGTGGTTTCTTTTCACCACCTGTAGCCAGTTAAGAAAACAAAAGGACTTTTGTGGCTGTAAAAGCCCTCGGATAAGCCCTTCTTGCAGGGCCGCAAATTGCAGATGAAAAAATAAATATAGGTACAGAGATATTTTTAAAAAATGAAAATCCGGTATTCTCCTTGTATTGGTCTATAGATAAGGGAGAAAAGAAGAGAGAAAAGAAGGGAGAGGCTGCATCCAGACTGTTTCTATCATGTTCAGTATTGCCAGCTCTTGCAATTATATTGTGATTCTTGTGTTCTAGGTGATCTCTTAATGCCACAGCAGCAGAAAGGATCTCTGCTTTCATTTTTTTTTTAGGTCAGTCCTCAAAGTGCTCTTCCTAAGCAACCTGCATTTCACTTTCATTGGTTTAAGTAGAAGCACATTTCTTTCCCTCATGGTGGGAGAGGAATGCCTGAAAACCTGAATGCGGTGGCTCAGAAAAAGACCACCTCAAGAATATTGTCTATTTACAATCTGCTGATGGAAGCCAGTCTTGTGATTTCTATATAACTCATGACGTGTGGCTATCTGGAGTTAACAACTCTGCATACTTCCAAGACACTGGGAGGCACAATGGGTTAATACACCAGTCCAGAAGTGGGAAATCTGTGGCTCTAGAGTCACATGTGGCTCTTTGGCCCCATTGCAGTAAATGGATGCGACTCTCGCAATTAGGAAACTTGCCCATCCCTGCACTAACCCTTTAGGGCTAGGAGGGCAAATTCTTTTTTAATCCCAATTGGAAAGGTGTTTGGTTATCTCACATACTCTTTCATAGTGGTCTCTCGTACACAACTGGCAAACAAGAGAGACCAAATAGAGGAAAGAATTGGTTTAGAAGTATATTAATACTGCTCCATGGAGATAAGTTTGTTATACTTCTGTTATACTTGCTCTAGTGTCATTGGTGAATTTCCTGGCATCAAAATTCAGCTATGAAAGAAAAATTATATACTTTTAAAGGTAAACTCATCTACATGTTTTCCTGTAAGTTTCACAGTGGTTTCAATGGGAGTTGCTTCTGGTCCTAGAAAATTAGAAGAGGGAAGAAAGAAAAAAAAAGTGCTTTTGTATAAAAGAGATGTATACTGGGCGTAATGCTCATTTGCCAAGTTCGCAAGGAGCCCTGCACTAATTTAAATGGCCTGCCAAATGCCACACTGGATTTCACTGGATGTCAAATGTCCTCATTGACAGCACGATGCATCGTTGTGCAGCATAGGGATGGGACTTTCGGTTTTGGAAAGAACCAAAAGTACCCAATCATGGCCATTTTGGATTAATCCAAACTTTTGGTTCTTTTTCGGTATTAATTGTATTGGATCGTTTGCATTGATTTTTGTATCAGATTTTTAACATTGCAGTTTGTCCCCTTTGACTTCAGTGGGAAAAACGCAATGTTAAAAATCTAATACAAAAATCAATGCAAAAGATCCAATACAACCGATACCAGAACTGAAATACATGAGAACCGAAACTGAAATAAACCGAAACAGAAATTTTGCCCAGAGTCCCACCCTACTGCAGCGTAACCATAGTCATTGGGCTGTTACCTGCAATGTGGAAGTATGGAATGCACCTCTGTAGCTGAGGTGTATTTAGGAGTGGTCACCCGGCCACTCTTAAATTCGGAAGATTTAACCCTAAATTATGTGGAGAAGTGGTGGCGCTATCTGTGCAGTTGACGCTGCATGTGCAAGTGAGAGTGGCGATGGGCAATGATTCCTCTCAATGTGAATAAGGATTTGGCATCCCATTAAGTGCCAAATGCACTGAAGTGTCATGCAACTTACACATATCCCCCTTGCATACCTGCTGCATGAAGAGTGTGCCCAATGTTATTTGCATTTTAACATTCCTTCTGTGAGTGCTTTTGGACCAAATGCTGTGCTCTCACACTCTGCACATTAACCTTTCCCAGAGTGTTTAATTCTGCACTCAGTTATAAGGTCAATGTCCTCTGCTGAACTTTTCTTTATTGCGTAACAACTAAGTATCTGCAGAATTAGAGAGCGAAAGATCTTGAAGGCAGAAGTGCTCATCAGTGTCTCTTGACTAGCATTACTACAATCTCAATTTAGAAGGAGCCGGTGTTATATGTGAAGTGGAACACAGGGCCGGCCTTAGACTCTGTGGCGCCCAGGGTAAAAGCAAAATGGGAGACCCCCATGGTGTTTTACATATTATCTCTCTCTCTCTCTCTCTCTCTGACACACACACACACACACACACACACACAGAGGCTCTCCCCTCACCTACTCTCTCTCTTTCTCTCCTTCCCCCTTTCACACACACAATTCAGGGTTCAGTGATATATTGAAAGTGAGGGGAAGGGACAGGGCCCCATAGGAAGCAGCCACACTGAGAGTCGTGGGCAAAGAGTGGCCCACTGGCCCGTCAGAAACAGTCCGACCTGGGGCCTCAGGAGCACTGAACCTGAGGCCCCCAGGACTGGTCTCCTTGCAGGGCCCCCTCAGACCATGGTATCTGGGCCATAGCTCCCACTGGCCCTGCTTAAGACTGGCCCTGGTGGAACAAAACTATTCTAGGAGACTGAGAGGGGATTCACACGTGCGTTTAAATCACACAGAAGCCTTGGCGGCATAGTGCGATTTAAACGCATGTCTGACTGCGGCCCGAGTTACGAAGGGTAATTCATTTCTGAAGTTAATTTATAATGTCTACCCTTTTGCAATAGATTCCAAGGCTAGACGGTGTACTAGGCCTCGAAAAAAAGAGCTCTGAACACACCTATCAAAACCACAATGTCAAAACAGGAATATACTGTCAAAGCTCTAGCATTGCTCCCTCTTCCCCCCAAGTAAATCATCTACAGGAGAGGTAAACTTTGATTTAAACATTTACCCTGTACGTAGGAAATAAATATGCATGTACAGAAGATAACATTTGAACTCCAGACCTCTGGCCAAAAACGCACATGATGTTTGCGCATTCGTCTTGGGGAGGAAAATGTTGCCGAGTCAGATAAACAATACAAATCCTTCAAATTCTCAAGTCAAAATCAAACCTAATATTCCTTTTAAAGGAATAGTCCAACATGTGCTGCCAAGCAGCATAAGTAACCCACTAAAATAAATGCTGTGCCATACAGCTTTCTGCTTCTAAAAACCCTTTAAAAGTGAACAGCAAAACAGGAGAAGACACTGAAGGACATTAAGGGGCACTGACTTGGATGAGGGCTCAACCTTGCAAGATGCTGAATAGCTTAAGCCAGGAGAACACCTAAGCACATGCTTAACTTCAAGCATGTGAGCAGCCAACCAAAGTCAGAGGGCTTGAATACCTGCATCTCTCACTGGATTTCATTGAGATCTGGGTATGTGCAACATGTCCCAGGACCTGGTTCTGCTTAATTAAGTCACACAACATTTCTGTGAGGGAAACATTGTATAGGAATGTTAAAAGAGGGTGAACTGAGGCAAAGGAAGACTAAAGGGCCAGGTCGTGCTTGAGGCCCATCATCAGTAAAGCCTAGAACTGTTGATACCTGCAAGAACTGACCTTAACCACTAGATGAGATTGTCTTGCATGGGGTATTGTGCTACATCAAAGAACGAACACTCCAGGCCATAATAGTTAGATTTGGTGGCTTGTAATCATACCAATATGGAAAAAGCTCTATATAATTAAAATGCAGGACTAGAACAGCTTGCGACTTGTGGTCAGGGGTACAATATTCAAGTATGGCTGCTTAACATTTGGCAACTAAATCCATATGGAGGCACCTATATGAATGATTTGATTGTCAGAGATGCTGACGCCCCACCATTTTCACAGCTTGCAAAGGAAAGTGTGGTTGCTCCGCACCACAGAAAAAGTGGAACATTAAAAATTGTGATGCTTCCAGCTTGCTTCTGGGTTCTAGAATGGCTTAGTCAAATATATTTTTCAAGGTTTTATTGGAATGTTCTAAAATAAGGAATGTTATACAACAGCCATTATTACCATCTGTACGGGTAGACTGTTCTTATCCTTTAGACAACCAGGAATGGAATACTGTAATAAAACGTCACAGTAGTGAGTTGTTTAGCCTCAGAATGCGGACCGATTATGATGATGATGTCATTCCGACAAGTCAGGTAAGAACAAGTTCACAATGGTAGCGTGTGTTTGTTTAAAACCAGCCTGAGATTTGGGGCTTTGCCTACTCTAACAGTACTGGACTGAAAAAAAGGAGTACAGGTAGAGGGGGGAGTGTGGCCCTTTTTGCAAGGATGCCCCCTCCCTCCCCCGGCTCACGTGGGTGGGTGGGCGCATCCATGCAATCGCCGCGGCAGGCAGGTGGGGGCTCTCCTGCGCTCCACCCACCTCCACCCATTGATCACCCACAGAGCAACGGGCGCCAATGGCGGATGCTCCGTGCGTGGAGATGGGTGGAGGTGGGTGGGCATCTGTGGGATGAGCCGCCCACACACTGCCCAGCCGCTGCCTCCACCCATCCCCCACGGACCACAGCGCCTCCGTGGTTTATTTGAAAACGGCCTGCGTGTGTAGTGTGTGTGAAGAGAAAATTGTGAAGAATTTCCTATTTATTTTTTGTTGTTGTTGAAACTGTATCTATTGCAATATGCTCTATTCATCATATTGGCCTGAATCTGTATCATAATGAAGTAACAAAGATTTACAGCTAAACATCCCCCCACAATGATTTTTTTAAAAAAACAAAAAGCTTACCAGGGATGCCTGAGTTATCAGGCCTATTGGATGGTTCCAGAGAACTCATTTTGTTTGTCTGAATTTTTTAAAAACCAGGCTTTTTGCTTGCCTGTGGTTTAAGCATGTGTCTGCTTGATTAACTGTGTCACAAGATGCTGTTTATGCAAATATCTCAGAACAAAACTTCAGAAGAATGTGTCAACTATGCTGTTGTAATTTTTTTTTTTTTTTTTGTATTCTAAATTATCCAGAACTTCACATGGCTGGCTTACAAGCTTATTTTCCAGATCACTGAAAGCAATGAGAGAATCTTTTGATAAACACAAGCAAAAGAAGCTTAAAATCAGAGGCATCAGTTTCTAAAGGAGTATTTCTAGAAGAGCCGTTGACCATATTTTCCCTAGTCACTGCTCATATGCATTTTAGGAAGTATGTTAGGTTACAGGACAAGCATAATCCAGTTTACTTTTCTAAGGCTATTGAGGAAGTAGGTATAAAGGTCCAATTGATTTTTGTGGTGGGGTTAAAGCTAATTATCAAACGTTCAATAGTCACATACATTCATCACTTTTTAGCACATTCCCTTCTCGGAATTTAATTCTAGAAACAGAATACTGTGTGACTGAACCCCGTGCATTACTGTACTAAATTCACAGTCTCTCCAGTTTTTTAAAGCACACGTCTAATTTGCTGGGAGGAAAGGAATCTGTGGTGGTTTACTCTAAACTTTTTTAAAAATAAAATGTAAAAAGGTCAAAATTAATGAAGAAAATGGAGAATTCAGGGTTCCATTGGAGGAACATCCCAGTGCTTTTAGCAATTCACTTGAAATGAGGGAGGAAAATCAGTCCTTTTAACATTTTAAAGCTTTCATAGCCTAATGAACCGTGCTACCTCCTGTAGTTTCTACTGAGTTGAAATTTCTGCAAGAAACTGTCTCATTAGCATTAAGTAGAAGCAGACTGGCCAACTTTTATTTTGGCTTCCTGGAATGTTTTACCTCTCAGATTCGTATTTAACTGATGAAGTATCACTACCTCAAGTGATTCCTCAAGAAGATGAAAAATGTTAAGGACATCTAAATGACTAGTGCCTTCCAAACTCAATTAATCTTCCCTGAAGATGAGAAAATTGTGCTTTATCTGAAAAGAAGAAATTCCTTACCAGTAGAATAACAGTCCAAAGTGAAGGGACACATCTCCTGTCCTTTATCTCCCCACAAAGCCCTGTCACTGACTTCCCTTCCCACCCACCCAAAAATGGCTCTGGCTCTACGAATGCGGCTGATTGTGGAAACTTATTGCACACATTTATTCATGCAGTGTAGGAATTACATTTTGGGTTTGGCTGAAAATTAATAAAAAGGAGGATAGATGTACGTTAGGGGAGGACAAACCTCTTATACAGTGAATATATGATTTATGTCTCATTACAGGCAGGAATTTGACTGGTAGTCTGTAAAAGGCAGGGAAGAGAGATTGTGCATTCACATACGTGAAAGATTTGGGGGAGAAACAAGTGGCTCATTGGAACTTTTGGATGCTTCTGTTGATTAGGTTTTACATGTCCTGCAGAAGACAAATACAAGTGGTCTGAGTAATTAATACTGCCTGTGAGCAGGATTCACTCTTTTCTACTATTTTTTATTTTGAATTTTGGTTTCAAGGATTTCAAAATCAAAGGCCAGATTCACTGGTCTGGCTGAACTATGTATTCAGCTAATTTGAGAATGGCTCCTGGAGTAAAGGAGAGGCACCTACAATAGACAATTCCTCTGAAAGGGGTGTGTGGATAAGGGCATCAAAATGAGACTGTGTTGAAAAAAACAACCGTATAAAGGCAGTTCTGTGCACAGGGAAAATCCTCAGAAGACTGGATCCAGGATTTACTAACTTTCTGGCTGCACTGCATCATTAAAGAGATGCAAAGCAGTGTTAGCAAGGCTGAGAAACTTTCCTGAACTCCTAGAGTACAACAGCTTCACATATGATCCTAGCTACTCATGTGAGATCTGTGCTCCTAATGTATTTCAGAATCTAATTGATTGCACCTAGAGCTGAAATGAGTACCCGCCAAAATGAGCGAAACCCCGTTGGATCTGAAGCATCCAACCCAAAATAAGCGCACTGAGGAATGAACACTACCTGTCTGATTTCAGAGCAACTGAATGTTTTCATATTTCCCAGTTCAGTTTTTTTGGTTTGTTCTTTGTTTTAATATGTCTTTGTATATTTTTTTGGCGTCCCCCTGGTGGTTTGTAAAAAATGTTTTAAGATGTAGTATTTATTTATATTTATATTTGTATTTATACCATTGTATTTTTATTTGTGTTTTTATTGAATTGTTAGCTGCCCCGAGCTGCTTTTTGGGGCCATAAAATAGTTAAATAAATAAATACATAAATTTGGTTTGGCCATTTCCAGTTTTTAGTCATTCTTTTTCCACCACTCATTTTCATTGTTCCTGGTTGAAAATGAACGAAAAACAAGAAACAGACGAAATGAAAAAAAATCAAGTGAATTGAACCAACTGGACAAATGGAACCAAATGGACCAAAATTGCAAAAGAACAGTTGCTCCTCCATAGTTTTGACAAATATCATTCAGGTTGACCACAACCTCCCCACCCCTATGAGCAAGAGAGTGCAATTGTACCCCCTGATTCCCACCTCTTCCAAGTATCGTGATGTCATGATGCCTGGAAAAAGGATGTGGTCATGTCAAAAAGAGGTGAGACTCCCTTCGTCCTGCCTCTTTCTAATATGACCACACACTTTTTGTGAGCGTCATGACGATGCTTGGAAAGGGGGGTGGTCGCCTCAGTCAGAAATTGGGGAGCGGGGGAAGAGGGGAAAGCAACTCCTGCACCCTTGCCTCTAGTCTATGCAGAAAGTGACAAATGAATATGCTGAAATCCCAAATTTAAAAATAAGGAACTTTGGAAATATTTGCAGTTCCTCATGCACGAGACTTAAAGTGAGCAGAAAGCAGAAGCGTTAGCCTAAGAAAATTATGCACATTGATTAGCCAGTGGTCAGTAGTAAAAGTGTTGCAGCAAATGTTCATACATCAAAAGTAAGATTCATTTTCGGAGGTATGATATTGGATGGGACAGGTTTCTCATTCAGAACCCTCTCAGCATTTCCTTATTCTACTTGTTAAAATAGTGGTCAGTCTGACTATCTTCAGGTCGATGCTGAAGGCAGTATCAATGTCCACGCTTTCCTCCCAATGTTCAGTAGAGAAGGGGCGCCGTGTTTACATTGTTAACAGAGCCTACCTAATTAAAGTGCATTTAATGTTTTAATTCATGTGTAATAATGAATTTTATTAAAGGCCAGTTAAAGTTTAAACTAAAAATGAAATCTGCTGCTTCAGAGTAAACAGAATTGCATACAACCCCCTCATCCCCACCCCTCCTCCAAAGCTGGAGACAATTCAAAAGGGGACACAAATTTTAGCACTGTCAGAAAAATGTAAGGTTAAATCTTACTCTTCATTCTCAAACTCACCCCACTCTGCTACCTTAACATCCAGTGTATCTATGGTTTCCCAAGGTCTGGAAGGTTTTGGATGCTGCTTTTTTAGCTAGCACGCCTATTCAGAAGGTAAGCTGTCCTGTGCACAAGACAAAAAGTGAGAACAACTAAAAAGCCTGCATACGAGAGAGCTATCGAGATTGGGAGGCAAGACTCCTTCCACAGCTCTGCGTCACCTGGAGCCCACTGGCAAACTTGTGGTGGGGTTGACTTGGGCTCTTTGCGAATGGACGCAGTAGGTGGAGGTGAGTGTGCGGCCGTTCCCACGTGCGCACACCCATCTCCATGCACAGAGCAACTGGCATTGGAGCCTGTTGCTCCATGCATGAGTGGAGATGGGTAGAGCGCGGGACCGGCACGTACACACCCCACCCACTGGCTGCAATGTTCCCACCGGCATGCACCCATCCCCCATGCACCTGCCATGGTGTTTGCACGGGTGCCCCCTCCACCCACTGTGTTTGGTGGGTGGGACGCCCGTGTGAAAAGGCCCTTAGCATGGTGAAATGACACAGGCCCAAAGTGTGTGTGTAGCCTTGTGTAGCCCAGCTAGAGAATATTTCTTTATCACTCAGGGTATTTCTAGGAGCAAAATTCACTGGGAAATAAGCCCCATGTTTTACTAGGTTTAATAGTACAGTCCCATGCTGTACTAAGTTCATTAACATTTTCAAACATTTCTTTTTTTAATTCATCCAAATTTTAAGCAGCATTCCAATTTGATGGGAGGGAATTTGTGGTGGTTTACTCTAAAGTTAACTTTAGAGACTGCACAGCGCAGCCTTAAGATCATTTTTGCTGAGAAGCTACAAAGGATGGGCCACACTTGGCTGCATACATTACACTTGACTCAGCATCATGCAGTCGGAAGAAAACAGTGTTTAGGAGGCATGCCCAGCTTCTCCAGACCAGCAGCAAAGACAGTGATCTGTGCTGCACGGCCTTTATTACATTTGGCACATGCAATTCCCTGTTTAAAAATATGTTCCTTTTTGAGATCCTTGTAATACAGTACCAGGCATTACAATGGAAGTTATCCGTTAGACAACTGGCCAGCTGCCCAGAATAAACTATTTTCTTGAATTTAATTCTGTTCTCACCTATTTGTGCACTGAAATCTATGTAAGCTGCGCGGGTACAAGCATGAGCAGAATTTGGCTATAACAATGCTCGCAGGATTGCTATACTGTGAATAAGAAGGTTTCTGAAAGATGGTAAGTAGGAACTGTTTAGACTTCTGTCTGAAGCCAGGATAGGTCCTACGACATCCCCCTCTGGCCAGAAACCTTATAATTGACCTTCACTCCTGATATGACCTACCCTGCAGTGCTGATGCTGGAAGACCCTGGCAAGGCTTGTCTCTTTTGCTAATATTTCTTTATCCAACTCTTCATAAAGAAGGATGAAGTGATCAGCGAGTTATCTGGTACTGAGCAGTGACTGGGGCTAAACAAGGAGCAAGGGGTCAGTTAAACAGGGAGGAAGGTGGGAATGTTTCTTAGGGAGGAAGTGGAAGAAGGCCTACTGTGTTGAGGAAGGACAGGGGAAAGACCATGGAAAGAACTTTTGTTAAGGGGGAAAGGAGAAAGGAATCTTGAGTTCAAAATGAATATACTGTGGCCACCAGTAAAATCTTTACAAGTGCCTTTGTAATACATTTGCATTGCTGCCACATTCACAGTATTCCCTTGAACAAACACAGGCCACTCCATGATACTCGGCAAGGTATCGGTGTGAAGGTTTCATTGGTGATCACCATTCTCTTTGCAGTTTCTCACTGCACTCGATTAAGAATGACTCTACACATCTTCAGTTCTTTTGGGAAAGAGGTCAGAGTGTCAGGCTAGTTTCATCATAATTTTGAAATTCCTCACAAATTTTGGCATGGGCAAGAAACTTTACATCTATTGAATACCAGTTTGACAAAGAACTGGATATTATTTTTAAGGGGAAAAGTATCTTCCCTGGTGGGTTATAAACTATGGATTATTTACCTGCAGACAGGAAGAACATGATCCAGCCTGTGAAGTAAATGCATATTTAGGCTTTAAGGCATATCATTTTCCATGTAAATATATATTTTGGTATACACATTCTTTAATACACACAGTTATGTGGGGTAAGCAGGTATTTTGGTAGGCATAATGTTTACCATTGTTTTGCTAGAGCACTAACTCTGAAAATGTGCAAAAAAGCAGCGTTAACCGGTGATGATTTTAACACTCCCATATCTTAAAAACAATATATATTCTTAAAAAAATATTGAAACATTAAAAAAAAGCTCTGTAGCTACATCAAGGTTGTGTTAAGAATACATTTTTCCTGCTACGATATTAACCCTTGAAAAGCTTCATTTGTAGGAGAGATTCTTAACCTCAATATAACACGATGACCAGCAACACTACAACTGCAGCACAGTCCCATATATAATATGTCAACAGTGCAATGGTAGTTAAAGAGACCTGAGTAACTGCACATGTAGGAACTTATGGTGTTACAGGCTTCAGTAATTCAGATTTGGAACAACAGTCTACGTATAATAAATGTTCAACTGTACCACTTGGAGCTAATCCATTTATTTGTCATGGTTGGGATAAATAGAATAGTGATTAAAAAATACGAACAGTAAAGGGCGTCAATTGGAAGAACACAGAATATACCATATAGGAATTGGCTAGAAAGCAAATATACCCCACAAATTATAGAATTAATCAATTCTGTAAAATGCTACTGTAATTTGCAACAATCTGCACAGTCCACATCAAGTCCCAAATAGTACAATTATAAGCTTGTCATATGGAACAGGTTAACCAAAGAAACTAGTAACTTTATTTGACCAGTATTGGCTTAGGCTCTCATCCTACAACACTTTGGTGCGTGCTTAACATTACATACTACGGCTGAGATCCTGAAACCAATGACACTATTCTGGAGTAAGTGGTTTGAGGATTACGGACTGTAAGTAGTTCTGTTAGAACTACTCAGTATATAAAATTAAGCATGTTTGTGTCTTTGCAGAATAAGGCCTGTACATGGCAAAATAATTTAAGCAGCCTTAATGAAACTAATCCTGAAAGCACTTGCTGCAGGTTGTGCTAATACTTCGAGCAGCCACAGGAAGTTGTTTACAGGACTGATTATTGTGTGTATTTTGCACACACGCAAAACCCCACATTTGATCATGCAGCTCTGATAGAAATTTAGGTACCCACGTAACACAAGCAAATGTCATTTTCACATATAAACATGGGCTTATGCATGTTACTGTCTTTGAGACCCACAACTACAAGTGCAAATTCAGAGGCTTGGTTGAAAATTTCACTTAGGTTTTCCAGTGGCAATAGCAGAAGAAATTTCCCTTGATCCAAAAAAGTTAATACTTCTTCCATTTTTGTTTCATGTCCAGTAAAAGAAAGAAATTTCACACTCCATTTTGCTGGTCAAATCAGACTCCATGTGTCCAAAATCATGGAACCATTAGATGTATGTATAATTTAGACGAGCAACAGATTTCAAACAAGTCATAATTCATGTGGGAAGAGGCTTCTGAGTAAATAGTTGGCTTACATGTATCCCTGACCTGTTCCTTTGTTCATAAAACTGTACTGACATGTAATACTTTTCTGCTTCTGTTGAATGTATTCTAGAACATAATGCTTTAAAGCTGCAATACAAGAGAGCTCAGTGTGTTGGGACAGAGTACAGGATGGTTTGTATTGTTTTATACAATGCTTCCCCAAAGAAAGCTTGCATACTCCCACCAACTGAAGTTGGTCCAATAAAAGATATCATCTGAACTACTTTGTCTCCGTCTCCAAAGCAAATGAAATTTTACCATGCTATTCAAGGTTTTTGAAAAATGCTGTTTTTATGAAAATAGTAATGCCTTAACAAACAAACTGAAAAGAATATAATACAAAATATTCAAATCTGTTACTGAATAAAAACAATGAGTTTGAAAACATTTTATTGCCATCTTATGGAGTTGACGTATTCTTTTATGCTCTTTTTCTAAGAGTCCTCTCATAATTAGTCTAGATTTATTTTTCTAATTTGCCTAAATTTTAGTAGCAGAGCAAGGTACCAAAATAAAATTCTAATTTCAGACATTTCTAAGCAGACTTGTATAGCCTCAAACAAGTATTGCTTAATCCCCCCTCCTCAAAATGACTATGTTAGAGTGCATACATTTTCAGTGGCTAGTGATATTAAAAAATAGTAGGTGACTTAGCGATATGGTGTCCCGTGAAGCGAATGAGACTCGTGCAGATGGAACACGTTGAAGAGTGAACCAAAATCTTTCTCTATATATAACTCGATGGGATTTCTCCCCACCCCAGGTTTTTTTTATGTAGTTACTGAATTAGCTGACTGGATTATAATTGTAATTGTTATATATATTTAGTTAATGTGTTTATTAGATTTTTTTTCACCAGTTGCTCTCAGCAGCCCAGTCTCAATCCAAGTGGGAGTCTTTGCATTGACTTGGTTGGGCGTTGTCTTGGTCTATGCATGTTCAACTATCTCGCTGGGCCATTTAATTGGAGGGATGCTCTGATTTTGAAGGCACCAGTTAATTGCTGGTGCATTAAACTATAACCACAAAATTGTTTCAGCAAAATTGGAATGCACTTTTACAAAAACAACAACAAACAAATAAAAAAAACATGCTTATTATAATTTCCTAAAATAAAATTTGCTGTTTTAAGATCTTATTTTTTTACTCAGGTTAAACTATTGTACTTAGCGGGAATTTAAATTGAGTAGGGCCAGAAATATTTGGCCATTAGAAGTCCTTTGTGAGCAGTGAATTTACCTATTATCTTAAAGCCTCCATCCAGTATTAATGAAATTCTCACTATAGATATGCAGTCTATTGTAGATATATTGGCCACAATCCCAAGTGGGATCCGTGTGGGATCCGTAGGAGATCTGCGCAGGTCCCGCATGGGATCTGTGTGGCACAATGCAATCCCTACGGAGATGCATGCGGTTTGCACGCACTTGTGTGCATGCAGGATGCATGCAGTGTACGCAGGGCCTGGGATCGCCTCCATTATCTGTATGTCCCTTTTCAAACGCTTGCGGGTGTGTGGGGGGATGGGTGGACAGCACGGTGGGTGGGCGATGCATGGGGGTACGTTCTCATGGACCCTCACCAACCTCCACCCATTTCCACGGACAGAAGCTCTGCCACTGGCGCATTGTTCCACGTGTGGGTGATGGGTGGAGCGTGGGAGTGCTCATGCAACCCCTACCCACCGTCTGCAGCGTTCAAATGGATGGCTCCCGATCACCCCTGCATCCGCCATAGCGATCACATGGATGCCCCTCCCACCCGCACATGTGGGCAAGAGGGGGGCATCGGTGTGAAAAGGCCCTATGTAGACTATCAGCATTTATAATGTGCAACAAAGTACAATTAGTGAAGCTGCTTCTTTTTAAGTATATATATTTTAGAAACTTATGTATGATACTTTCTATTTTCTGAGCGTTCTGACATTTAAAAACACTTTGCAAATCTAACCTTTGTATTCTATGTGCTAACTCAACCGATACAGTACAAAATCAAATGCAAGGACAACACTGCTTTATATAGTATTATTGACCAATAATTTTAAAAAAGGGATGGTCATTTTTCATAAAGCATTTTAAGAAGTTTGAATCCGAGAGCACAAATTCTCTGCCATTAAAATCAATGATAAAAATCCCACTGACTTTAACGGATTGTCCTTTCTATGATCAAAGGAAAAAAGCACTACATTCACAAAAAGTCTCTGGAGAGAATTGTGCTGTATTTGTACAATGAAAAACTATTTTACAAAGAAGAACCTCTACAGAGTATACTGTAGAGGGGGTGGGAGACTGAAGATAGGAAATGTACCTGTGTTGTATTTGACCAACTAATTTTTTTAAAAATACCACATCATCTAGTTGCTGTTGGCAGAGTTTGGAGTAGTTCTGTTACCCCACTGGAGATGGTAGAGGAGGCATTCTTTTTAGCCAGTAGCACCTTTGTCCTCGAGTAGAGATTAGGTACGCTCGAACTTACGTTTTAGCATTTACCCAAACACATTGCAGATTTGTTGGAGAGGAAGAGAAAAGTAGTATTTTATGAAGGCACACCCATGCTGAACTTACAGGAAAATAAAATAAAAGCATAACTGCACAATGCAGTCATATTACAAGGCTCATTCTTGAAACCTGAATATCATGCTAGAAGAAAATCTAGATATGTGTTATATTTTGAAGAAATGATTTGAAGGCAATATTATTCAGCTTTTTTATCAAAAAGAAAAAAAAAATGCTTCTGTGTAAATGCAGATAGACTCTTATTTAAAGAGGGAACTGAATGCTTGTATTGCAGCCTTAAAGAATCACATTTTCACTGCAATATATATATATTTTTGTAAACTATAGTCTGCAGTCCAACAGACCATGACCGAATGGTTTTGAAAAGTTGTAGATTACAAACATGAAATCACAATTAATATCCTCTAAAAGTAATTTCAGAGCTTTCACGTCTTAAAAAAAGGACAATGTATACTGCTTCACAAGGTAATGCAGCTAATCAAAAAAGAAAAAAAAAGGAAAAAAAGGAGTAGAATTAAAGTATTTACATAATGAGCAATTCTACAGAAGGCGATCATCCCCATGTAAGCACTGCTGATTATATCCCACGCTGCTTTTAACAAACTCTACCAGATTGGATCCAGTCATCAGCACTTTCAGAGAATCCTTAAAAGCCTTTTATGGTTCTTTACATTTATTGTAGAATGATGTTCTTCAGGTAGAATATGCTGGTGTAAGAGGACAGTGTCAACACAAGGTACCAGCAGGAGAATAGAACTTCGGCACCCCCAGTAATCCCATATTGGGCTGTACTTGTAGCTGCAAAGAGAAGAATAAAGATTCAGTAAATATTTCTATTCCTTTCCCTCCCAATTTTTAATTGGTTTTTATGACTATCTATAAAAATAGCATCTTTCTTCATCAACAGGGCTTACTGTTATGCCTAGTAGAGAACAGGAAAACAGAGATACACACAAAGCAAAATCGAGCAGACCTTACTTAGAACAACAAGCAGTTAGTAAGCACAAAGGTTTGAAGTCCCATTAATTTTAATTGAAGAAGATCAAGATTAGGTCTTGGACGCCTAACATTAGGCATGCAATTCCACATTTATGCACCTAACTCAAAATGACCTTATTTTCAGAGTGGCTGAATGGGATTTCCAATTTCCATAGTAATTAGAAATTGTGGTTGTTCAGAACTTCTAAAAGTGGGTCCAATGGACTGGATGTGTCTGATTTTGAGTCTCTCATTTTGGGTGCCTAATTTTAGACACCAACAGTTTGAAATTTTGTCTGCCTGCATGCAGCTTTATGTTGATTTCTATGCTTGCTGAAAAGGAATTTGTGCTATCTTTCCTTTTTGCAACAGACACTTCAATCCTATACTTTAATATATGTATATATACTTTAATATTTATTAAATTAATAAATACAAATAAAAGAAAATAAATATGGCAGAAAGAAGCACCAGCGGAAGAGATAAACCCGAAGCAAGACTCTAGTAGTGATAATCAGCTTGCCTACCGGCTATTTAGAGAGGGACTGCAGTAAACGTATGTTTCACAAAAAGACCAAAAAAAGGGGAGGTGGTAATTTTGTTTTGTATAATCATAGAAATGAGAGATATAACAAAACTCTTTAATTATCATCTCTGACAATGTAGGCTAATTCCTTACTGTATATATCCATATTCTCCGTCCAATTCTAAATGACTTTTACCTTTCAGCTACACAACAAGGATCATTACCATATCCTAAGTATAGCATGTACACAGAGAAAAAAAAGAAAAGAAAAAGATCAGAAATCAGCTGTTCTGGGGATAGCACTGGAAGATCCCCTTAACAAACAATATAGGCCAAATTCTGCCCTGGAATTTACACATGCAAATCTCAAAGCAGAATGTGAGTCCTGATGTAGGTGTTCACTTCAAACATGGTGGGTCCAGTAAAAACTCATCTTCCCATGACTTTCATTGTGCTAATGACCAGACTTACAATTATGATCCAAGTTATTAATAGCATTAAACATGTCACTGACTGTGGTCTTGATCCTGCACTCCTAAGAAAATCCCAGAACGTTCAGTGAAGTCAAAGGCAGTTTTGTTTGAACAAGAAATGCAGGATCCTAGCATTAGACATATTTTAACAGACTAAACGTACACCCAGTGTTGGAGAGAGAATAAAAGTCTTAGATCACATTATGGCTTTTCTTGCATCATATCTGGTCTCGGCCCAATTCAGAACCAATTCAGGACCTTTAACCTTCAAGCTAAGATAATGCATTAGTAGTATCCAGAACTTAGATGGACTTAAGCATATCCTTAATAAAGACCTCCACCTAATTTTGAGCAAAACAACATTTTTATTACAGTGGAAACAAGAAACCTTTTGATGAAAATGTACATTTTCTTTTTTTTTAAAAATTCTCTTCAGTAGAAAATCTCATTTTCATGTGTTAACTTGCTATAGGCTTAAGCAATGGATTTTGAAAGCCACCAAAAACCTACTTTGGTACCTGTCTTATATTGAAATTAAATGGAAGTTAGGTTCATTAAATGTAATTTTGGCCTGTGCACATCTCTGCCTCGGTGTACTTTGGAAGCTGGGCCATAATTACTTTGCTTATTACCGCAGATCAGCTGTTTATTATTTTTAATCTTAGTGCTACATTTTCCTGTGGTTTAAGTCTGGCGGTGTTTCTTTTAAAGGTGAGAACTTTAATATGACTGCTTCCAATAACTCTCTTCAGTGTTTCTCTGAATGCTCTATACTTGAATACAGTAAAACACTGCGTACAGCTGCACTGGTAGCATGTAAAGTGCATTTTCCTCCAGATGTCCACATCTACTATGCTCTTCCTCTGCAAATGTAGCCATTCACTACTGTGTTTGTTTTCTGGGTTTTTTTATAATTAGTTTATTTGAAACTGAAAACAACGAAACAACAAAAACATGGAATCTGCAAAAATGTGAATTAAAACTGGTTAATGCCAGCTGCAGGGGAGACACTTGGCTGCCTGCTTCATTTCAAGCTCAGATATTACGGCATTTGGTACTGCAAACCCTGGTTCTACATTACTGGGTCTTAGAAATCCATACATTATTATATTATTATAAGCATTTGTATAGCACTAGCTGTGTACCTGGCGCTTTACAGAACAATAAGATAGACGCGGTCCCTGCCTACGGCTTACAACCTAATAGACACGGAGGGGGAAGACAAGGAGAGGGAACATAGGGAGAGACAAGGGATAAATTACATTCGAGTGGATGCGAAGTCTCAGGTGCATGTGCTTGGCTTGGTTGCGTTTAGGCAGAAGTCTGAAGGGAGGGCAGAGGGCAGATATTGAAAGGAAAGTTCTAACAGGTGTCGGGAAAGGTGGTGAGGAAGAGGTGGGTTTTGAGGAGGGTTTTGAAGGTGCAGAGGGAGCGGGCGAGGTAGATGTGGGCAGGGAGGGAGTTCCAGGCACGGGGGGCAGCAAGGGAGAAGGGACGAAGGCAGTTAGGGGAGGCGAGGGAGAACGAGGGAGGGGGTAGAGGAGGAGCAGAGAGTGCGTGCAGGAGTGTGTAAGGAGATGAGGGCTGAGAGGTAAGAGGGAGCCAGTGAAGCGAGGAGAGGTTGCATGTGGTCAAAGCGACGGGCTGAGTGGATGACCCTAGCAGCGGAGTTTTAGATGGAGATAAGGGGGGGTGCAAAATCAAGGATTTCTGAGATCCTCAACCACCTTAATCTATACCTTTTCTTTTTTGTTATTTACTTTTTTTTTAACAGAGTGTGTCTCTATTTGAACAGACTCCTAATCCCATTTTTATGTGACTCTCTTTATTCACAAAACTCAGTCAGAACAGCCATTTTTAGAGCTCAGAAAGTTAAGAAGTTGTAGTATTGTGTATTCAAAAGTTTCCGTTGCTTTACTTGGGATAAATAGAAGATTTACATGTTTGGAATCATGGTCCTAACTATTCTTCGATTATGGATCCCCATTTTACCTAGGACTCTCTACATCGATACCAGGAGGCAGAAGCATGGGGTTCACGCAATCCTTCTTGTCTGGAGTCCCGTGACATCATGGTGTTCCAAAGGAGTGAAGGCACATCAGAAAGAGGTGGGGCTAAGATGCTCCTTCACTCATTTTTGACCTTTTGAAGCAGCATGACATCACATTTTTTACCCCACCCTTTTCAGAAGCTGGGCCATAATTACTTTGCTTATTACTGCAAATAATGGTGCCATTACTGATGATGATGCCCAAATACCGTTCCTCCAGACTCTAATAGTTTCATAAATAAAATGTATGAATACTTATGCTTAATTTGTAAGCTGCCATGAGCCTTTGTGGAAAGGACTAGGTAAAAAATGAAACATAAAGAATAATTTCATACATGTGCCCTGGAATCCTAGTACTGAGGTTGCTCCCTTTGTCTGGAAGTGAAGGCAACATATCATAGTAACTAAACAGGTCTTTTCTTCTTACAGATAGATATTTTTCATACTATATTAGTAAAAGTAATGGAGAAGTTATGGTAACAGCATCACGAATTGTGGACTCTCAAATTAGTCATGTCTTTGAGAGTTAATTGAAATATTTAGCAACACTTGTTGAGTATTTTTACTACACCCCATTTTACTACAGTACTCCTTTTAGTGGTTCTCATTGGGTGTAAACAGATGGACAGCAGCTCCACGTCTGCTCGTGCCAGCCCGCTTCACCCCTGGGTTGGCTGGTCTGTTTAAAGGGCACTCGCCAGATGTGCAAGCAGAGCAGGCGGAGGTTGCTTTGGGGCAGCCCCACTGGCAGCGTTCCAGAACATTCCAGAGTGCGCTGCAGGGGAAACAGTGGGATGTGGAGCTGCTGTCTGTCGGGAGGACCCACGCTGCAGTTCCATGCCCAGCCGTCCCTTGCTCCCGTTCAGCACCAAAGAGTTACGGAGTCATTCAATTTCTACCTTGCCCTCCCCAGGAAAGCCCAGGGTAGCTCACAAAAACATAAAACTATAAAAACACAACATATAAGCAACTGTTTAAAAATCCTAAACCCCATCCAGCAACCCTCTCCCTAACCCCTGCATCGAATTCAACCAACCCTATCCCAGCCCACCAAACAAAAAAGGTCTTACATTTCTTCTGAAAGGTGAGCAGGCCTGGGCTTAGGTGGATCTCCAAGGGGAGAGAGTGCCATAATTGTGGCACAGCCATCAGGAATGCCTCTCTGCATGCCTACGTTGTAAGAACTCACGGGCAGCTGTTACTCGCAAGAGGGCACCCTTGGAAGACCTCAGAGGTCACAATGGAACATAAGGGAAGAGGTAGTATTTCAGATACCTGAAGCCCAAGGTGTTTAGGGCTTTATTTATTTATATTTATTTTATATAAAAATTTTATTTCGTCCCTTCTGCCCTGTCAGGGCAGCCCAGGGCGGAGAACAACAACATAAAACCAATTTAAAACAGTTAAAAATTCATAAAATGCAGGGGGGAGAAAAAACACAAAAAAACCCTTCCCCCACCCTCCCCCTCACCAAAGGCCTGGCGGAACAGCCAGATATTACATAAACGTTGAAATGACAGGAGAGTTGGGGCCAACCGAGCCACCTCCAGGAGCGAATTCCACAGCACAGGGGCAGCCACCGAAAAAGATCTAACATCGGTGGCCACCCACCTCGCCCGGGGAACCTCCAAAAAGGCTCCCACAGATGATCTCAAGGGTCACACGGGCACATGGGGAGTGTGGCGGTCCCGCAGATAAGCAGGGCCCAGGCCGTGAAGGGCTTTAAAGGTTAGAACCAGCACCTTGAACCTGGCCCGGTGCTTTATAGGCAGCCAGTGCACAGCCCAGAGCACAGGTGTCATGTGCCTCCTGTGGCGCGCCCCCGTAAGGAGACGCGCCGCGGCATTCTGCACCAGTTGCAGCCTCCGGACCAGCTTCTCGGGCAGCCCCACGTAGAGCGCGTTGCAGTAATCCAGCCTCGAGGTGATGAAGGCATAGATGACAGTGGCGAAGTAGGAGTCTGAGAGATACGGCCGAAGTCGCCAGACAAGATGTAACTGCCGAAAAGCACTCCTCGGCACAGCCACAACCTGAGATTCCAGGCTCAGCTGTGAATCGAGGAAAACACCCAGACACCGCACTTGAGGTGGGCCATGGGAGGGCGAACCCCTCCCCAACAAGAGGAAATTCAACCACCCCCAGACCCTTGCCCACCAACATCACCTTCGTCTTGTCAGGATTCAACTGCAGATGGCTCGACCTCATCCAAGCCCCCACAGCTGACAGGCACTGTGCATATAGATGTTAAACAAGAGGGGGGACAGAACAGCACCCTGCGGGACTCCACACGTGAGGTCCTGGGGAGAAGACGTACACTCCCCCAAGACCAGATTCAGAAGCCAAGTTTCAGAAGTGATGTAGGTTTGTAAGAGCCTAACAACTCAAACCTCAAAGTGCTGCATGAATGCAAGCCTTGTTTGTTTCAGTGGGGCTTTACCTGGTGGAATCCTGACTCACTGAATCACTTCTGAGGCATATATGCTACAACAATACACCCTGTAAAAAGTAAACACCCAAGAAATCAGTCAAGCTAGGTGTTTGCATTGCCGATTTATGTGGTGCTGATTACCATCTCTACTATGTGTCAGCACCATCATCTTCATTTCTGCTGCACAAACACTCATTAGTATAGGTATGCCTTTTTTTTTGTATTTTAAAAATTTAGAATGGAGCTCATTGCTGGGGTATTGTTATTGTAGTTCCTAGTACACAGTATAATGCCTTGATCAACTAAGACTGAAATGCTCTTGCTACAGGTTGGTTCATCACCATTATCATGCTACTGCACCTGGTTGTCATGGTCACCTCTATTTCTGACTTAGCTCATGAAAAAACTATTCTTGCAAAGTGTGTATCTCAGAATAATGTCAGTGATACATTGCAAGGTTATGATATTGACATCTGGGCTTCAGAAAGAAGTTCCCAATGATTTTTAAAAAAACTAACATAATCCTTTAGGCCTTAGTCCTGAAACTATTTAACTTGCGAGGATTACTATTGACTTCAAGGGTCTACGAAGAAGTTATTCATTTTTCTGAGATGTTTAGATTCTCATATGCGGTGCCATTGAACAACAGAGTTAAAGAAAAGTTTAACAATAATAGAGCATCACTTAAGGAATTGGGATTTAGGTAGCAGAGAAGGTTTTTTTATGGTACTACCAACCCCCCAACCCCAATTCATAAGTCTGCCTGACATATGTAGCAGAACTTCGTTAATAGAGGAAATAATTAAGAGACTAAATCTAATCTTAAAACTACTTACTCCTAAATGAACCTACCAATGTCATTGTTACTGGCTATTTGCTGGCACAAACACGTAGAATCTAAACATCACATAAAGATGAATACATTCTTCCCCATAATTCCCTGTCAGGTAGAAATATTAGTAACTCTGTTTTGCCGATGGGGAATTGAGAGACAGAGGTTGCCATCTCAAAATGCATTTGACATCAAATAGGCTCTGACGGCACAAATTAATGAAGGATTGCAGCCAGAGAAATTAAAAATGACTGTCCCAAAGCATACAATAGGTCTGCCAAGAAAAACACTAGAGTCAGAATACAGATTCCTGCCTGGATGAATGCAATAACCACCAGACCATCCATTGACCTTTCATTATGGATTCTGGAAGCTTTGAGCAGTAGGTATAGTAAGACAGTTTGCTATTTAGAGATAGTGTATGTTTTTTGTAAAACTACATTAAGAACATAAGAACATAACAAGTGCCATACTGGGTCAGACCAATGGTTCATCTAGCCCAGCATCCTGTCTCTGACAGTGGCTAATCATGGTGGCTTGGGAGAAGCACCCAACAGGTCACAATAGGGGATCCATTCCCTGTTGTTTCCCCCCAGTTCCCGTCATGTTCCCCGATCCTGTCTGGCTAATAGCTGCTAATGGACCTATCTTCCAGAAACTTCTCCAAACCTCTTTTAAACTCTTTTAAACTCAGCTATAGCACTGGCCCTAACCACAGCCTCTGGTAGTAGATTCCACAACCCAATACGCTGAGTGAAAACATATTTTCTTTTATTTGTTTTAAACTTGCCACCCATGAGTTTCATGGAGTGTCCCCTAGTTCTAGTACTAGCTGAGAGGGTAAATAACTGCTCCTTGTTTATTAGTTCCACACCACTCATGATTTTATAGACCTGTATCATATCTCCTCTCAGTCGTCTCTTCTCCAAACTGAAGAGCCCCAACCTACCAAGCCTCTCCTCATACGGGAGCCCTTCCATGCCCTTGATCATTTTTGTTGCCCTTCTCTGTACCTTTTCTAGTTCAGCTATGTCTTTTTTGAGATGGGGCGACCAGAACTGCACACAATATTCGAGGTGCGGTCGCACCATTGATTTGTATAGAGGCATTATGACATCCTCAGTTTTATTCTCTATCCCCTTCCGAATAATTCCTAACATTCTGTTTGCTTTTTTGACTGCTGCTGCGCACTGCGCTGTGGATTTCATTGTATTGTCCACAACCACCCCCAGATCCAGTAAACTCTTCACTCCACTTAGTCTCAAATTCCTATGCAAAATTAATATCAATAATTGCTTGCACAGTATTAGGGATGATCAATGTGTTGTTGTAAATGAGGTCATCCATGCACTGCAAATGAGATAGATATGCCAGGACTTGCTACATCACTGCCCCAGAAGCTGAAATAGAGGACCTAGTATGAAAGATTTTATTCTAACTTACTAAGACTGTTCCCTGCAGTAAATTCTGTTATTTCAAATAAAGAAGGAGCCTTAATGAATATTATTCATGCCTGAGGTGAAGGTCTGAAAACTTACAGAACCAATAAGTGGATTCACAGACACAAGAGCAATCTAGAGCCAATACAGAGAATACTATTATAAATGTATATGATGGACTATTCCCCTCCCCCACAAGAACGTAACAGCAATTACTAAAAGTCTACTGAGTGATTTAATCATTTAGTGGCACGTACATGGAATTTTAAATTGTGTTTGATTCCTCTAGGAAAAAGTATGAAATTACAGGAAAGCCTGTAATACAGGCAACTCATACAAAACACTCATACAGCACAGGTGAGAGATGAGAAAAATGTTTGTACAAGTTAGTAGTTTCCCTTTAAACATTCTAGGAATAACTCATGGCAAATAGTAAATAGAAAATGCACAGTCCTGTCATTGACTTACACTCTTTATGTCTGAGTTGAAAGCCATTGATCACATGGAAAATAAACTAGGACACTTAGATTCGTCTTGTAGCATATTTCGGTTCTGTTTGCTGTTGGGTTAATTAAACAATTATTAATTGAATTTCAGTAATTCATAGAGCGTCTGCCAGTTGAGTGTTTTGAGGATCAGGCAGCCTGTCTTTTAGGGATTTTTTATTATTATTTACTACTATCCACATTTTTGCTAAGGAAATATTTTATTAATATATTTTATTGATAATGATCTGTTAAGATATCTTTATATTAAAGGAACCTTGTGAGCTTTGCATTGTGGTGGAGGCTACAAGGAGCGATCATGGCCGTTTTTAAACTGGATGTGCCAATTCAGGTCCAGCCATGCCCCACCCATCCGAGTGCCCATCCGAAGGCAGAGTGGGTGGGTGTGCTCTGCCTTGACTTACGCACCGTCCACTCTTGCCCGTGCACCAGGCATCGGGGGGGGGGGGGAAGGGCAGGGGGCAGGACTGGGCAGTGTACGGGTTGGGGCACACACCCAGTGCACACCCATCCCATCCCATTTAAATTCTTCCCTCTCACCAGACAGGTGTTGGTGCGCCACATGGTGTGCACGGACCCGTCCCCAGCCTTTCCTGTTTAAAAACGGCCTATGTAGTTTTATCCAACTGTCTTCAATACATCTTCTAATGTAAATAAAAGTTACCTCTGAGCAATAAGTATACTTCTTCTGAAGGGATAATAATTTTAACAAATATTTCAATTCAACGTTAAAATCAATTTCTACTAGATGTCGTTTTGAATTTGAATTCAACGTAAAACCAAAATCCAAATTCCTTTTTGATGTAGTTGGTTGCACCATGCATAATGCCTGGTGTATAACAGCATGGCCTATTATTACAGATGCTGTTTCTTTCGTGCGGCAGCACAGCTGAATCTCTTTAAAATTTCGATAATGACCCTTGTAGGAACTATTCCCTTGCCAAAGGTATTTGTGATATACATTCCCCCTTATATTTTGCAACTAGGGAAAGGATGTGAAATAAATTAAAATAAATAAATAACCAATTAGCCTGTAAAACTGAATCAGTTCTTAATTTATTTCAAACCACTCATATTTTATGTCAGGGGTACAGTAGACACTCAAATAAAGATCCCTTCAGCTTAATATGAAGGCTTTTGTCCTGGGTGAAGGATACATGCAAAAAAGGTTGGCCTAAAATTTCAAAAATGGTTAGTGATCCAGCTCCATACAAGTCAATGGGAGTTTAGTCATTGACTTCAATGGGATCGCGCTCATGGGGTGTACGAGGGCCCAACTGAAAACACCAACATACGGACTTGAATTTTAATGGGCATGAACACCACACTGGGGCTGATGGAAAGTGTGAACAGATAATGCTGCGCAACATGCACCACTTGCATGCACACAACATGCACCCAGCATGTTGCTGAGTGCTAGTGGCAGCACCGAAAGTACCTGGAGTTCAGCTGAGCATGGTTCAAGGCCCTCTTACTGGAGTCTGCCATTGCTGTACACTTGAGTCCACCTGAGTTTGCTCCCCTGTTGTCTGTTGAGCCACTGCCACATTCACAGCCCTATTCCCCCCCTCTTCCATCTTCACCATTGGGGGTGGGTGGGGCTGTGAGTCTAGCAGTGGCTCAGCAGACAGAGCAAGAAGCAGGGCTGTGCAAGTGGCACCAGGTGCCTGAACAATTAGTGTTGCGTGCGCGGGGAGGGGGCCAATGTCAAAATCTGAGAGTACAATTGTTTGTCTAGTAAGACAGTTATTACAAATGCAGACTAATAGTGCACGCCTCCAAATTGGGACTAGCCCTTAGTACTGGCATAAATCACGTTTGAAGTGAATGAGACGGCACCAGTGCTAAGGGCTCATGTCAGTGCTAAACGGCCAGAGGACTTCACAAAAGTCTTAACATTTCAATATGAATTAAGTAAAGCAAAGATTGATTAACAAGAATTTTCTCCCATTAGCAGGAGTAAACTCACCTAATTCTTTTGTTTATTTTATATCAAATGTTTCAGTAACTTTTCAGGCAAGAAAAAAAAGAAACTGTACAGGCCAAGTGAATGCTATTAATGAACACGCCGGATTGGATACTCCTTCACAATCATACTTATGCGAATACATGAGGTCTTCTTAAAAGTCTGTGGTTCAACTGTTTTTTCTTGGATAGCTGGGAACCGACTATAATGTTTATCTACATTCTTTAATTTTAGGTTTCTGGTATTCTTATGGTTTTTCATGCTTCTGAGCTCATGCAAAGGAGAAACGCATTCTTCAATCAAGCATGCATAAAAAATGGGAACAGAAAACATGATCTGTGTTTAATACAACTTGTTTAAAAGTAGGTAAATGAGTTCAATAGCCTGAGTTACAAAACTCAACTAACGTAATACAGCAGCACCCATAGGTAAACATGCCATAGAAAAAAAACAAAGCCTTTACATATTGTGGATGTTATTTGCTTACTGTGCACAAATCTTCCAATGCCAGGAAGCTTGGTTTAGGCAAACACTTGCTTTTTGGTTTTTCTGCTTCCACTTCATCCTAATTCAACACTTAAAATTGCAGGGGTTGAAAACTAGTGAAAAAGCCCCTTCTGCTATTAGGATGCCTGTACCAGCCCCTTCCCTATGTGCTGACCTGAGCAAGACAGCTGGGCTTGCCCTGGGCTGTTAAGGAGCTATCACTGGGTGTTAAGAAACGAGGCACTCTCTTCCCTGGAGTCTGGGTTTGGTCCATGCAGCCCCTACTCACATGGTTAGCATGTAGAGCCTAAGAAACAGGCAGCTCCCTGCCTGTATTTCTTGTGTGTGCAGGCAGCCCTCACTCACAGTTTTATATACACAGGCAGGCGTTAGTCCCTACTGCGCTCCACTCCCCAACCCCTTTTCAGTATTCTGCCCCCTATGATGAAATGTAAGAGCGAGTTTCAGCCCTACAACATACTCAGCACATCTCCTTGCCTCTGGAACCGAGAGGAGAAATTGCTCCAAAACCTTGCAACAGAAAGCATCCAAAGATGAAGGCCCCTTTCAAATGGGCCGGTGGTGTGGGAGGGATGGGTGGAAGTCGTGGTGGGTGGGACGGTGCATGGGCGGCCCATTTCATGGACGCCCACTCACCTTCACCCATCTCCACGCATGGAGGATCCACCACTGTTGCCTGTTGCTCCGTGCGCGGGTGATGGGTGGAGGTGGGTGGAGCATGGGAGCACGCCCACGCCCCCGCCCACCCATCATGGTGATCAAACGGACACACCCCTACCACCTGTACACATAGAGGGGTGCCATGTAAAACAGGCCATACTTCTCAATAGCATTTTAATTTTTAACCTTCAATTATAATGTAGCAGAGCTAAAAATCAAGTATTACAATAGCATGTCACCAGTTAATCCTGCTGCCGATCCTGCACGCATGCATCGCCATTCCCGGCACATAGTGCTGCGTGGAAACTGAATGCATGAGCACGTGAGGGATCCACGGGGCTTGGAATCGACCCCACCAGTATCCGCTTATGCTGATAAAGTAAGGAAAAAGAGCGTTCAAATTAGAGTTTTGAAAAGAAAAAAAAAGAAAAAAGAAAGAAAGAAAGCAAACAAACAAACTGCATCTGAATCCTTATGTTTTGTTGTTTTCAAATTTATCAATTTGTTTTTTATATAAATGTGAAAATATGGCATATAAAAATATTTTTGTAACTAAACTTTGCAACTGAAAAACTGCAACCAGCTCGTGGATAAACTTGCACGTCTGCCTCTTCCCTTCACCCCTACTGCTTTTGCCCCTCTGTGTGCAAAAGCAGATGACAGTCACCTTTATGGTGAGAGCCTACTCCTGCTGTCACACCCCCTCTTTCTCACAAATGACAAGCAAGTTTCTGTCCCTGGATGGAGGAAGTGACAAGAATGGCATCTCCCTAGGGTCTGGTGGAATGTCAGAAACTGTTTCCTGACAGAATCCACCACAGGTAAGGAATTATGACACTCAGCTGTATCAATTTTTGTATCTTTTCTTCTATTCTCATATAAAAATTCTGACTGATGAAGACCAACAACCCATCAGAATCTCTTTCCTCCAATTGTTACTAAAGTAAATTCTTATGGATGAAGATCAACCTATCAGATTCTGCTTCTCAAACTTTGGCAAGAAACTTTAAGATGAAACCTTATGGTCTATCATAAACTCACTCAATTGTGTTGCAATGAAATCAAATACCCAGCCCAATGTATCCATCACAGGTTCATCCTCATCCATCAGATATTGCTGGACATAGGCTGCTTGCCAACATTCAGGAGGGTGGGGACTAACGTGAGTTTTAACTCATGTTAGTGCGGTCATGCAAAATCCCTGCTTGTGTGTGCAGGGGTTTTAGCATTATTTTCCATTCTCCCATTAAATTCAATAATGTGATACAGGGCTCAAAATCCTTCCCTGTATCACGTTATTGAAGTTAACGAGAGAATGGGGAAATAATTCTAAAGTCCACGCAAACATGAGTGGGGGGGGTTCACGTGACCGCACTAATGTGAGTTAAACTCACGTTAGTCCTCATCACCCCTCCCTGAACGTTGGCAAAGAGTCTAACACTAAAACGCCTGTGCACACGGGCAGGGATTTTATGTGACCATGCTAACATGCGTTAAACTCATGTTAGTCCCCACCCCTCCCTGAATGTTGGCAAACAGTCTTAGATAGTGCGCTAAGCACAGGCAGGAGAAACAGAAGCTGAGTGATTGATCAGAAATTGCTTTCCCTAGACCATAGGATAGATACAGGTGGTGGAATCAGCCAGAAGCTTTGAAGGTAGGTGAAATTAATTAAGTAAAAAAATTATTTAATTAATAAGTAATTTTGTTGAGTTGAAAAAAATTGCTTTACATAACTTAAAATAAATGAAGGATTACTAAGCAAAGTCTTGATCTCTCGACATAAAAATGAACTCCAGCTTTACAACTGTCCACAAAAGGTGCAAAACAAAGGCAAAAGATTTAGCATTAAGATTCATAACATTTCCACAAATGTTTAAACTCATTTGGCAAAAGTACTGATGCTGCAAACTTGGACACTAGCACAGTGAAGCAATAAATGCAATGAAAAGTAAAATTTTCCCATTATTTATTTTGAAAAAAATGAACATATGTCCAGTCCAGGCAATAGATAATTTAACATTTTATTATTCTTAACTTTAATAGTTTGAAGGGTAAGCTATTCCATCAATTATCCATACAGTTTCCAAGAGAGAATACTACATTATCTTGGTCTTGGATTACATAGTGCTTTAAACCTCACAGCCATGGAAAGGGACAACTGAGATGTACCATGCAGTAAGGAAAACAAGCCAAGGGACCATTCACACCCCATTTGAACAAACGATGTTAGTATTGCTTCCTATGTTTTGCATTCTGTTGCCTTCCCTACATACTTGGTGCCTTACCCCTCAATCTTCCAACTCACCCTGTAAATTAAGATTGGTAATGGTGCATTTCTGACCCCTATAAAGTCAATGGGAGTTGAGCCATTAGGTAAAAACAGAAGTGACAGCAGTGACAGGTCGCCACCGTGCTGCTGATACTGCTGGGTTCAGGTTGGGGAACTGACTCAAACTGCTAGACAGTTTGCTATTTAGAGATAGTGTATGTTTTTTGTAAAACTACAGTAAGAACGTAAGAACATAACAAGTGTCATACTGGATCAGACCAATGGTTCATCTAGCCCAGCATCCTGTCTCTGACAGTGGCTAATCACGGTGGCTTGGGAGAAGCATCCAACAGGTCACAATGGGGGATCCATTCCCTGTTGTTTTCTCCCAGTTCCCGTCATGTTCCCCGATCCTGTCTGGCTAATAGCTGCTAATGGACCTATCTTCCAGAAACTTCTCCAAACTTCTTTTAAACTCAGCTATAGTACTGGCCCTAACCACAGTCTCTGGCAGTAGATTCCACAACCCAATTATACGCTGAGTGAAAACATATTTTCTTTTATTTGTTTTAAGAGCTGCCGGGAGACAATGGGGCCGTTGCTAGCCGGGGTGGTCAATGCCTCCCTGCGGGACAGCAGAGTGCCGGGCTGCCTCAAGGAGGCGGTGGTGCAGCCTCTGCTCAAAAAAACATCACTTGACGGTGACTCTCCAGCCAGCTATCGGCCTGTCTCTAACCTTCCCTTTTTAGGGAAGGTTATTGAACGGGTGGTGGCTCAGCAGCTCCAGGGGCATCTTGACTGTGTCGGTTATCTTGATCCCTCTCAGTCTGGCTTTCATCCGGTTCATGGCACTGAGAGAGCACTTGTGGCTTTGGTAGATGATCTCCACCGTGAAAATGACCGGGGTCACTCGACCTTATTGGTCCTGTTAGTTTTCTCGGCTGCATTTGATACCATTGACAATGAGATGTTGGTGACGTGCCTGTGGTACAGTGTGGGGGTGGGCAGGATCGTTCTCGAATGGTTCAGCTCATTCCTGACTGGGAGAACTCAGCGAGTGGTACTCGGCGACTGTTTTTCATCATACCGAGACCTCTTGTGTGGGGTATCGCAGGGTTCTGTCTGTCCCCCCTCCTGTTCAATGTGCATATGCAGCCGCTTGGTGAGGTGATCAGGGGGTTTGGGGTGAGGTGTCATCAGTATGAGGATGACACCCAACTGTACCTCTCATTTTCAACTGACCCAGGCCTGTCTGTCTCGGTGCTTACCCGGTGTTTGGCAGCTGTTGGGGATTGGATGAGGGCTAATCGACTGCGACTGAATCCTGACAAAATGGAGGTGATGTTAGTGGGTGGATGTGACAGCTCTCTCGATTGATGGGATCTGTCCTTCACTGACTTCCCAGGTGCGGAACCTGGGGGTGCTCCTTGATGTGCAGCTCTGCCTGGATCTCCAGGTGGAGGCTGTGGTGAGGAGTGCTTTCCGCCAGCTACATCTGCTGTGGCGGCTTCAGACGCTGATTTCGGTTCTGGACCTGGCCATGATCATCCATGCTTTTATTACCTCTCAATTAGACTACTGTAACATGCTCTACGTGGGGCTACCTATGGTGATGGCTTGGAAACTGCAGCTGGTGCAGAATGCAGTGGCCCAGCTCTTGGTCAGGCTGGGTCGCTGGGAGCACATTACACCAGTGCTCAGATCTCTGCATTGGCTGCCAATAGTCTTCCGGGCCCGATTCAAAGTGTTGGTCTTGACCTATAAAGCCTTACACGGTGTGGGCCCTGCCTACTTGCGAGATCGTCTCACCCCCCAGGTTCTGGATCGGCCCCTGCGTTCAACTGGGGGTGCCTTGTTGAAGGTCCCCCAGGTTTCCCGGGGGGGCCACGCAGGATAGGGCGTTCTCACTGGCTGCACCACACCTCTGAAATGCCCTCCCGGCAGGGGCCTGTTTGGCCCTGGACCTCCCAGTCTTTTGTAAGAACTATAAGACCTGGCAATTCCATCAGGTGTTTGGCGAGGGAGAGGGGTAATGGGGTGGTTGGGGGTGGGGAGATTGGGAAGGTGGGTGGGTCTGTTTTTTATGGTATATTTTGTGGGATAATGCTTTTAATGTGTTCTTAATTATATTGTTTTCTTATTATATTGTGTTGTTTGCCGCTCCGAGCTGCCTGTGGCAGGAGGTGGCGGGGTATACATTAAAATAAATAAATAAATAAATAAATAAATAAACAGGGTAAAACAAAAACTACTAAGTGCCATCCTTGAACCAATGGATATTAAAAAGCAGTTTAAGCAATTCTATCAAACTTCGTGTAAATCAGAGAGCCAATTTGATACTAACAAATTTGATCATTTTGATGAAGGTCTGCCATTTAGGACCTTAACTTCAGAACAGGTGTGTCTCATGGACAAAGCAATTTCAATGCACTGCGCAGGCTAAAAATAACATGAATTCTGGCAAAGCCCCTGGGATAGCTGGCTTTCCAGTAAATTTTTTAAAAGTATTTTGTAATCAACTATAGCCCATTCTTTCAACAGTTTTCACTGAAATGTTCCAAAAAGCAAATATGTCTTGTGACATGACAACTGCTTTAATTACCTTAATATTGAAGAAAGACAAAATGGGCACAGCTGTGGTGACTTTCATCCTATTTCTCTCTTCATTGCTAAAATTTTAGCAACAAGATTGAACACTGTTATTCTGTCAATTATACATGCAGATCGACTTGGTTTCATAAAAGAAAGATTGTCTGCCGATAATGCAAGAAAAATCTTAAGGTTAATATGCCAGAAGCCTCTTATGTAGTCTTATCTCTAGATGCAGAGAAGACCTTTGATCGGGTTGAATAGCCCTTCCTGATGGCAGTCGTAAAGAAATATGGATTTGGACAAGCATTCCTAAATTGGATCAAGGTATTATACAACTCGCCTCTTGTTGCAGTATCGACTAATGGAATAATTTATCCCATATTTCAGTTAGAAAGGGGGACATGACAAGGCTGCTACCTCTCATTACTCTTTTATCTATCTCTCGAACTACTAGCAATGTGACTATAAATAAAAAAGAATACAATATTAGTTTATATGCATATGGTATTTTGTACTTTTAAAGAACCCATCTACATCAATTCCACCATTGCTAGCAGCAGTGGACATTTTTGGAGAGATCTCTGGTTTTCATATTGGAATTAAACACAGGTAATGGATGTGTCCAAGAGACCAGACCTATCACAGTTCCAGCATTTCCATTTGCAAATATGCAAAGAAATGACTTATTTAGGTGTAAACATTAGCTCTAATCCCTCAAAAATCATCCCTACAAATACAGACTATGTCCTGAAGCAAATATCCAAGGTTATAAAGAGATGACATCTCCTCCCTCTATCTTCACTGGGGAGAATAGAAGTAGTGAAAATGAATATTTGCCCAAGACTGGCATACATGATTAGCTTATTGCCTTTAAAAGTACCTGCCTCACTTTTTGCTCAAATAAATAAGCTTATTACACAATTTATATAGGACAAAAAAATCACCTCGACTTTCACACAAAACCCTTAAAAAATCCCGGACAACTGGAGGTATAGATTTACCAGATCTATATCTCTATTACTTAGCATTTCAAATGCGCTCTATTGCAAGATGGTTCTTCCTTCATTGGGTGAAAACAGACATGACGCTAATCACCCTTTAACCACCCTTGGTGGGTATTTATGCATGTTGCAGGGATGTATTGGTGCCCTATGCAGCCCTGAAACATGCATAAATGACCACCAAGTGTGGTTAAAGGGTGGTTAGCGTCATGTTTGTTATCACCCAGTGTCTCTCTATATACATCTGTTTGGTTTGAGATTGAAAAAGAGCTTAGCTATGCCTTTTGGTTCTCTCATTGCTTTTCCATACCTTAAGAGGCTACCACGTTTTCTCATCCTCATGGAGTATACTGCAGCGTGTCAAGACACTTACAGTATCAGTTCTTACAGATTCGCCTCTTGTACCTCTGTGGGATAACCCACACATCAGGATCAAAGGCAGTCCCACTCTGAAAACAACTTGGATAGAAAAGGGGCTAACAAAAATTAAAGATTTAATGGAAGGTGATAGCCTGGCCTCATGTGAACGTGTCCTTGCAGCAGGGGAGGTTGTCGCCTTGCCTCAAGGAGGCGGTGGTGCGCCCCCTGCTGAAGAAACCATCTTTGGACGTGGATGCGCTCGCCAGTTATCGACCTGTCTCTAACCTTCCCTTTTTAGGGAAGG
>QEPC01003557.1:2398765-2412957 GCA_003113815.1 Sphenodon punctatus
ACACCCACCTGCCACTGTGTTCACACTGGCACACACCCCCTCGCACACTTGCACCCGTGCGAAAAGGGCCCAAGAGTCATTTTGCGGGAATTACTTATAGATGGCTTAATGCTTCCCAGTACCCTATCAATCTGAGCCTAAAAGAAAAGTGGGAAAGAAAACTTGGCTTTAATATATTATCTTGGAAACTTGGGGAAATGTCTGGCTTAATATAAAAGAAACTTCTAACTCTTTATCTTTGTGATTTTTTCAGAACAAAATCTGAAACAGATATTACTGGACTCTGGAACGCTTGTTTAAAGCTGGATTGGCAACACAAAGAGAGTGCAGGAGATGTAAGCAGTCACATGCCAATCTTTCACAAATTCTTGGCACTTGTCAAAAAGTGCAAATGTTCTGGAACACTATATTCAGTGCCCTTTCAAAAACTTTGGGTGTCAGGTAACTCTTTGCGTGTTACCTGAGGTCTGCGTACTCATATCCTCACCACATGGACCAGCCAGCCATCATTCTTGATGTAACCAAGCCAAGCGCATGCACCTGAGACATCGCATCTTAGTGAATGTTGCACTTCTTGTCTCTCCCTCTGTTCCCTTTCCTTCGTCTCCCCTCTCCCCCGTCTTTCAGATTGTAAGCCCTAGGGCAGGGACCGTGTCTATTCCATTACTTTGTAAAGCGCCAGGTACATTGCTGGTGCTATATAAATGCTTGTTAATAAATAATAATAGTATCTTTCCTTTTGTGACCTTATATGTGTTCTTGGTGTGCTTGATAAGCTTATTTTATCAATTAGCAATAGGAAATGGATTGCAGTGACTATTCTGGTGGCTAAAAGAGTTATCCTGAGAAAGTGAGTCTGAATTTACTCCAGCATATTCTGATTGGCTGAGTGAGATCTCTACCATCACATTAATGGAAAAAATGACATTGTCTAATGGAAAGGCCTGGAAAAAATATGAAGATGTCTGGACACACATATAAGCGTTGCATAATATTTCATTTAACTTATTTAATAATAATTATATAACTCTCTGTGGGCTGTATTCATCCACTGCGCTCTCACATACATATGTATTTAATCGTTTTTAAAATTGTCGCCTTACGATATCAGGGTTTTAGTTTTCTTTTTGTGGGATGGGGTGGCATGGTTCCTTAAGTTTTGTACATAATGAAAATTAAATTTTACTATGTATGATTCTTGTTTATATTCTATGTATTTATCTTTTTTCCCTTGTTATGTGTTTATACAGTTATACATAAACAATAAAAAGAAACAAAAACAAAACAAAAGGTTCAGAATTTTAGCTCAAGATTAATCAAACACTAATAAGAAAGGAATAAACCAGTTAAATGTGCACTTTGATCAATGATTCAACATTCAGTTTCCCCACATCTGTGTACAAGAAGCTTTATGTAAAAATCAATTGTCCACATTACTTTTTCATATCCCACTTTGTTCATGGACTACTTACTGATGGTTTTGCATTTTCTTTCTGTAATATACTATTCTATATGTGAAAATCACCATTTCAGAGCACTTCCACAAATGTACACGAGGAAAGGTTGTCTTCGCTATTATCAAAGCATGAGTAGCACTGGTAAGAAGAACACATACTCAGAGTTAAAAGCACGAGTTGCCCTGCTAATACAAATACTTACTCAGAGTTATTAGACAGGACTATTAAGTGATCTGGCTGTAGACTATTCTATTAAAATTTCCTTCAAAATAATGCATAAAACAATCCTACTCATCTTAAGATTGATTGCATAAAGGAATCTAGGCTCTTTGATTTATCACTCAGATATATTTTTTTGAATATATAAATTTATAATATGGTTCTAAAATTTAGGGCTTGATTGTGTAACTATTCCACTGAGTAGTACGTACTCATGCAAACAGTTCCCTTTCACGAGAGTGCTACTTGAAAGGCTTTCAGAAATTCTGAAAAGCCTTTCAAAAGCTGCCGCGGCGGTATACCGCTACAGCCCTATTCAGAATCTGGCCCTGAAACTCCTAATTAAAGCTTATCCTTACATAGCTGTTACTATAAAGGTACTCCAAAATAATGGTTTCTTTTTGTTTTGTGAAGAATGACTGCAATAGAAAATGAGAGAAGATATTTTTATACATCCCACCACGATGGTGAAAGTTTCCTCCCCCACCACAGGGAAGTAACTCAGGCAGTTCAAAATGACAGCTAGCATTGATACACATCTTAAGCAGAGAGTAGTAATTGAATTTCTCACAGCTGACGGGATTTCACCGATTGAGATTCACCGTTGCATGGTGAATGTGCACAGACACTTACATGTTGACGTGAGTGTTGTAAGACTCTGGGTAAATAGTGTGAAAAGTGGAGAAACTGAACTTAAAGATAGGCCTTACAGCCAACGGCTGGCAACAGCTGTTAACGAAAAGAGCACACAGAAGGTCAATGAACTGGTCTACAAAGATCGATGCACCATGCAGCATGAGCTGAGCGAGAGTCTCCGTATCAGTCATTGTGTCATACAGGTGATTACAGATAATCTTGGTCAATGGTTACTCTAAAGTTTATGCTTGGCAGGCTCCACAGACGTTAACTGAGTTTCACAAGGAAGCTAGAAATGCCTTTTGGCCAAGAGGCTTTTCTCTCAAGAACAGTTACAGGTGATGAATCATGGGTCCACTTGTATGCCTGAAACAAAGTTCCAGTGTATGAAGAGGCACCATAAAGATTATCTTTATATGAAGACAATCAAAACACAATTATCTTCAGACAAAATCATAGCAATTGTGTTTTCAGACATTCGGGGAGTCATTTTTAATGCTAGGGGTGGACAAAGTTACGAAGTTCAAGAGCTGTGTGCCAAAATCTTCCTTATGGTGCCCCCCGAGCCACAGTTTGCCCACCCTTGCTTTATGCCAAGAAGCACAATCACAAATGTAGGTAGATATACTGAATATTTCAAGAAATTAAAAGCCAATGTGAGGAGAACTGGCCAAACGCTGACATAGCAGAAATGTTTCTTCACCACAGCAATGCCAGACCTTCCAAGAGCAGACAGACAACTCAAATGAATGGTGCCTCTTCATCCTCCATAAAACCCACAACTGACATCATCAAACTTTAATCTCTATGGTTTCCTGAAGGAAGAGTTAAGTGCACAACACTTTGAAAACAATGATGTTGTAAGAACGCTGTTTGTCAATAGCTATATAGCCAAGACAAATCAATTTATTGTAATGACATATTGGCACTGGTTCCACATTGGTGCAAATACGTACATCATGGCGACAATGTGAAAAAATAACTGTACTGGTGTAGTTAGTGAAAACACTTGTTTGTATCTATTTCTGAATTTAAAATACTGAGGAAATAAGAAGACACGTTACTTTTGGGGTTACTCTTGTACTTTGAGTAAGATCCTTTGAAGCTAATGGGGACTATTCGTGATATTATGCACAATGTTTTCTAGTAAGCATTTGCAGGCTCCGGTAGGCATTTAGACTGAAAGCAGCATGGTCTGGGCTTTTTAAAAAAAAAAAATATCTGTAAAGCACCACACCCACAAATGGTTCTGTGTAAATAATTCAGTGCTATTACTGTTTTGTTTACCATGATTACCAAATCTATAAGAGTAAGGAGCAACATAGAGCAGGAGAGGAAATAAAATTAATGGGGGAATAAAGAAAGACAGGAAGGTTCACGACATCTTGTTTGCCTTTTGGTACTGCAGTCCCCTGAGTTAGCAATTTAATTGTGTTTTGAACAGCAAAACTAAAAATTTCACTCATTTCTTTGTAAAAGAAATTGGAGGCACAGCTGCCATGCTCTTGACAATTTTAAATTTATGTTGAGTTATTTACTTCTTAGTTCTTATTATGCACAGACTAATATGTCACGAAGAAAACATCACTTTTACTTCCCAAGCACAGGCTTCTGCTAATAAACTAAATTGCATAAAATACAAAAATTAGGGCCCGATTCAGAAACCTTTACTTACATGAGTAGTCCCTCCAGTGGCTAATAGCTTATTGGTTTGACTAATGATCTGAGGCTGCTTCTCAAACAGAAGCAAAGCAGGTTTTGCTTTTGCTTCTGCTTCCTTTGATTACAATGGCAGTTTAAATTAAAAATCAGTATGACAAACCAACCTTTAATTTATAACCAACATCAAGCTAGGAAGATCAAGCATACTGTAGGTGGTATTTCATCTTATCATATTAAAACAGTCTCCCCAATGTAAAAGATAATCAAAACTGCTGTGGCTCCTTTAGCAAGCAGAAAATTATGTAAATCTGATTTCCTTAGTATGAACCAGCACTATCTTTGTAAAGCTTATTAAACCACATTCAGATTGTATACAAAGGCACTGGATCCAAGATTCACTTGTTTTCAAAACACTTGGGATTATTTTTTTGAATGTTGTTTGGGGTTAAATAAAAAAACATATTTTCTACAGCTCACAAATAAGGTGAATTTGATATTGCAAAAAGAAAAAGAATCCAATAATAAACTTTGTCTTTAATTTTATTAGCAGTTCAGTACTGATTTAATTGGTCATTCATAATGGGATATAAGAGTGCAGTTTACTGTGACTCCTTTCAGATCCAGGGCATTCTTCAAAATGCTTTACAGATCATTGAGTTAGAAACTCATAGTTCAATGACTGTGTAGTCAAACATGGCAGTCACAATATGCTCAATAATAAGAGCTCCACTACAGATGTTGACGTTAAATCCTGTTTTGTTGAGTAAGACATCAGGAAAGTTTGGGTTCTTGAATTAAATTAGCCCCAGTTATTTCTTTTAGTTTACATCTGCTAAAATCAGAATTGGAGAGAACATTTAAGGAAGGGAAACGAAGATTCAAAAATAAGATCAACAAGCATACGGTGCAGAGCAATTTCACTGTTTTTATTCTTCCATAGAGCCATAAATACAATTGTATACTCAGCTAATTAGTCACATTCCTAGTAATGTTCCAGTTGCTTTTCAATTAAAACTTCAAATGATAAAGAATCCTGAGATAAGCATCTCCAATTCATGTATCAGGCAGCTTGATCCTTTTAGTGGAAAGCACCAGACCTAGCACTTAGCGCGGGCACAAGTCCCATTCACTTCAATGAAACAATGCACCTCTAAGTGCTAGCAGTAGTGCTATCCACTTGGAGCACCAGTCCTAGAACATCTTTGGGTGTTTTCAGAAATAACAGCTCCTACCGCCGCCACAGACCTACCCGGGCGGTGGTGGGAGTCATCACTCCAGTCGAGAATCGGCCTGGCTGTAGAACAAACAAAACGGTGGCTGGGACGGAGGGGGGCGGGGGGAAGAGATGCATGGAGCAACCTGCCCCCATCAGCTGACAGGCAGCCATGGTAGCCCATGACTACCTGGAACCAGCAGGGACCACGGCTGGGGTAAGTAAAGCGGCCGTTTATCCATAATGGCACACTTTACACCCAGTTGGGAAGCCATTCCCCAGGCGGTGATGGTACTTAGCCCGGGCTGTGACCTGGGGATGTTCCTGAGTCACAGCCCTGGGCTATGTGCCAACACCGCCTGGGAAATGGGCCTGGGCTAACATCTAGTGGCGTTTTCTGACATGATGGTGTCCCACGGTTCCACGTAGGACAAAGCGTGGAAATGCGGACTGTCGTCACGTCTGAAGACACCCTTTGTGAACCTGCAACATTGACAGGGGTGTACCCAGTTCAGGAATAGACAGGACAAATGCCCTTTGATCAGAGACTTATGTTCACTGCGTTTCTCCCATTTCTGTCAATGGAAAAAACACAGTGAACAAAGGTCCGTGACTGTGATATATTTCTGTTGACTTCAGGGATGAATTTAACCAGTGCGCTTAGTTTGTAAAAAAATTAATTACTGGGGCCCAAGCCCATCCCAGAAGCCACATCCCCTTCTCCAGAGCATGTCAAAGCAGGGAACTGAAATCTACCTCCTGCTATGAACCCAACCACTGGATCACCCTGCCTTTCTACAGCTGAATATAAAATAGGAGTTCTTGTGATTGAATCTATGCAAAATGACCGGTGTGGGGAGTGGAGCAGAAAAGTCATTAATAAAAGCCAAATAAACAGTCAGGGTTTTCCTGGCTTTCCTTTCCAACCGTGAAATGGCCAATATCAGCCTTTTCCTGGTCTTTCACTTTTAAGGGTGCACATTCCTACTGGGAATATTTCCTGGGGCTCCACCCCCACCTTGAATTTAATTACTGGGGTTGAGCTCTGGTAGGCCTCCCACAAATTAAGCCCTGCATTTAATTTAATATTCTTTTAATAGCTAATCAGAAAAGGCCAAGAGGATGAGGAAAACCAAAGCAGACTGGTTCACTTGCAGGATTTCTTCTAGTGGCTTGACTCAGGCTGCAAGACCCACACAGAGTATGATAGCTGAAGATGTCAAGCAACTCCCTACTGAGTCTGGTGTTCTGAGAAGCTGAGATTTGGCTGGTGCAGTTTCCAAAATGGACAGGAGCAGGCCAACCAGAAGTGGCAATGCCATGCCTTTTTCTAGAGCAGCTTCTGTTGGCAAGTATCCTGTGGACCTCTGGCCAGAAAAACCCAGCCTTCTCCATTATTATGTTGTTATTCCAGGAGGGACTTTGTAACACAGGGTATTTTCAGACGTTACGGGGCCACTTGGCCCCGTACCGAAAACAACCCTTTCATTCCCCGCCGGGGTCACCCCGTCACGCCATATCAGACGTGCTGGGGGGATCCCGGCGGGGAATGTGGGAGGGGGTGGGGCCGCGCGGCGTGGCGCAACGTGCAGCCGCACGGCCCTGTCCCCTCCACGCACCCCGCCCTCCAGGGAGACGGGCGGGCGGCGGGGCCAGTGCGGCCGCTGTGTCAGGCCGGAAGCGCCATGGCCCGGGATCCCGCTGGGGATCCCAGGCCGTGGCAACCGGCCAGACGTTACTTTTTCTTGGTCCCCGCTGGGGATCATTTTGACCACGCTTCCCGGGACATTCCCCCGGCTAGCCCGGGAAGTGGGGTTCAAATTGACCCCATGTGGGTATTCACCGTGGCGAACATCTGGCGGCCGCCAAACAGACGTTCGAGACACGGTGACCACAGGTGGGTATTCACCGTGGTTCACCGTGATCTCGTAACGTCTGAAAATACCCATTGTTAGGGACAGACAGGATCAGTACCCTGAAAGAAGGCTCATGTAAGCCTAAGTAGGTAGAGGTCCTGTAAGAAACTGGGCACACAAGGCCTAATGAGTCACCTGATGTGCACCTGGGCTGAGACAGTGAAAAGCCCAGAAGCCAGGAAGTTAGGCAGTTAGGCTGCATTCACATCTGCGGCAGCAAGACCCGCGAGGGAAGATGCGGCAGCGGGGAGGAACCGGAGAGCGGAAGAAGAGCTGGTGTGAACAGGGATGTGCTGCGGGAGGGAGCAAATTCCTGCCCTGACATGCGCGAGGGAAGCCGCGGCACATCCCCGTTCACACCGGCTCTTCTTCGGCTCTCCACCGCTGCCGCCTCTTCCCTTGCGGGTCTCGCCACCCAGATGTGAATGCTGCCTAAGCTGGTGAAGTCAGAGAGACAGGGAGGTAGTGTGGCTTGTACACTTTGCTGTGCCACTGTCAACAGGAGAGCTAAGAACTCTGGAGACAGGGCTAACGGACAACCAACAGTTTGGAGCAACTATTCCCCAGTAAACCTAACTTGGAGATAGAGCCTGGACTATAGGTGTGATCTAATACATAGATCCTAAACCGAGAGGACTGTGGCTGGCTAGAGAGGAGTGTGGAGGCCAGCAAGTAAAAAGCCAAGCTGCCCAAGCCAAACAGTATACACGCCCAAGGAGCTAAAGAAATCATTGCTCAACAGCATGCAAGCTAATTCCCCATACAAGAGTGCTGAGAGAGAATTGTGCCCCAGGCACTGTCACAAACTTAAAATTCCTTCACCATAAGTCACTTCAGACACAGGCTTGGGTGACTCTGGCACTATATTTTTAGGGCTTGTAGAGGGATAAACAGAGAGCTTATTTTCAATTTGTCTGAGATGGGAGGGGCATTAAAGTGGGGGGGGGGAATCTGTAATCCACATGCTAGTTATTCAGGGCACAGGAATGTCATACCTAAAATGAGTGCTCCTGGTAACAGAAGTTACTTTCACCGTGGTCAGTCTCAGTGCAGTGAAATCTGTCTTCTAATTTTGCAGTAAGTTGTAAATTAACACTATATTTCTTCACCTGAGTATATTAATTTCAAGAGCATCTTGTTTGCTAATAGGCAAGTTTACAGCAAATGGGATACGGGTGTAGTTAAAATGACTAAATGTGGAACACCTGTGCTCTACACTACAATTCTTTTCTCTTTTTTTTTTGGGTAAATTGCAGTTGACTACAACTGAAATGTTATTTTAATGATACAATTGAAATATTGTTTAAGTCAAAAATTAACTCGGATACACCAGCATATTCAAGTATCTAATGGATCTCTACTCTTAATGGATATTTCTGTTGAGTTAAGGGGGGGGGAGGGAAATGGAAAGCCATATGGATACAGAATTTGGTGTATCAAGTCCCTTTGAGTGTTAGCATTCTGGGCATGATAACCTTCAGGCTAAAACATCCTCAAGAAAGCCTGGCTAGTAGAAAAAGGAATTGAAATAGCTAAGTGACCAGCTGCTGGGTCATTTTGGAGCCAGCCAACTCTCTGAGGCATGGAGCATGGTGAGTTATCCATCAGAATGCGCTGCCATCTGCTAAGTCTACTATGCTTATGCTCCTTGCCTCAACTTGTGGAACTCTCCAGCTGTTTCTAGGTTTGCTGCAATCTCTGATATACACTGATAAAAGGAGCAGCCCACCTCTCGGTCTTCCTGCCAGATGAATAGAATGAATTCAGTATCACAGTACCAACAATACATTGCAATTATTACTGCAGAGCTGCTTTCATTCTGAGTCCATTTCTGTGCACGAAAAGCTTTCTGAAAGTGAGTGGAAGTTTCTCTGTTTTCACCCCAAGCCTTTTTTTTTTTTTTTTTTGCAGGGGGAAATGTTTGGTAAGTTTCTGTTTGGCTTTTGAATCATTCAAAACTTGGAAAAGGTTGTTTTCCATGCTTTAAAAAACAATTCAGATATGTGGTTTGATAACGAAAATGAACTTAAAATTAAAATGACAAATATGTCATCAACTCACAACTGCTTTAGACTTTGGTTAGGACTTCCTTTGTTGGTAGGGAGCAGATCGGCCCCACCCACTTGTGGAACTGCAGGTGGCAGAAGTTGTTTTCGCTGCCTGCCTCTTGCTGGTTGACAGAGAGCAGACCAGGCCTGCTTGCACTATTTCAGGGTGGGTGTGACTGCTAGTCTACTCTCCCCAAAACAGCTGGCTTAGACCAGCACCACCTGTCCTGCACCACTGTGGATAGGTAGGGCTGTTGTGCTGATGACCTAGTCATACCCTTCGGAGGGGAAATATTTCCTGTGCCCATAAGCAGGTCTCAGATCCCACTCCTTCCACTGCAGAACTGTACTGTGGGATACACCTCTTCTCTGAGCTCTTCCTCCCACTAAGTTCAACATGTGATTGTAAGCTGCTGTCACCTGTTTGAGATCCTTCTGAGAGTTGCAACCTGCTGGATAAGAACACATTTTGTGGCCTCAGGGGAAAATCCCAAATTTCAAAACTTCCCAGATTGAAAACCATTTTGTTGTATTACTAGGCTACAGTCAACAGATGTATGTTCCACTGTGACTATCAACAACCTGTGGAGTGTAGAAGCTTCCTTATGCAGCTTTGCTCTCTCTTGGTATTGAAACTGGTGTAAAACAAGCTTCAGAGTCAGGGCGCCAACGCTGCTTCCGTGCCAGTAATTCTAGATTCTTCTCTGCCACATAGGAATCTGGCTCCCAATGAAATGGAGGTTTAAATTCTACAAAACTGACTGAACCACCAGAAAGATTGTGGTTGCCATGTTGGTCCCAAATGTAAGCGATAAAGACAAAGTCGTTCCGATGACTTCTTTTATTGGACCAACTTCTGTTGGGTAAAGTATGCAAGCTTTCAGGCCACACAGCGCCCTTCTTCGGGCTTGTAAAAACTCAGAACTATACAGAACTTGTACGTTGCAAGCTACCCTGAACCTTCAGGGAAGGGTGGTTTATAAATATAAATAAACGAACAAATAAATATACAGTTGAGCTGAACCACAAGAGAAGTATTAGCACAGAAAGGCATCCTTGCACAAAGGGGCAAACCTAACAACTAACTGAATTTGCAGACTTTGGCCCATTTCATGTGGTTTTTCCTGTTTTTCAATTGCTTTGTTTTTCAGTTCACATAATCCACGAAATAGCATAAAACAAAACAAAACCCTGCAACAAAATATGTCTTAATACTACCTCACTTTCAGAAAAATTGTGTGGTATACCTGTGGCAGTATGTCTGAGAAAGGCAGCTCTGAATCAATTCAACAGTGTTTGCCGTACTTCACTTAGCAAACGGCGGAAAAATCAAAGTCAAATTGCTACTGCAGGAGCATCTAGGAGTAGACTAGAACAAGCTGTTTCTTTGTTTTAGAATAGAGCTGCAATACATATATATCCTATCCATGAAATAAATCTGCCATTCACATAAGAGTTCTTTCGGCTAAAGAGCTTTTCTTCTGTGTGCACTGCATCATGGGACGCGAATGCATAAAACACAGTATGTGAGGTCTTTGAGACAGGGATTAACTGCAGCACATGGTTGGCTGGCATTTTCAGTTGCTAATGAAAGACAAATAATATGCAATAACAGTAATAAATAAAAGTAATAATAATAATAATCACTTAGGCCAATTTTGCTGATAAAAGTGTACTAAAAAATCTGCAGGATGAATCAGCCAGCTGATTCAATTGAGAGTGTTGAAGTGTAGCGATTATGTGCTATGTTCACCAATACTGTCTGGATTATTTAGGCGATATATAAAGGTGAAATAGAATTCCTCTTGGACAAAGACTGCCAAGACTGCTAATGACATCATCAGTGCAATTACTAAAAGACAGAGAGAAATACTAATCTTAATATCTGCCATTAGCTGTCTTGCCCTGCACACAATCTCAGAAGAGTTATCCAGGCCAAGCTCCCTGCTCCAGTAGAGAATTCCATTCTCAGATGGATGGTGGCAAATGCTCGCATTATCTGAGGACAAACTATTAACTTGGAAAAAAGATGCTGAGGATTTTTAGACTGAAATTAAGAAGTTCACTAGTGTATTTAATATTGGCAGTCTTAAAAAGAATGCAGTAGTGTTTACTTGCAGCTGTTGGACACTCCAACAAACATAATTATATCCTACAGAGTCAAGCATGTCCTCTTTAGTCAGTGGGGGGACAGTATCTTGTTTTATTATAGGATTAAGATAACAAAATTAGCTTTCATGACTTCCTGTCCAGGGCTGTTATTACTGCCCAGGGACTTAATTGTTGCTGAACCACTCAGCTCAACCAACTTGGTTGCATAATGTTCCATTTTATTATACAAGGAAATCAGCACATTTTGTTTGCTGAATGGAATGATTTGCTCTGAGCACTCTAGTATGTGTTATGTTTGTACTGGCTAGAGGGACTCAATTCATAGCAAATATGCTTTATATTAAACTAGTTTTACTGGACCAGATGTATGTGTACACAGTCAACTACCACAGCTTTGATAAGTCAATAAGGGCCCAATCTTGCAAAGTTATGAGCACCTCCTGCGGGATATCGCCCTCCCCAACTACTGCTTACTGTAGTGAGAAATGCGACATTTTAAGTCCCCAAAGCTTTACTCATTTATGCGCAACATTTTAATTTTATAGATTCTACAATGTCTGCTTTATAGATGCTATCAAATTTCACAACTAAAGTAGTGGGGCTGGAGTCCAGCCCACAAAAAGGAAGCAGCAGAACATGCAACATTGTAGCACTGCTGTTGGTTTGATTAGCTTAAATAGGTTGTGATAGATCTGCTTGGAGAGCTCTGGTTAAAACACAGCTGAATTAAATCAAGATCATTTTTGTGCTATGTGGAAACAAAATCTAGGCCTTTATTATTAATATTACATTGATGAAACAATGTTGTTTTATTGGTGACTATCACAATAACGGTCTACATGCCTCCCACATCTACTGCTGGGTGGCAGACTACCTTCTTCAGGATTGATAAATGGCCCTTTTCACACAGACACTCTTAACATTGATAAAATGGGTGTTACATTAATTATTATACATGTTGCAGGGCACCCACAGTGCACACTGCAGCCCTACAACATGTATAATAAAATGTAACACCCATTTTATCGGTGTTTAGAGTGTCTGTGTGAAAAGGGCCTATCTCCCTCTCAGTTTTGCCTGCTAATCTACAACCTGGGATGTAGCAGACAGGACTTGGGCTTTCTCCTTTGACCTTCAATGACGCAAATGGCTGGAGGCAGCATGGTGCAGGGCTGAACAGACACGGGAGAGAGGGAACACCAAATACTCTCCTGAGTTTTCCACAGTCACTGCTGCCTGCCATGGTGCTGCTGGGTCTTCTCATGGGGAGTAGCAGAAGCACCACAGGACAGACAGCAGCAGTGCCTGGAGTTCAGGAGTGTACCACTACCTGGAGCTCCCCTTTACCACAACTTCCCCTCTCATGGATTCCCACACCCTTTACAAAGGAAAAACACAACGGTGTAAAAAGGGGACCGGGGGGGGGGGCACATATAAAGAGAAGAAAACCGAAACAAGGAAAAAGAAGAAAGATTGGCAGAGACAAAGGGAGCGAAAGCAGAAAAGAAAATTTGGAGACAGAAGGACTGAGATAATGGGAAATAAGGAGAAAAAAAATTCATCTCCAGAAAGTGTACACATTTGTACTGTACAGATTTCAGTTTTCGATACACTCTGCACCTAAAGAAATCTACCTTATTTTCATTAGCAAATGTCATCAGGTACAAGCCTTTGATGCCCTTCTTTGACCATGTTCGTTCAGAGAAGTTCTTGAATAGTTTAGAACACTATTCTAAGTCCCAAGACTTTTGGACCAGCCGGCCATTGTCAACCCTCAAAACCACCTTGTGAAACCTTTCTTTACTTTGTTCATAGCAATGCCAGCAACTAGAGAAAATGGTAACCGAAGCTTTTAAAAAGGGTTGTTCTTTATGCCCTTATGCTGCCTATTTGTTGGTGTTTTGAGGGTGTAACTGTTTCAACTACTGATTATTCATGTTCACTGCATTTCCTCATTGCTACTAATAGGGAAAACACAGTGAACACAGGTCCCTGATTATGGGCCTTTTTACATGGACGGAGGTGGGTGGGGGGATGCGTGTTTTGCCATGGTGGGTGGATGTGGATGTGTGCCCCTTTAAAAATGGGCTAAATGAGAGAAATCACTAGTAACGGCTGTTTACATACAATGATAAAACTAAAAAAATTATTGGGGTTTTTGGCGGCGAACAACACACACAACAATAAAACATTTAAAAATAAATCTACAAATTTTAAAATGAGTCATAAAAACACACCCTCCCTCCCCCCCCTCACCAAAGGCCTGGCGGAACAGCCAGGTCTTACACAAACGGCGAAACGACAGGAGGGTGGGGGCCAACCGAGCCTCCTCCGGGAGTGAATTCCACAGCACAGGGGCAGCCACTGAAAAAGATCTCACATCAGTGGCCACCCGTCTCACCCAGGGAACCTCCAAAAAGGCCCCCATGGCCGATCTCAGTGGTCACACGGGCACATGGGGAGTGAGGCGATCCCGCAGATAGGCAGGGCCCAGGCCGTGAAGGGCTTTAAAGGTCAAACGTTATATGGTCAATATGGTAAAAAGTTATAGAATTTCTGGATCTGTGAAAGATTAGAGGTTCAGGGCCGGCCTTACCGCGGGGCAGTTAGGGGCAGCCGCCCAGGGGCCCATGCTTGGGGGGGTCCTGCGGGTTTGGGTTGTTTTTAGACACACATTTCTCCTGCATGTTTGCTGTAACATCCAGAACTTTCTGTGTGTTTAAATCACTCATCCAGATCTTAAGCATCCAGATCTTTGAACTTCTGCACAGAACTTCCCCCAGAACTTTTGTGTGTAAAAAGTTCTCTTGGTAAACTGCTTTGCTCCAGGCAGCTGTGGTCACTTGGTTTCCATGGCAGCCTGTCACATCTACAGCTGCGGCTACTTTAGGCTGCCTCAGGGCAGTGTTTGTGTGAAGAATGCATCCAG
>QEPC01003557.1:2442235-2458145 GCA_003113815.1 Sphenodon punctatus
CACCCCTGGTGCCTGGAAGTCTGCTCCTCAGTGACTGACACCTCCCTGTCATGTTTGACCTTCCAGTGAACCTTTTTTTGCCACCCGAACTCACCCGAACGCGATCCGAACTGACCGAACTGTTCGGCCATTTTGTCGTTCGGTTTGTTCGGTATGTTCGTGTTCGATCATCCGAACAGGACGAGTTCGGGCCGAACTCTGAACTACCGAACCGCGTTCGCCCATCCCTAGTCACATACTCTTCCCAGGTTTCATGCAAAGTGGATGGAAGAGAAAAGATATGTAGCCAGGAATGTGTATGGAGTTTTTCTTAAAATCACAATATTCAATTGCTTCTAAAATTGGTTCCCTTTATCCAATCTTTTTGAGATTGGGTACTCATAGTCCCCTCCATTGGAGGTACAACCTCCCAAAGATTCATCAGTATTTAATGAGAAACAAAAAGATTATAGCCAGAAATACATTTTTCAATATTTCCCCATTATTTCAAAAACAAAAAATTGTTTTTTCATTATTATTACTTGTCATTTTTGTTATTGCAAATAATTTTTATTATCATAATAATGAAAACAAAATGCAAACCCTGATTAACCTAGTGTTCTGGCATAGCTCTGATTCCTCTGTGACAATAATTTCTAAATAATTCTGTTTATATTGGTATTCTGTGTTTCTCATACTCCCAAGTTTTCTTTGTTTTAGGATATAATTACACTCTATGCTGAATGTAGGGACAGTTTAATGAAAGAAATGAAAAGCAATACCCCAAACATAAAAAAATGTGGAATGAAATCACAATAGGCTCCTCTTGCCAGTAGACTTGCGTACATAAAGACTCAGTTTACTTGCATACATTTTTATTATTCTTGTGGCTGCTACGCTGAATGGCTGTGAAATGACATAAGCATATGGAAAAAAATTACATAGTTTGGAATTGCTAAGTATAATATCTCTGAATTCCGAGCTGGCAAAAATCATCTTGTTTCAAGATTTCTTCTGTATAATCAGCCTCCACTAGTTTTATTCATTCAGGAAAACCATAATCTGGTGTTTATGGTCTTGTAATCACTGTCATTTGTTTCAGCACAAACAATGATACTCTGAATTGTACTACTGCAGAAGAGAACTGGGGATGAGGTAGAGACAGAGGGTGAACTCATAAATAACATAAAATCCTATTTTAACTGCTTGGATTGAGATGATACTTGTGAACATGGCCGCTGTTTTGATCCCCACTTTTGACCCCGGTTTATCCTCAGGTTTGGCTTCTGCTTTCAATCCAATCCTCCAAAGTAGGGAGAATATAACATTCAATTTTATGTTATATGTGCACATGATCCTGGTTTTCTTAGTTCTCTGAGGATCATAGAAAACCAAATAAAATCAAGCAAATCAAAATAGTGATGAACAACTTGAGAGGAAACAACACACAAGAAATGTGTGGATGAGGGAGGGTCGAACCACGCTTTGCACAATGGGATAGCTTCCGGGTGAGTGTCCCAACCCTGGAAGAGGAAACCACAAAAGAAAGAAACAGACATTGTGTCCAGAAGAGTAGAAACTAGGGGTGGGAATATCGGTTCTCCCGATATTTACGGTATTTGGGTGTATAGGCTTAATCCGAATAATCCAATATTTACCTATACTGGCATACAGGATTTTTAACATTGGCTGCGGTACCGGATTTTTTACACTGCGGCCATTGAAGTCAATAGCCAATGTTAAAAATCCGGTATGCCGATACCGGTAAATCCAGTACCTGGGAGATCCGATACTGGTACATCCGGTACCCGGTATTCTCCCCAGTGTCCCACCCCTAGTAGAAACCATCATCTGGAGCTGTCTATAGAAATGTACAGGGTATCCAGCCTCCTATAAATAATCAATTATTTTGTTCATGTGAATCTTCCAGTGATACCACTAATGTAAAATACTGTCCAATTGCTCCTGTATAGATAAGAGTTGTGTAAGCTAGAAAGATATGGTATGTGCCACCACCATAAGCTGTCAGTCAGATGTAGGAAGAAATCCTGCCATCAGTATCAGACAAGAAAAAGAATGTGCCCTTGCTGCCTTGTGTGTGTGTGCGTGTGTGTGTGTGTGTGTGTATGTGGCTGCTGGGAAAAGACTAATTCTACCCACTGAAGAGTAAGAGATGGGCAAACTCGCCTTCCCCTCCAGCGTTCCTGCTGTGGACACTGATTTACTTGACATAGGGAAGGCACTGACTGGGTGCACCCTTCCTGGGTGGCTGAGTGGTAGGTTAGTTGCTTTCCATTCCTAATTTATCTAGTTCCAAAGTAAACATTTTCAGAACCCAATTTTCCACTATTAAACTTAGTCTAATAAATCTACTTACAGTCTAATAATACTTTCAGTCTAATAAGTCACCTAAGTCTAGTATCAGTGACAAGAAAACTCTATAAAAGAGAAGTCCATGATTAGTACTTAGTTTTGCATATTTCCATTGGTGTAACTTTGAACAATCTACTACACATCTGTTTTGATAAATATGCCTAACACAAAAGTATCGGGTTGTAACAATAGCTACAAGGTGATAAATTAAAGATGAAACAAACATATTTCAAGCATAATATGCATTGCACATGCTATCCGATATTTATGCATATACTTCTGGCAGACGACAGTAATCCTTCTGCCATATTGCTTCTACAACAATGATTCCTTCATTTGTTAGTGTCACGTTTGAGAAAAGTAAGAGCATTTTAATGCACGAGGATATTTTAACTTGCAAACTAATTACTTTAATTTGATGGAATTTTTGTCTCATTTGCATTCCTGACAATTATTTATGACTTACTATAGGTAATTAGGGGTTGGGTGTTATGCTAGAATATTGTAAATAGCTTTACAGACATTAGTTGGACTGCTAATTTTTACAGGAGAGGAATTTATTAGTGGGTAACATATTAAATGCCTGTGCTTTTGACCTTTCGTAAAACGTTCTTTCTAGATTTTAAAAGATTGGTTGTCAGGTTTGCTTTTCCTCAAAATGAAGTGTGACATTGTAAATAAGCTCTTGAATTAAACAGCATATTAAATCTATGTATTTGGTGGGAACCTTTGATAGTGCTCTTCATCTATCAAGAAGATTCTCTTGCTTTTGCAGCATTCAAGCAGAGTCACAGAGCGCACTCTGAATGATAATCTTTTACACTGAACTTTACTGTGCCTGGCCTCTTTAACTATCACTCTTCTAAATTGAACAAAGGACATGGAGTTAAGCAGATTATTTCTTGTTTTACTAGTGATCCTGCACATAGGAAGAGGTTTAAAATGGAATTTTCCTAGTGGAGTTTACAGTCTTACAGTGATTCGCCCAATAAGACAGTGGGCAAGTGCTCTCTGTAGATCGAAGTTTCATGCATTTTGTTGAAGTGTAAGACTTTGTGTGATGTTCTTCAATATTTTATTGCTCATTTTTTCCTATGATGCATTTACTTACAAGAATTAGCTGCTAAAAATCTTTTAGCTATAGACTACTAAAAAACCCACTTTAATCTGTGGAAGTACTCTCTGACTACCTGCGAGCTAGCTACATTAATCTCAAATGAATTCATCAATGTTAGTGTTTCTCTGACAGGAAAACGCAGTAGATGAAATAAAAACAAAAAAAAACAACCCAAATAGTTTACTAATGATACAGCCTTTTAAACAACCTAGAAATACAGCTGACTAAAATTGCATTATCTCACCAGTTTGTCTTGTACATCAATACTGCTTAGTCATATTCTTTGTTATTAGGTATGACAAATAGAAGGACATCAGATAAGTCATACACATAAAAGAGCTGGCTGGCATATGAAATCCCTCTAATAATTTTTTATGAAACTACCAGCACATTATGTGCTTGGTAACATAAATAATAAAGCATGTTACCCTGGCAATTTTACATTTACTATATTAGTTAGTAAATGCAATGGCCACCCTTATTCTTGTACGATAAAAACTACCCAGCCTTTTCATGAAAGATGATTACAATTTCCACTGGCCCTGTATATGCAATAAAAACCAATAACTCATCAAAATTTGAGCTATTTGCTCTTAAGATACAAGAGCATTTTTCTTGAATACTCTACGTGACATTAAGTATTCATGAAAGTAGAGAGAGTTCAAACACTGCCTAAGTAAAATTGCTACTACTTTTCAACTTGATTGAAATCTTTTCTAAACGAGACATATACTAGAGCCAGCTGAGAGGGCTCTTAAAAAATGGACTGTAAGATATGCAGAGTATGTCCAGGTACTATAGCTGCTAGCAATCGATTTTTCTGAAAAGCCTTGTTCCTCCTCTGAAATTGATTCATGATAACTGCTTCCATTTGGGTCAAACAGTATTTAACTGCTTGTAAATTTTAATTAAATGATTTGTCACTTTGAACATATAGTTTTTCATCTTGCAGCTAAGCGATGTGTCTTTATCAGAAAATGACTCAAGGGGAAGGCATTCATCTACTCTGTCATTTCAACACCCATTAAGATAATTTGGCTGTTGCATGGAAGCAAAGTTGAGGATTTGTAAAATAGACTGCACCACTTTAGGCGAGCAAGACCACAATGTAAACTGTATGAATATAATTTGTTTAATTATATCCTAATAATTATTTTAGTCTGCTCGTCTTTCATTAGCAGATGTTTTCTTTCTGAGAAGAGCAAACCTTTCTCCAGTTGCTCTTAGCAGGAACAATTTTGAAAAACTGGCCTCCCTTTTTGTTTCTCCAAAACTGGGGGAGCAAGTGGCACCTGCAATTTACTGTCACATGAACAGTGCCAAGTAAGTACCACATCAGACTACCTACCATTATTTCTAACTACAATTTGCTGGCATAACTAAAGGAGAAGGTCCAATGGCTGGCTTCCAGACTAGGTCATGTTGATTTATTGAATAAGAAAAAACAAACGATTCCAACAGTAGACAAGCATTGTGTGTATTTGCTATCCATTCAACATGATGCAATTGCTCAGTTAATTATTATTATTATTTAGATAGCACCAGTGATGTACCTGGCACTGTAAAATCAGACGTTAGACAGGGCCCTACCCCAAAAGGCTTACAACCTAAGATACAAGGAAGGAGGAATATCAATCCTTTTTAATTTAATGCGTTTAAATAATTTTGTTTTTTAAAGAATTTTTATGTTACATGAAACAGCAAATTGGGTTACAACAAAAAATATCCCATATATTTTGCTCTGTATTCCTCCTTGGGCCCGAGAATAACAAAGTACCTAACTGACTTAGGAGTCAGGCAGGACAATCCACCATTAAAGTAAATGGGAGTTTTACTGTACCCTACGTTCCACTGAGTTTCTGGAAAGTTTTAATTGTCAGGACAATCCTTTACAAAACCCAATGGGAGTTTTGCTGTTGACTGTGCCCTAAGTTACTTTTGTAAATGTGGTTTGGGATCAAATTTATAAAGTCACTAGGTACATAATGTGACATTTAGTTACCTGATTTCCTAATGTGCAGCTCTATTCTCCAAGCACTCCGCTAGCACATGTCCCATTGAGGTGAATGAGGTTTGTGTTGGCAAAGTGCTTTGAGAAGCATGCTTTGGTTCCTGAATAACATGGTATTCAGGAACCAAACACCCCAAGTACCTTATTTCAAAGTATGTTAGGTATTAAAGGAGAGCTCTATAAATATGCCTAAATCAGGGCACTACCCGAATTACAGGGGGAGCAGTGGGAGGTGGTGGCCCCCCTACTTTTTTTGATGCCTCTCCACCTTTTTTTGACAGTTCTCTTAGCTACTGGCTTTAGGAGAGTACATGGGGCCTCTTCCTTTTTCCTTATAATTTGAGCCCTGGATCATGGGCTGCTAGCAGAATTAGAAAAATGGCTGCTGAATGCAGAGCCGGCCTTCGAAGTTGTGGAGCTGAGGCAGAGACAAAATGTGGGGGCTTCTGGTGGTCCCTCCCCAGTTGGGGGCACCCTCTGCAGCACCCTAAAGTGGTCATGTTTGGGAGCCTGCTGGGAGTGGGGTCCCCACACCCTGCCCTGGTCACAGTGGGGGGCCCCCTGGAAAGAGTGGGTTCTGGGCCAGTCACCCTGGGTCACCCTGTGGTATGGCTGGCCCTGGTTGAGTTCATTAGTGACTTTAGAAATCTGGTCATTTAGCTCCTGGGTCGATTAGGGGCTTATGGAAATGCTATCAATGCTGTGCTGTTTCTACCTAGGCAGATCATAACTATATGAGTCCAAGGGCCACTTGCTTGTATTGTCACTGCAGGATTAGGCCCCTTGTGGTTTTCTCTCAAAATACCTACAGTTGCTGTTCAGCAATTTGTGGAAAGACCGATCAAGCACTGTTTAAGGCTTACCTGGAAAAATGTGCAGAAGCATTTAGTGCTCTTTCATGCTAATCAAGCATTCTCTTACTTTATAAAGTCACTTGTAATTAAGCTAGCATCCAAAGTAGAAAAAAACAGCCTTTGTTAAAGAATGTATTTAACATTATTGTTTTCTGCTGAAAAATAAACGTAAGTGCTGCAAGAGTGGGGGATAAGAACAAAAGCTCACACAAGCAAGTCAATTTCTTTTGCTTATTTCCCTCTGGTTTGGTTATCAAAAATTAATGCTGGAAACAAATGAAAACTAGTCAGTGGCATGAACAGAAGTACTGTAATGAAGAAAGAAAGCTGTTAGCACATCTGCACATCTCAAGTTCTTGCAGTAGATTAAAAATGATAAACATGCCACATTCTTCTGAGACATTAACTTCAAGACCAGACTATGTGATGGACTGCCTCACCTGTGCGATGGACATCCAAGGGTGATAAAAAAGTGAGTTACCAAGGAAACTAAAAGCGTGACAGCTCAGTTGAGTTGAGGGTTTAGATATCTCTGTGACAAAGTGTACAGCTTCAACTAAATGAGGGTGGATGGGTGTGGAGAACCTTGGACTTCAGAGAAATCCTCTGTGGAAGGAGGCTGCAATGCTTAGATGCAGCAATCCTATTTGACTCCATGGAGAGAAACAGTACCCTAATTTACAAGATAAATAGGATACACAGTAAACCTGAGAGAAAAAGGCATCTGATGCTCTTGAAGCGGATATAAGTGTGGCATTATAGAGCCAAGCATATTATACCATTTCATAATTTGGCTAGAGTAAAAGCACACTTCTTCTTTATTATTGGAATACTTTCTTAAGCACCATTGTGAATATGTTAACAGCGTACATCATATTTCCTGCTTTACTTTCACACAATGTTTTAATTAGCCCATAGACTCGAAAGCGGGGCTATGCTAATAATAAGTTTCTTTCCGTTCACTTTGGCCTTGTGATGAACTAGTTTTAGTTGCAGCTTTAAAGGATTAAAGCAGATGATGGATTAGCATCCTCAGCAATCCACCTTCAGCAACAAACTGCCCTTTTACAGCAGGACGTGAGGAGCCAGACTGCGGCATTCATGGCCCAGTCCTGTGCAGGTGAAATTGTGGAATCACGTTGCCCAGTGCAGCCATGGGGAATGGGCCCTGGTGGAGAAAATGAAATGGGCTCCCTGCTGTCGTACTCCTCTCCCCTCTGCATATGCATTCTACATGTGGGTCCCCCCTAGGCTCTTGGACCCCAGTGCGGCTACACCTGGTATAGCTATGCCCCTGCCAAGAAGGAGCAACAGGGAGCTTTCCTCTCCTGTTCTGCACACCTGCACTAGCCATTGGTTCATGCAGACTGCTGTCCAAGCGCACTAGTCCCGTTCCACCAGGTGGGCATCATGTGTAGTAGAAGGATGTTTCTTGTCTGCTTTGCTCCATAGGGAAGGAGGAGTAAGCAGTACTCTTCAGAGTAAGGGAATAAGTATTGAACAGCATTGTGAGAGAGGGAGACTTCTGATGCTACCAAATGCTGCAATACCCATTCAATGCAATTGCCTTCATGATCTGACTCATAGGAATCCAGGCAGACTGCACCTTTGTAAAAAGAAAAAAAAAAGGTAATAAAGAAAGAAATTTTAAAAGCAAACTAAGGGATTTTGCCAGAAAAAAATCCCATTAATTTGATAATTTTTAAATAAATCAAAACAATGGGAATTTTGTTGTTAAATCTTGCAGAGGGTTGTGAAAATCTCCATGGATAACTTTCTAGCCATCCTCATCTGGGGGAGACATCCTGCAAAAACGTAAAACAGAAGGGGCTTTTCACAATGGGTATTTTTAGACGTGACGACAGCCCACATTTCCACACTTTGACCTCGCGTAGAAATGTGACCTACCGTCACGTCAGAAACTGCTGCCAGATGTTAGCCCGGGCTAACATCTGGGCCGTTCTCCAAATGGTATTGGCACTTAACCTGGGCTGTGAGTTGGGGAAATCCCCAACTTACAGCCTGGGCTAAGTGCCAACACCGTTTGGGTTAACTGCTGCCCGACTGGGGCATCATGTTAGAACAGCCACTTTACCTACATGGTCTGAGGTGCCGGCAGGGGCTGGGCACCATGGCAGCCATCATTGGCTGCCATAGCTGCCTGTCAGCTGGGTGTGGGGGAGGATGGACCACTCCACGCAGCACAAGAGCAGGCCAGGTGGATACAAATCTGTGAGTCTCCCCACCCCCTCCCCGGCTGCTTTAACGCTTGTTTGGTGGCTGGGGCTGACTCGCAGTCGGAGTGGCGGCTTCCACCACTGCCCTGAAAACTCCATAGCTGTAGTGGGAGCCGTCACTTCAGAAAGCACCCAGCGTGTGAATAGGCTGGTACTAACAATGCCATACTGGATCAATCACTGCCACAGGTGTTCATTGGTTGTCTCAAAGCAAAAGCTCTTTTTTTCTTTTCTTACTATAACTGTTAAGAAATAGCTGGTTCAATGAGAAAGAGAAAGGCCTTGCCCTTAGCAGGAGGTGCCATTTGCAGGGGCTGGAGCAGGACCCAGTGCCCCTTCCCCTGCCCCAGGTGTCACAGGTGAGGGGCTGCACGGAGTGGGCTACCCCGGCATACCTGCCACCCAACCAATCAGGCTGGGGATGGACACCTGGGGACAGGGATGGGACAAGGGGATACAGGTGCCCCCTCACCACCTGGGCAGCCTGTCTCTCGACAGCTACTTGGGTGAAAGAAGATCACCCACCCTCGTCTTATATTTTGTCAATGTCGCTGTATGCTGCTCCAAGATCCTGCTACAGGTGTATGCTAGTCACCATGTCTTAGGGCTCAAAAGTAATTTTTTTTTGCATTTCATGATTGGCCTTTGGGGTGGAGTTTTTCACCTTCTCTGTAGCATGTGATCAGTTCACGCGGTAGCCTGACTGGTAAATGTTTTATGTCATAACTAGGCAGATTGGGAACCCAGTAAAGTATAACACCCATTTGGACAGACATTGGATAATTTCAGCAACGGCTATTAACAGCCAGGGGATGGGGGGAGGTCCCAGATTGGGCTGTGCATGTCAGAAAGCACCCAGAGTGTGAATAGGCTGGTATTAACAATGCCATACTAGAGTGGATCAATCACTGCCACAAGTGCTCATCCATTGTCTCAAAGCAAAAGTTCTCCCCCCCACCTCTTTTTTTTTTCTGTAACTGTTAATAAATAGCTGGCTCAGTCAGAAATGTAGACACTGAAGTGCCACAATGATTTGGAGTGACATGTATACTTGAATGACAGCCAAGCATGTGTTCTTACAATAGGTTTCTTAATGTGCTTGACAAGGGATTAAACACACAACAAGCCAAATTCACACCTGGGTCACTTTTACACATGATAAAAATGGGTTTTTATAAGTGCTAGAGATAATACCGGGTGTTATCAATGCTGGAGTTCTGTAATGTGTGAACTCACTATTCCCCTTTTATGCAGCGAGATCTCACAGCCTTGTAAGACTCGCATCTGGTGGGTCTTACAAGGCTGCAAGATCTCGTGCATAAAAGGGGAATAGTGCGTTCACACATTACAAAACTCCAGCAATTATAATAGACAATATTATCTCAAGAAATTATAATACTCCATTTCTGTCATGTGTAAAAGCATCCCTGGTGTAACCAAGTGCCCCTCTTTGGGCCTTATAGTGACAAGACAAATGTGCTGCCTCAGAAACATTTATTTTTATTGTTCTGTTTTCATCCTTAAATACACTCCTTTCACTTTTCTATTTCTGGCCAAGTTTTAGGATATGGAATTGCAAGATTTTATGAAAAACTGTTCTTTTTGTCTGGCTGGTGATAGTTTCTTCCTTGTACACAGCTCTGTATTTCTTTTGGTGGATGAGCTGAGATGATATGGTACATTTTGTCCTGTAGGCTTCTCCACATGTATATATGAAAAGCTTCTCCCTGCCCACCCCTCCCAACTGTAACCACAAACACTCAAGAGGATGAGGTCTGCTTTCTGCCATACTGTACTAATTGTCTCCCCAGTGGCAGCTCTGCAAGCATATTCCCCTGCCCTGTCTTTCCACCTGAAGCCTGTGCTGCTTGAGATCTAATAGCTGTTTCTGCTTCCTGCTGTGCTGTATGCTGCAGTTTCTGCTATGCAGCCACTTAATGTTGCCTCACCCTCTTCACCTTTTACTCAGGAATGTCTACTGATATTGATGGGAGGAGGCACAAAATAGCTTCTGGTGGCTCTTTAGCTGCAGGTTACACTGCATGCACAGAGAGAAGAAATTTGCAGTAGGCAGTGTTATTTGGATGGTATATCCCTGGCTTCCTGGTATTAACGGTGCCTCTTCTTAAATCTACTGAAATATTCCTCTTGTTTTATTTCACCAAAGGCATATTAGCTTTTTTCCATATTAGTTTATTCTCTAAATATTTGATCCGTTTATTGGAAAGCTGTATAACATGTCTAGAAGTCAAGTTGAATTCTGATCTTCTTAACCGTTGAAATAATCCATTTATGCATTTCAAATGCAACCGCTGATATGTGTATACCCAGTGCAAAGTTACGATTCACTTTCCATCCACATAGGGCTGTACTCTCTATTCCTCCTTTGCTTTGTTCTGTTTTATAATCTTCCTTTCATCGAAAAGTCTGCGGAGGCCTCCTCTTCTGCCACTATTTTAATTCAGGCCTGTGATGACCATTAGGCAATTCCACAGTGCTGACACCCTCCCTGAGAATGTCCTGCTTCTGCGTATCACATGAGTTTCACAATGGGCACTGTAAGCCAAAAAATCCCTGTTGATTTCCGTTGTTGCAGTGGGTCTAGACATAGACAGAAGTGGACTAACAAAACCCTAAGCACTAACTTTTTTATCTGTAAGGACTGAGATCTCAAAACTCATGTGGAAGTGGATGAGGTTCCAATACACAGACACGTGAGAACTGATGCAAGGTGCTCCTCTTTGTCTTTCTTTAGAACTAGCTGAAGTTTCCAGATGGCTTTTGTATTCAGATTCAAGCATAGTGCATTGTAGCACTGAGGTCACAAAAATTCAATTAGCCTTGCTAGGCCTACTGCCTAGAGGAACAAAGGGCAATCCCATGAGCACTAAAAGCTTCTTGCAACAGATACTGTTTGTTCTTCCTGAAGGAGTGATGACACTAAGTTCAATGGACAGCAGTCTCTCTTCTTACTTGCATCACCTTGGTTCTAACCCCAATCTGCCTCTACATCCCCCTACTGGCTGAGAGTAGAGGAGGAGGGGTAGAGTGGACAGAAATCGATTCTCTTCTCCAGAGCTGGCATGGAATCAGTGATTGGCAACACTTTCCTCATTCTTGGGATCAGTGATAAGATGAATTCATCAAAGTGAATTTCCCTGTATTTTTGATGCAAGTATTAATGGTGGGTAAGTGGGGCTGAAACCAGAGTGGTGTGTGTTCAGCTCTTTATGGTTTGTAATGAGTATCCTGTGTGTGTCTGTAGGTGCACTTGCATATCTGGATCCCTCACCTAGGTTACAATGGAGAGATGAGACATCTGTCTATGAAAAGGAAAAAAGAATTAGCTAGTTACTCTAAATAAACAGATCTATGAAACCATTTAAAAAAAATCAGATGCCATGTTCAGCTCCTGTGATAGAGGGAGCTAAGCACTGCAACATGTTGAGGCAAACTGCCTAGCTGTTACTTACAGGTCAGGTAGGCAATTGCCGTCCGCAATTCCCATTTGCAGTCTATAAACAAACAAAAATTTCTTTACGGGGAAAGTGCTAAGTCTGACACTACCATGAACCAAACAGTGCTGTCTGGTTGCTGGCCCCTTGTAGACATGAGATTTTGAATGCTAGAATCGGTGTCAGCAAAATTTTGTTCCAGAATCAGTTTTACACACATACCAATTTAGATGTAGAGTGTGAATTATGGCAATTCTGAAGCCAGTTACTCTGGAGAAATCTCAGTACTCTGGAGTTGGTGCTTTAAGGATTGTGGCCAACGTATGGATTACATATAGGACCAAATCCCAACAGTTCGCCCAGGCCTTTGGGAGGGAGGGGTAGGGAGGGGTGTTTTAGCTCCCCCACCTACTTTGGTTTTATATTGCTAACTAGTCCTGTTTTAATATTTTATAATATTTATGATAATTTTAATGATTTTATTGTTTTTTAATGTTTTTGGAAGCCGCCCCGAGCTGCACGGCAGGAGGGGCGGGGTATAAATTTATGAAATAAATAAATAAATAAACTTATGCAGCAAATATCTGGGGGACACTTCCAGATAGTTCCTAACTGGGAGGAACTATCCCAGTTAGTTACTACTGCAACGCACTCTATGTGGGGCTACCCTTGGTGCTGGTTTGGAGACTACCACTGGTGCAAAATGTGACGGCCCGTCTCGTGAAAGGGACGGGTCGACGCAAGCACATTACTACAGTGCTTTGCTCTCTGTGCTGGCTGCCGATAGTCTTCTGGCCGGCTGTGGAACTTCTTCCCATTGGAGGTCTGCCTGGTCGCTGACCTCCCCTCTTTCCGTAGACAATGTACGACCTAGCTGTTCCGCCGGGCCTTTACCGAGGGAGATGGGATGGGTGGGTTGGGTTAGGGAGGGTTTTTTGGTATTGGGTTATTTTAACTTTGGGAATTTTTTGTTGTCTTAGTGTATTTTATCTTGTATTTTAAAATGTTGTTAGCTGCCCCGAGATGCTTGTAGCAGGATGGGGCGGCATATACATTTAATAAATAAATAAATAAATAAACTGGTAAAATTGGTTCCATCTTACCAATTTCTGGTGCCCAAAGTATAGGAGGCATAATGTGAAACGTGGAGCATGTTGCGTTCCACTAAACCCAGATAGTGGAATTGACAGCCATTACAAAGCACATTACAAAGCACAACATGAGCTCTGAGGATGCTATTTTGACTGGAAAGGTGGCATTAAAACCAGTTTTATGCATACTTTCACCACTCAAAGCAAGTGAACCAAGCCCCTGTACACTCGAAAAAGTGGACCTTACAGTGAAAACAAGGCTTCATATAGAAAAAGGAGACGACTCTATTTCTGGAAAGCTGTGTTTGACAAGAGTGTGCATCAGTCCCAATCTAGGAGAATTATAGCTCAACTCTCTTTAGTGCTATGTTATATTTATGTGTTCCAGTCAGATAAACTTTAAAACATTCATATTCCCTAGTTCATGAGAAAATAGAAGACTCCAGCTGATAGAGAATTTTCTTAGCCTGCCAATATGCAATTATTTTTTGCCATTGATTTTGCCATCTATTTGGCACTAACATCATTTTCTCAGTGCCCGTGACTATTCAGTGCATTTCTTTCATGTAAATGAAGAACAAATGTCGTGTCAATGTGTCTGTAGATAGTGAGGAAATGTGCAAGTGTCCTCAGGTAATGGAATTGCATTTTGCACCGTCTATATATTTACCTTGCAGTTAGGCTAATGCATAGAATGAGGTAAAAACCAATGTAATTCCCACACAAATCAATGTAGGCCAATAGCTCTTCACTTCTAAAAAAGACCCTTTCATGTTATGGTCCTTCCTTGTCTTGATAACTCAACATTCTCCCCTCTGACCTCACCCAGTTTTTTGTGCACTAAGGTGACAGTATAGAATATGGGTTTTGGGACTCTTAATAAAAAACCTTTTGGGGATCACCCCTTGACTTTTCATGGGTTATCTCCTGCTCTTTCGATCAGGCTTTAAAGTCCTCATTTGCATCCTCTTTTTAAGGCACTTAAATGCTACCTTTGCCTTTTCTTAACTCCTCATATGCATCCCTAATTATTCTCCTGTAAGGTGCTACTTAGTGCTGTTGTCTCCTCCCTGAAGGAAATGATTAATTTAGTACTAAAGATGTGAAAGCACTCTTTTGTTGAGAGGAAATACGTCACATGCTCTCCAACTGGGATTGGAATCAAATCAGAACATATTCTTGAGAGTGAATACGTCACACGCTCTCCAACTGGGATTGGAATCAAATCAGAACATTTGTTGAGAGTGAATACGTCATGTGCTCTCCAACTGAGATTGGAATCAAATCAGAACATAAGAAGAGAAGGTATAAGAATGCCAGGACTGGCTTTAACTGAGTGTTAGCAAGCTTAGAAATATTGTTAAAGCAAGTATCACCAGCTGGTCCTGGTACCTAGAGTATTTTAAGCTCTTTTGCTTTGTATAAAAGCAAATGTTCAGCCTTGGAAAAGATGTGATATGTTAGGTTTAGTTGTAACTAGTAGTGAATCATATAGGAAGTTCAATGTTTATAGATATTCGGATAGGTAGTCAAATATCTGACCAATAGCTGCATCTGAACAATTTCTTTGTTTGGTTCAGTGATTTGGTTTATTGCACATGCACAACAGTGCTAGATATTGCAAAATGAACAAACCAAACAGTTTAATAAAATCCAAACGAGTTGAATCAAATGAACCAATGTCGATGGAGCAGAGCAAATATCCCATCTGGCGGATTAGGGTCAAGTGGCCGTATTTGACGGATGCAATATTCACATTGGATATTCATTTCATCTCTAGTTGTAAGGTTCTGGAGGTAAGTGAGCCATGTCAGCAAACTGGAGAGTTTGCTGTCTGCCTTAGTCTTGGGATTTGAGTTAAAGCTGCTTCCTAATCAATTGCTTCCTAACAACAAGCCACTGTTCCAGGGCTGAGATTTTTGAAGGATAGATTTACTTGCCTTGTGTTCATGATGACATCTGTTCTAGGAAAGGTATACAGGTGTGAATAAAACAATTTAGAACCAACCACTCTGCTCTGCTGCTTTCTCCTCTGCAGCAAAACTGACCTGCAAAGTTCCAGACATCTGCTGCTGTTTGGTACAGAGGCAACAATATTCAGGGAGGCCACATTCTATTTAACCGAAGAATTATAAAAGGGAAAATGTTATATATTCCCTCTGAGATAATACAGCAAAAGTTCAAGGCTACAAGGTTCTGTGTGTTCTTGGCTTTCTCCTCCATTTACCTCTATGGAAGCTTAGTGTGCTTAGCATCTTGCAGGACTGAGACATAACCACTCTTAATAACATGGAAATGGCATAGCTCTTTAGAAAACTCACATTCTCTCTCTCTCTCTCTCTCTCTCTCTCTCTTTTTTTTTCTTTCAAAAGTGAAAAAAGTCTATTTTGCTCTGCAGGCAATTTGTTTTTGCTAATTTTTATTGCATCTAACCCCTGAACTGCTAAAAACCTTCATGCATCTCCATACAAAAGAAAGCTTCTTCATAATTCTACAATATGTGAATATAGTGATAAACTGCATTTAGCAGGCTGAGGATTTTTTTTACCTCTTTGTAAAATTCAGCTGCTGCTGATTCATTTAAAACGAAACAATATAAATGAGATTCTTCAGGGGGAAAAAAGCACCCAGAGATTCTAGATATGGAAACCTTACAAATAGCATTGCAGGCATTAGTTATAACTGGAACGTGTGTATAACACAAGCGCTCTGCTTTGACAATTTACCAGCGCCGCTAACTATTCAAATTGCTTGCTGTTTTCCTATTATAAAATCCATACTCTGTTCAATCAT
>QEPC01003557.1:2469262-2513980 GCA_003113815.1 Sphenodon punctatus
CCACCCCCACTCCCCCCGTGTGCCCGCACTCACCCCCATGTACCCCCTCCCCCTGTGTGTCCGCACTCCCACCACCCCTGCAATTTATTCACCAACCATGGTGGGGCTGGGTCCTGACCTCTCTCTCCTCAGCGCTGCCGCCACCAATCTGCATCCAGGGAGGGAGGCCTCCCCGAGTCCCTTCCTCCCTCGGAGGGAGGAAGGGACTCAGGGAGGCTAAGAGCTGTGCGTGCCTCAGCAGTTCCCAGCCCCCTGCACAGCCTGTTCAGGGGGCTGGGAGCTGCTGATGCACGCGCAGCTCTTAGTTCATACCGGGGGCACCTCTATTGGGCGCCCGAGTATGAACTTTAGCCCTACCCAGCCCCTGCAATGAAAGAGTGCCCCCTGCGGTACTCTTTCATTGAAGGGTCCCTTTATGCAGAATGGACGGCGCTTCTAGCCGCCCACTCCGCATAAAGGGAGAACACCTCCCTTTTGTCCCTGAAGGCTTCCGAAGCCTTCAGGGTGTGTGTGTGAATAGTCATTGGTTGTGTGCGCGTGCGCACATACAACCAGTGAAAATGTTCGGAGCCACCTCGAAGAACTTTTGTTTAGAGAGGCAGAAACCTTCAAAAGGTTTCTGCCTCTCTAAACAAGGTTCTTCGAGATGGCTTCGAACGCGACGCCGACAATTTTTTTTTTTTTTTAAAGGCAAGCCTCTGCCAGCGGGTCCTGGGGGGCAGGAGGGGCATTGCCCCTGCTACCCTAGGGGGACCACCACCCCTGATTGATACCAATACGGAAATCAATTCCCCCCCCCCGATATCGGCATCATTTGGCCCTGAAACCACTACTTGTCTCCACCCCTGGTGCCAGGAAGTCTGCTCCTCAGCTGCCTCCCTCTTCCAGACACATTTTTCCCACCCAAAGTCACGTTTTTTTCTGCCCCCGAACTCATCTGAACTTTTCGGCTATTCGAATGTTCGGTTCGGTCGTCCGAACAGGCCGAGTTCGGCCCGAACTCCGAATTGCATCCGCACATCCCTAGCATATAGGCTCTGCCATGAAGAAGGCAGCCAGGCATCAGATTCTGCTCTGGGATGAGAAAGACCCACCCACCTGCCCGCTTAGACTGTCACTATAGGCTTAGCTGGTCGCCTTAATTGGGCCTGATAAGGAATTTTTCCCTAGAACTGGTCAAATTGGACAGACCCCCAAAGGGTTTCACCTTCCAGGCTTGTAGTGCCATCCCCCCACCCCACAATGTGCAGGTTGTGCAGTTGCAGGGGCTTCAAGTTGTGCGGTTCTTCCTTTTGGTAACTGCTGTGACTCGGTAGTCCAGTGTCAAGGACAAAAAGAGCTCACAAAATGGGAACGGAACATGGAATAGAACTTATGAAGATTAAGTCACCTCCTTTTGAGGTGAGGGAAGGTGGAGCTGATCAGGTGATAAGTGACCCATGGCCTCACCCAACTCTTGGAGGTGGTGGCAGGGACTGCGCTACCAAGCAGGATACATGCTGTCCCTTGTTGGTACAGGAACTGTCACTCTTTCCTCAGGACCCCAATATAGTGGTGGTTGGAATGGAAATGGAGTGGGAGAATCCATTCGGGATCAGTGAGCTGAGACACTGGACAGGTTGGTTGAAAAGGGGTTTGGTTCTGGGTTTGTTCTGGTTTTGATTGTTTATGCCTCCCATGTTTTTACCCAGACTGACAATTTTTACGGTTAATAAAGAGTTGTGGCCAGTTTTAACCCAAATTTTGTGTCTGTAGGCTCCTTTCGTGTATGCGTGACAATGACCAGTTTTAACTAATGTAACAGTTTGCTGGGTGTTTGCACTAGGCAGGGTACGAACAACAAAAGGATGGTCCCTACCCCAAAAGAATCACAGTCTTTTGTGAGTATAACACTAGAGGCAATAACAGCTGGATGCAACAGAACAAGAGAGATATACATGGACAGAGAGAGACAATAAGTGAGCATCAAAACATGTTATCACATAATATTTATATGAACTATTTTTATTATAATTTGTAATTAAGAAGGACAAAAAAATACAACTTTCAGCTCAATGCCAGTGACATCCATGTGCTAAAAACTAAGTCAGTCTAACAAAGACTAATTATATAATGAATACAGGGCATTATATGAATTCATAGTTCCTGTTTATAAAGAAAAATGTTACGAGATGCATGTACTATTGGTACACCTGGTTAGGGACAATTAACCACAAATGCCTGGGAGAAGCAAAGACTAATACTACAGTTATATTTCCTTCTGATGGGTGTTGGTGATAGTTCTGTGTTGAGCATCCAGGTTACTCAGCACTTTACAAGAAACAGTCCATACCTGACACATTAGAAAGAGACCTACTCTCTTTTTCATGAAAAACCTTGAAGCTATAAGGTAAAAACAAAGTTCTTATATTATGTAGGTGTCCCAAACTTTTTTATACAGTTGTATCTATGAAAAATATAAAATAAAGTAAAAGGTTAGTTAAAAAACCCCAGAAAACGTATCTCTCTATTCCAGACTTATGCCTCCAGAGTCTTCCTCTGTTTATTTCTAAAACGTTTTGCGGAAATTAGGGTCTCAGTGTGTCTTTTCTCACATATTGACCAAGGTAATATTGACCTTGGAGGGAAAAAGGATTATGGAATCTACCTTCAATGGAAACATTTCTTATCTGAAATGTTTCTGTCTCTCTAGCATGCTCAGCTGGTGCTGAAGTCGGAAGAACAAGAAACAATACCTTTCCTACGCTATTTACACACAAATAATTCCGTCAATCTCATTAGCTTAACTTCATTGTTCTTTTTGGCGCTACCCCCGGGGAACCGGTTTACCTGCTCAGTATATCTGGCTCATCTTCTACATTCAGTGTTAAACTTGTAGAGCGCAGAGCTTTCATAATGGAGATTAAGCTATTTTCTCTAATATCTGCTCCTTTTCAACATGTTCATTTGGAAGTCACTGGGTAAAAATAGATGTGACAGTGGCCCACTATGGCCCGGGGACTCACCCAAATGTCTTTTGTCCCGCGCCAATCCCACAGTAGTGGGTCTGCCACTGCCCCTTGGCAGGTAGGCGGCTAGCCTGGAATGAGTCCTCTGGACGATCCCAAGCACTATTCCGGGCCAAGGGTTGCCAGAGTGGGCCAATGCAGACCAAAGTAGACCAATATGTTTATTCAGCCCTGCCATTCCGGCTGCAGAGTAGGGGCCGCCAGGGGCATGTGCCATGGTTGGCCGCCATGGATGCCCATCATGGAGGGGGCAGAGCACTGGGAGTAGGGCGGTGGGGGCGGGGACGCCCACATGTCTGTTGCTTTCCCCCTGCCTACCCAGGGCGTGAGGGTGGTAGGCAGGCTCTGTGACCACCAGGCACCATAGGCATGTGTATTGTGTGCTACTCACTGACCCAGGGAGTGGAAAGCCACACTTTCCCATCCTGGGATGGGATGGGGAGCTGCTGTGCCGCCCATCCATTTTTAGCCACAGTCAGTATTCATCAGCCCTTTCACGAACTGCTAGTGCTGCACCGTAGCCCCAAATTATTTAAGTTTAACTTCATTTCCTCCATTTGACTGCCAGCTTGTCCAGATGCTTTTCAATTGGATTTTTCCTAGTACCTGGCAATGACTATTTTTAAACGAGACACAACCACCCATGTCCACCCATCAAGGACCTACTCGAAAGCTCGTGTGAAGGTGATGTGGGTGGATTCTCCTCACACTCCCACGACCACTCATGTTCTGGAGCATTGGTGAAAAAGCTGGAGTGCGCCATGTGATGGCATCCAGAAAAGTGCGTGGGAGCCAATGTAAGTGCATCCCCACCTGGTATGAACACAACGGCAGCCAGCCATGTCAGTTGAGTGATCCACTGTGCAGACGCACTGTGGGTGGGGAAATAGTCTTTCCAAGGCATAGGAACTGGCCAGGAGTGCTGGGGAGTCCAGGTTCCACAGTGCTCGGCCAGGACATGTCAATTTAAAAGGTCAGCCCTGCCTGTTTTCCTCCCTCATGGTCTGTGGCAGGGGGAGTGTGTTAGGGCTGCCATGGTACTCACCCAGGAAGCAGTCCATCAAAATCCCTCCCCATGCACTCCACCAGTGGCTGTTCTACTCAGTGGACACGCCTCCCCCAGCCGTGCTCATCTAAAAATAGCCAATGTCACACTGCTTTGGGACTTAGCAATCTTCATATTTTATCTCCTAAATTATTCCAGTCGTGTAGGAGAGTAAAGAAGTGTAGACTACACTCTGTACATGGCTTTAAAAAAATCAGACACTTTCCTTCCTCAAAAGTTATCATCTTTTCCTACAGAAGTTAAGAAATCGGTGTAAGCATACTAACGGCACAATCTTCCACCCACTGACATTAATGGAAAAACCCCATTTAACGGTGGAGGATTGACCTGACAGTTTCTTTTTGGACTATTACATGGTTAAATATAAGCTGGATTTTTTTTGGAAGAGGATAGTTCCTTATAGAACATGTAGCAATCCTAAATGTATCAGTTAGGTTACTTCAATATCCCTTTTCTCTTTTGATAAGACTAAGCTTAGGGTTTTTAATAATTCCCTCCTAACATATGGTAGAAAACACCAAAACTCTTCATAGAAATGGAATTGTACTGGATTACTGAAGTCTGCTCATCCTGGCTGAAAAATACTGTTGCGGAGCTTTGATATAAAATCAGAAACCTTTCTTTGATGGAGAAGGTAGCTTTCAATACTAGTTGTAAGTTCTGAACAAATCTCTTTGACCTATGAATTACAGCCGTACACAGGAGCGGTCCTACTTCTAGCAAAGCATTTTAAAGTCTGCTGTATTTTAGCAAATATGAATGTATCCATGTTAAAAGTTTATGACTTGAAAACAGACTGAATCAATTAAGTAACAGGAGGAATCTCAGGTGATTTTTCTTGGCAATAGGGATACAGAGAATATTAATTAATTCAGATTTAAAGAATGCAAAAATGATTTTTAAAGGCCCTGGTCTATAAGTGGAGAAAGTCTGAAAGGCAGCGCAACAAGTTGATTTTGCTTTTAATAAGCAATACATGTCGCCATTTTCCCCTTTTAAAGCAATCATAAACTTATAGAGAACTGCCATATAAATGCGCACAGTTTGAAAAAGTAGTTTCAATTTCCAAATAATCCATCTCATCTAAGTGTCATGCATGTGTGCCGACCCAAATGTGAGTACTGCATTCACATGCAGAAAGTCCCCTGCCTCCCCACCCCCCGGCGATCAGGAGAGGGAAAAGTGGAGTTTCACTGGCTGCCATGGTGGAAGTGGGGTCCGGAGGTGGGTGACTTTCATTGGGCCTCACTGTGTTGCTGCAATCCCGAACCCCTACGTGTGGGATCTGCGTGGATTCCATGCGGCACACCGTCCCCGCTATGTACTTGCATGCAATTTCTGTGAGCCATGGTATCGGCCCCATTGTGTGTGCATGCGCGATTTAAGTTTATGGGCCTGGGATCGGGAATTATATTTTCTTCTTTCTGCATCTTGATATAACCTGACATTCATATGAGTATGTCTGTTTTTTGAAAACTTTGGAAAATCAATTATTTTTGAGCTATTTCAATGTAAGTGATTTCAGCTTCTGAAGAAATCATGATCAAGCTCATACACCTGGCTTGGTTTTAAGCAGGCACAATAACTTTTTATGAAGGATAACATTCCCAAACAAAATATTTATTATGAGGTCTAACCCCAGTTTATTATAAAGTAAGAATACTTCTTTTGAGGTTTGCTGTTTCTCTTTCGCTCACGGCATTTCCATCGACTGCCTTTTAAATACAACTATACAAAGGGTTAGTGGCTTCAAACATTGTTCCCACCCCTCTTTGCAATAATGCTGAAATCCCTCTTGGTCAGTGACTGTACTACCCAACGATTAGATTTTTGTATGTTCTTGATTGTTGTACTTTGATTTCCTTTGCTACTAAGCTATCAGTTTAGATTTCTACACAAACCTCATAGCATTTTCAATGACAATTTTTCCAGCTGTATAAACTGTCATTTTCTCATTTGTTCTGGAGTCAATTTTCTAGTCAGCATTTTATTTTAATCTTTATACTCTGAATTCTCTCTGGTAGTCTATAGTCTTTGTCATGGAATTTCCATCAAATACTTTATTTAAATTTCAGAATATAATATTCACTTGCATTTACTTTCTTTGTAATGATGCCAACACTTTTCAAAAACACCAAGAACAAGTTATCTTAGCAATGCCTGTCTATGAATATCGACTTTATATGTTGTTATTCTCCCCCACCCCAAATTATTGCTTTCAGGTTGATTTTATTAATTAAATCTAGAGCTGAAAGAGGTTACCCACAAACTCGGGTAACCCATCAAGTTTCTGGTACCCAATTTGACCTGGTAACGATTGGGTATTGTGCGGTACCTGATTACAACCTGATCGGATACTCGATGTCCCAAAATGTCACTTTCCAGTTCCAGAATGTCAATTTCTGGTACCGATTTATTCACATTTTTGTTGATATACCAACTCCCAAAATTGATTTATCGGGTTTCTATCAAGTTCCAACAATCTTTTAGCAACTTCTGGCCCCCCAAAACTACATCTGGTTCCAATTTAAAAAAAAAAAAAAATTCTTTGGGTTTTCCCGTCAACTTCCGGTCCCAGGAAACTACTTCTGATCATTTTTTTTAATGCCAGTTTTTAGTTTTCCAACTCAATATGCAGATCGGTATATCGATATACAGATTGGGAATCAGTAAATCAAAAAATTAGTACCGGAAGTACCCAATTTATCTGGGTATTTGGGTTCGTGATCGGTACCTGGATAAACCATCAGGTGTCCAATATGGCACCCCCAAAAGTGGGTATTACCCGCAGGTACTAAATTTAGTACCCGTTTCAGCTCTATCTTTCCAAAGTGTTTCTGATGTTGACTGGAACTGACTACATTTGATTAGCAACATGTAAAGTAAGAAGCACTCTGACCAGGAATGAACAATCTTGCCAACCATCTGTAGTGGATGTTGTAGTTCTAAATTCAAGTAAGGAGTTGGACTAGATGACCTGTGAAGAACCTTTCAACTCTATGATTCCATAGGTGTGGACTAATGGGAGTGAGGAATGTTTGTCAGTAAGCTCAGTGAGAGAAGCGTGGAACTAAGTTTCACCCCCCACACCCATTTCTCTCTGGTGTTTTTAGACAAGCGCCTCCCCACCTATTACCCACAAATCATGCATGTTGCAGGGCCGCATTGGCGCCCTATGCAGCCCTACAACATGCATGATGGGTGGGTGATTGGTGTGTAATCGGTGGGGAGGTGCTTGTCTAAGAACATTCTCACTAAGGTCCTCTTCACATTGGCTGTGGTGGGTGGGGGGATGGGTGGGCGTGTATTTCCACAGACCCCCCACCCACCTCCACCCATCTCTATGCATGGAGCATCGAACATTGTGCACACGCACCCCTACCCACTGGCCGCGGTGTTCCCACAGGTGCCCCCCCATCTTCCTATGGCGTTTGCACAGGCACCCCCCACCCACACACATGTGCAAGGGGTGTGTGAAAAGGGCCTCTGTTGTCTTAAGTCACGGTCTACTGTCTTTCTAGCCAAAAATGATGTATGAAACTTAGAGAAGTCTATAATACTAATATAATAAAATGTAATTATCAAAAAAGAAAAGTATTTTTCACTCAAAATTTGATTTTATATTTTTATAAATTTTATACTTATTTAAGCAGATAGAAATTTTGCTGGATTTAGCATTTGCAATGCTATATGACTTCATTTTCTAAGTAAAATGGCCATTGCTACCCTCAGAAATGCGAGTGATAATAGCATCTCCTTTTTTAATCTTAAAAATACAACATACTTTGCATCTATATACTTTGCATTTTACCCTTCAAACTTTCAGGCTGAGGTACTAATAAAAGCACATGTTTCTTGTAATTGTACCGCTTCTGACATTTCCAAGGACTTATCTTTCTGACTAATTATGCTGATAATTCAATTTTCCAGACTTGTTAATGGAATCAAAATAAAGCATGCCAATGAATTTGTAAAGAGAAAATTTGGCCTCACTATATTCATTTCAGTGGAGCTAACCCACCTCAGTGGGTAAGAACAAAAGTTACAGTGATGCAGTGGTAACCCAGCCCAAGTCAGGGCAGGAAGCTATGACAGACACAGTCCAGACCGGGTCGGGCTGCAGAACAAATGTGCCTATGGCCAGAGCTCAGAGAGAAACAGGAACCTGCAGCCGGCTGGCTCTGCCCCTGCGCCCCTCCTCCCAAACAGTCATGGTGGACAATGACAGCCAGCCATGGTGGTCCCCGACCCAGGCCTTGACTGCAGACTTGAACAGACATGATAACCTACTGTGGCCTGGTGTGTTGGGCCTTATCCCAGGCTGTGACCTTGGAGGTTTTCCAAGGTCAGTGCCCAGGCTAGCCGCTGACATAACCCAGGAATATCTGGTGGCATCTGCACAGGAATATCTGCCGGGGAATATCTGGTGGCCCAGGCCACTGTCATGTCTTTGCCACCCTCATAGCTTCTGCAAAGTCGCATCCAGCGGAGCTGTTCTGGGTGGTGCGGGGGCTGGTCAGTCCATCCTCCTTCCGCCTGGATGGGGACTTGTCCCAGGCCCGCTGTGAGGAGTTTGCAATCTACTTTGCAGACAAGATCACTCGAATCCAGAGCAACTTTGACACTGAATTAGAGATAGCAGAAATGGAGCATGAGGTGATCAAGGCTCCGTCTGGTCCATCTTTCTGGGATGAATTTCAGGAAGTGATGCCATCCGATGCTGTGGAGATCCTGGGGTCGGTTAGGGCCACCAGTTGTGAATTAGATCCCTGGTTGGTGAAAGCCTCCAGGGAGACATTGGGGTCGGTGCTGGCGGGAGTAATCAATGCGTTCCTTCGGCAGGGAAGGTTGCCCCCCGGTCTCAAGGAGGCTGTGGTGCACCCCCTGTTGAAGAAGTCATCTTTGGATGTGGACGCACTCGCCAGTCACCAACCCGTCTCTAACCTTCCCTTTTTAGGGAAGGTTATTGAACGGGCGGTGGCCTTACAGCTCCAGGGTCACTTAGACAGTATCAGTTTTCTTGACCCGTTTCAATCAGGGTTTTGACCCGGCTATGGTATGGAGATGGCGTTGGTGGCTTTGGTGGCCGACCTCCACCTTTGCTCTTGTAGGACATTGTCACCTGCAAACCAGTACACAATATCCACAAAGGAAAGTCAGTTACAGTTGACCTTTTTTTTTTAATGTGATCAAATACATACTCCAATTCCTTTTACCATGGAGTAGATTTATACCCATTCCTGGGGTAGAAATCTACCTCATCACATTTCACGGTAGTTTACACATTCAAGCAATTTAAGTGCTGAAGGACCAGGGTAAAAATCTACGCCACCAGACCAACAACTTTGTGTTTTTCACACATTAGCATGAAAGTTAAATTAGGTCCATAATAGCATGTGACCATGTGTACTATTTAACAAACTCTGAAAGAAAGCAACTCTGCACTGAATGTAGAAAGAATAATTCCATCCATGCACCATACATGGTTGTCAGGCCATTCAGTATGTGACTATTCTCAAAGTTCTGGGTTCTTAGAGGCTTGTTTTATCCATACAAATATTTCTCATTCTATCTGCTTTTCACTGCCTGGAGGTCTGTAGCAACAGAGAAATTCACCTGAGTAGCTTGGCTTTAACTTCAATACAAACTGCATCTAAAATGTTTACATCATTGTTCTCAGAAGGTTAGTTTAATCCCTCACCAATACATTTCACCCTTTTTGACTTTAGTGTGTCTATTTTTAAAAAAAAATGAAATCTGTATTCTGGCTGTAACCACACAGACACACACACATAGGCCCTTAAAAATGTGTTGTGGGTGCAGAGGGGATGGGTGTGCATGCAGCAGCATGTGTGGTGCGGGGTGGCAGTGTACAAGGACACACACCAATCCTACCTGCATCCCCACTCACGGAGCAATCACCGTTTTGGCCAGTTGTTCCGTGAGTGGGCAATGGGTGGAAATGGGTGTGCATGCATATTTCACAGGAGCGTGCACGCATGCCCATGCACCCACTGTGGCAGTCACATGGGTGGCACCCACTCGTTCCCATGCAGCAGACGTGTGTGGGCATGAGTGGGTGTGTCTCGTGTAAAAAGGGCTCAAAAAGCAACCGGTTACTAAATGTTCCTGGAGGGTCAGATGTACTTGCATTGACCATAAGGAGTCGTGGAGTAAATACAAGCTGTGAAGTTACTTGGAGAGTTTTGCTGTCAAGGGAAGGGAGTTCCCATCACAGTACAAGTGGTCAGTCTGTTCAGATTAGCATCTCTGAAATTGTGGCTTGGAAATTACATTCCTGCTATTTATCTATATTAGAAATCAACTTGTTGCAAACTTGTCATGCTAAACCATTTCCTGACCTTTACTTTCTATCTTGTTGATTTTCCCATCTTAAAATTAGTCCTTCTTCTACAGCCCTCTCTGTAATTTGTCTCACGGAACTCTTGTGAATAGTTTAGTTTGGCTATGAGTTTAGCCAAAGCAAACTATTGGCTATGAGTTAAATTGGCTCACATATTGTACTCCTTTGCCGTAAATCCTGTGGCAGAGTACAAATGGACCAAGAGCAATGATTTGTGGATTCCCTTCAGGAAAAAGAGATGGAGCCAGGAAGATGCAAAAGGTTTAGCCACCTAACTCTACAGATCTTTTGGACATGCAAGGAAAAGTATTTTCAGATCCATGGATGAGTTTGTCCTCTTCGTGATATTCTCTTGGAACTCCCTTTCCCTGGCATTATGGCTTCTGGATATACCATGCCTCCACAATGCACAGAGGACTGCATGATGCAAGAGTAATGCTTGTAATGGCTTGAACTCCCATTTGTTTCCAAAAGTACTGAGAAGGAAATATGCTGTAGAAATTGGTTTCTCCTGAGGTAGTGAGGACAGCCATGCCACATTGGCTCCACTCTGCCACGTCTGCTGTTTTTGAGGCTTACAGATTGATTTTATATTTATTTTCTCCCCATCATGCAACTCACAGCATAAATGAATATAAAGCCCTCAGTCTTGCTACACCCAAAACCACATTTTGTGCTTGTAATCCTGACTCCACTCAAGTCAATGATAGCTTGCCCATACCTCTTTCCTCCTTGACTTCTTCCTCCTTCTTATAATTTTAGTTGCAAAGTAATGCATGTTTTCTAAAACAAAGTCCACTCCAGTGCTGTGGTTATTTTCAGTCTCTCACCAGTCAAACATTTTTCTAATCAACAGTCTTGTCTAGAGAACCTTGTGGAAAGTACATTATGTTAATAGGTGCAAAAGGGAGCACATTTAAAATGTCATTTAAATTACTTATGACAACTTTCTTAACAACATTCCATATGAATGCTAAATTAGTAAATAACCTGAACTATGACATACTCAACTGGAACTACACATTGTATGCTTGTTAGTTAGCATCATACCTGCCCTGGTAGGTGACACCAAGGTATAAAGATCATACTCATTTGCATAGAAAGCAGACTTACCCCTATAGTGGTACCATATCACCATCCTATGGACCCTGATGAAGGGTAATTTCAGACATAACGGGTATTTTCAGACGTTACGATACCACACTCAACCACAGTGAATCTCCCGTGGTGGTGGATGGTCCCGTAACGTCTGTTTGCGCGCCGCCAGATGTTCACCACGGTGAACCACCGGCGGTGAGCAAAATAACCACACTTTCGAGGATGGTCCGGGCACCATCTCCGAAAGCATGGTTAATTGAACCACGGCTCGAAATTGGCGGACTGTAATGTCTGTTACCGCTGTCGATTCCGGGCTGTGGCCCAGACCCTGGGTCAGAATTGGGCGCAGTGACCGGATTGGCCGCTGTGCTCACTTGTCTTCAGGTGGGTGGGTGGCTGGGGGAGGATGGGGGGGCGGGCCTGTGCAGCTGCACAGTGCGCCACGCAGCCCCGCCCCTCCCAGATTCCCCACCAGAATCAGTCGGCATGTCTGTTGGATGTGGCTTTTTGATTCCGGCGGGGAATCAAAAAGTAATTCCATGACAGGGCCAATAGGCACCCCGTCACGTCTGAAATCTCCCAACGATACCACGGTCAACCACAGTGAATTCCCTGTGGTGGCCGTTTGTACCGTTACGTCTGTTTGATTCCTGCCAGATGTTCACCCCAATGAATCACTGGCGGGAATCAAAATGACCACAATTCTGGACCTCCGGCTGCCCGTTGATCAAGAATCATTGTGGGATCGGGCCCCATCTGTAGTCGCATTGGCCACGATCTGGGATGGGCTGAAGGTAACGTCTGTTACCGTCAGCCCAGCCGGATCATGGTCCCGACCAGGGGACAAGATCGGGCATAGTGGCCGGATTGGCCGCTGTGCCAGCCCGTCTCCTGGAGGGTGGCCGGCCGGGGGAGCAGAGCTGTGCGGTCACACGTTGCTCTGTGCAGCCCTGCCCCCTCCCTGATCCCCGATAGGAATCAGGCCAGCACGTCTAAAGGATGGCTGGACTGATTCTTGACTGGGATTCGAAATGGGTCCCAGTCCTGGCAGGTCCCCAGGTCCAGTACATCTGAAATTACTCAAAGTTTCTTTGCATGGTTTGGGTGTGGTGCTTTAAACTTTAGAAGGGAATAAGCCCTTACCCCACCTTTTAATTAGTCAGAGCTCTTCTTTACAGTGGGTTCTTGGGACAACAGTGGCTGTGACAGTGTGACAGTATGACTGCTTGGGGACATGGACTATGATCCACAAACAGCTGACTCTGGAGTAAGTGGTCTGTGATTACAGTCATGGTGCCAAGCAGCCAAAGATGTGAAATCCTCCATGGAAACTACCGATGGAATCATGGATTTTGAATGATCTGTCCCAAATGGGGGAAGGCCCTTTGGTCTTTTTTACAGGGAAGCAACTAAACAGTTTCTATGACGAGAACCTTACAAGGATTTCTTCTTTCTGGGATCTGCCTTTCGCAAGGGGATAATCTGAGCCATTGTTCTTTCACAGAAAATAAGCACTCTCCATTTCAACATAGATATTACAACACAACAGTTACAAAAGCCAAACCAAATGCCTTGCTTATAACTGCACAAATAAACACTCAGTTTACCACAGCTAATATCACAAGGAAAACATAAAAGCAGAGGCATTTCACAGCTAAGCCACTCTATGCATTTGCTGCATAATCTTTGGGAGAGAGAAAAACAAAGATGATTCTCCAAGAGAGAAATCTATGAAGAGCACAGGGTGTATATCTCAAGAGAAAGACAAACTAATGAATGCACAAAGACAAGAAAGAAACAATCCAGCAGTACCATGAACTATACTGCCCAATATCAATTTGATATGACAACATAAACTTCATGACTTCTGGAGAGAGAGTACCCAAGCATACTTTTTGGATGTATGTGGATACTGACCTGGGCTTGAGACAGGACTAGTGGCAGTAGGCTCAATAATTTCTACAAAAAGGGAAAAGGAAGAAAAAAAAAGAACATTTGGATATTAATCACATATGGAAGACAAATACAAAATGACACAGTAAACAATCATGCAACAGATACTCCTCTGAGACTTTTTATTTAAGATCCATCAGACCATCACAAATTGGTTGAAAATGTGCGATGTACCAAACCTTTTCGTGTGAAATACACATCATTCCCTTTTCTTTTCAAACACATTTTATTATTCCTGCATAACCAATATCTGGAAGCCAGGGTACGACAACTTAGTTGGCAAATTTCGCTGTGCCAGCTTTGAAAACATACCCTTGAAGTTTTCAAACCAAAGTTCACAAGATATTCTTCTTGGGAAATATAAAAACTTGCAGATGGAATTGCTATGCTGCACACTTTGTCTTATATACATGCTTTACTGTTGGTGCTTTCAGAATTGATGGCACCCACCACTGTCACAGACTTACCCGGACCATGGTGGGTGCTGTCACTCCGGTCAGGATCTGGTCAGGACACCAAACTAACATGACAGCAGCTGGACTGGGGAGGAGGCAGGGAGATTCACGGATATGCCTCTGCCCAGCCCTGCCCCTGGACTGAGCACAGTGGCCCACTAATTCCTCTGCTAACGGGCAGCCATGGCGGCCAGCCATGGCCACCATGGTTCCCAGCCTCCCCATCACTCCGGATTATGGTGAGTAAAATGGGCTTTCAAGCTTTCAAACGTGTGGTGGGAATTAGCCAGGGCTGTGACTTGGGGAAATCCTTGAGTCACAGCCTGGTCTAACCACCATCAAAGTTGGGATCCAGCCTGGGAAAACATCGGGCGGGTGCATTTCAGCATGATGGTGGTCCCCGGGTTAATCTATGCTAAAACGCACTAACCCTGGCCACTGCCACTGTCACATCTGACAACTCGTTGTGAGTGTAAGTGGAAGTAATGTTTATGAACACAAGGTCATTTTTAAAGGAAAGAATATTTGCATCCACTCAGGTGAGTTTGTGGCAATGTACATAATTGCTTTAAAAATATTGTTCAATCTGTTTTTAGGGAAAATTCATCAAATACACCAAAATAAAAAACACAGGACCCAATCTTCCAAAGCCAGACATAGTATCAAAATTCTTGAGCATGTAATATAACAAAACAAATCATTAACTTTGGACATCCCACTACGGTAATCCTTTATACTCCACTTTTCCATATCTCTTTATTGGCTTCTAATAGCACTACAAAAATTAATCACGCCAAATTTAATAAATCTCAAGCAAGCACAAACTACCATCAACATTTTCAAGAAGAATCAAAAACACTTATCTGTAGCATAGAATCCTGGGACATACAACAAACATATGCAAATATAAGGCAATGTAACTTTGTAATCATGAAACAGTTTGTGGGACAACAGTGGATACACAGGTCTAAGCAGAAGAGCTGAATGGTATATCTATCACAAGCAAAATTACAATAAATTTTTCAAGCTGTGGTTTTTTCTTTAATGTCTGATGAACCTAATATTTTCACAAATTAACACAAAGTCACTATTTTCGGAAAGAGAGAAATTCAATTACAAATAATGGATTCTTGTAGAAATGCTACTTCATCTAGAATGATAAAAAGTATTTCAAAATTGTGCACTCTTTAAAATGCATGTTAACAATGTGAAAGTATCTGAAAGTATATTTCTTTGACATCTCAAGCAATTACATTAATTTTAATTCAGAAATCACAAGACATTGTTTAAATTCAAAATCTCCTTTGAATAGGCACCTTTGCAACACATGCAACAAATACGCACCTCTCTTTTAAACCTTACATTGACTCTGTGGTCAAATCCTGCCTATTCGCTCTCCACAACATTGCCCGCATCCCCCCCTTTCTCTCTATCTCCTCGGCCAAAATCCTTGTTCATGCCATGGTTATCTCTCGCCTCGACTACTGCAACTTCCTACTTGCTGGCCTCCCTCGCTCTCACCTGTCCCCCCTTATTGCAATCCAAAACTCCACCGCCAAGGTCATTCACTCTGCCCGTCACTTCGACCATGTGCAGCCTCTCCTCCTCTCCCTTCACTGGCTCCCCCTTCCTGAACGTATCCTGTTTAAACTCCTGGTTTTCACGTTCAAATCGCTCCACGACCAAGCTCCCCCTTACCTCTCAGACCTAATTTCCCTATGCACTCCTGCACACGCTCTCCGCTCTTCCTTTGTCCCCTCACTCACTTTCCCTCGTTTCTCCTGCTCGCCTACCCGCCTTCGACCCTTCTCCCTCGCTGCCCCCCATGCCTGGAACTCCCTCCCTGCCCGCATCCGTCTTGCCTCCTCCCTCTGCTCCTTCAAATCCCTCCTCAAGACCCACCTTTTCCTTGCTGCCTTTCCCAACGCCTGCTAGTCTTTCCCCGTACACTTACTGTCGGCCCCCCTTTGCTGACTGCTGCTACCAACCTCTTTGTAACCAAGCCAAGCATACGCACCTGAGACTTCGCATCCGCTTGAATGTTTGTTTGTCTTCTCCCCTGTCTCTCCCACTGTCCCCTCTCCCTGTCTCCCCCCCTTTGTCTTTTAGATTGTAAGCCACCGGCAGGGACTGCGTCTAATTCTATGTTCTGTACAGCACTAGGTCACACGACTGGCGCTATATAAATGTTTATAATAATAATAATGTTGCATTTTATGAATATATGCTAATCTGGGACATCACCCAGATTACTGCAGTGCAGTAACTTTATGATTCCATTTAGAACCTAAAATTGATGTAATTGGAAAAACCAACATTCACATCATACACTGTCAGTTACACAAAAGGAATTAAAGCTACAATAGCAACACTTTCTCTATATTGCTTAGAAACATCTAACAATTGTCTTTTGTTTTTAGTTTAGATGGTTTAAGGTAACCCTCTGACATCTGAAGCAGTTCCAGATTGGTTCAGGGTTGGCTTAACCAGATAAAATTCATCTCAGTGCAGACAGGATCTCAAGCAGGTCTTCTGCATCACATAATCTCTGTGAGGGCTTTGCACATGTCTTTCATCTGTGAGAAGGGTTGTCCTTATATCCTTCTGGATGATCCAAGTATGGCACTTAAGTACATATGATGCAACTTTAACCATGTGAGTCAATATCAAAGTGATGGACATAAAGTAACACATTTGTCTGAGGTCTCATTCGCACAGCACTCTTTTAGAGTGGATAGTAACACAACCGCACATTCTGAGCGGTGTGTGAAATCTTTACCGCTTCCTGTACTTCCTGATCATCCCATGTTCTCTGCCACTCACTAGAAAGGATTTGCTTGCCAAGATTGGATTTCATCAAGTAGTAGCAATGGCAGCGTGCCTTCTGATTTAACCAGAGCAAACTCCAATCCTCAATACATAATTTCTCGTTTGCCAACTGACTGCAGAGGCGTGGCCAGAGTGTCCTGGAGCAGGAATTTCCTCCCCCATATTTCCACTGTATGATTTCCAGAACACTGAATGCAGACGTAGGACAAGGGCCCTTTGCACTGCGGAATAGTACAGAGAGAAGTGAGGACTAGTGAACTGCAAAGGAATCAGAAGTTGCATAAATATATTGATAAGAGACAAAACAAAGGCTGCTTTTAGATAAGCGCAGCGTGCTCGCACTTGAAAAATCATGTGTCTTTGAAAAAGAGTGCGGGTGGGGTTTAGACGTCCAGGGATGCGCGTGAACACATTTTTAAAAAAGGCATGAATGAAAGAGCTTGATCATTTAAAAAAATGTGCGAGTGCGATAACGCGCATCCCCGCACGTCTAACCCCCACCCGTGCTCTTTTTCTAAGTCGTGTGATTTTCAGGCGTGAGCGCACCGTGCTCATCTAAAAGCAGCCAAAGAGATTCAGGAATCCATGGTGAGTTTTCAAGAAGGAAGAATGCTTTGTGAATGAGGATAAGTTCCTTGCTGAGCTCACAAAGGGAACTATCTCGGAAGGATAGGATAAAGGAAGAAAGGGGGAAGCCCTTGAATAGTCTCCCTTGTGTGTTCTGCTGTTTAGCTCTCCGGTCAAAACAAATCCTGTCATTAAGGGGCATGCAAAGAAAACATAAAGGTATACATCCCAGGGAACAAAAAATAATACGTCCCCAGGAAAATGGTAAAAATCATGATTGGTTGGTAGAACAAAGTCTCAGAATATATTGAAGAAGTCTGAGTACTGCAGAACTAAGCACTTCGGCAGCAACTGCCCTGGACACTTCAAATGTCCGAGAGGAAGTCAGCAACTTTCCTTTTTCAAATTCTATGTCATTAAATGGAAAAGCTTTGAAAATCAGGAAGTCTCTTGCAGGACAAGTTCTAAAGCTTCGGCAACAGGTTCTTAACATCTCCAGTAAATCTCCTGTGAACTCAGTGCAGAAAAAAATACTATTTCAGTAGACTTTTCTAGGAACCAAATACAGGAAGACTTCTGCTTAATTGACTATTCTGCATATATTTCCCTCCCCCCAGTATATTTAATGGAGAATATAATTACTAAGACAAACTTTTACAGACTTTCTGAGATTCTCTTAATAAAAAATTGCTCTGTTAACTAAATTGACTGACTAGCAGTTTTTGGCTTTTAACAGTCCATTCAGGTACGTTTTGATGCTGTGTCTTGGGAAGCTATTCAGTAGTCTTGGTAATCTATTTGCAGACACAGAAGCACTCCACTATGACACTGATCCTACTTTAGTAGGTGAGTGACAGCACAGGTCCTTGATGACAATCTCTGGGCGATTTCAGATGTCCAGGGCTGCCAGGCCCACCACACTGAACCACGGACGGGGATCCATTTTGGATCCCGGTCAGGAATCAGTCCAGCCGTTCTTTAGACATGCCGGCCTGATTACTACAGGGGATCAGGGAGGGGGTGGGACTGCGCGGCGCAACGTGCGCCCACATGGCTCTGTTTCCCCGGCCAGCTGGCCAGCCTCCGGGAGATGGGTGGGCACAGTGAACAATCCGACCACTGCGCCCGATCCATCTGCTGCGCCCGATCCCGTATCGCGGTCTGGGCCATGATCCGGGATGGACCACCGTTACAGATGTAACTTTTGGCCCATACTGGATTGTGGCCAATCTAACCACGATTCTGGACCTCCGGGCGGCCGGAGGTCCAGAATCATGGTTAATGTGATTCCCGCCAGTGATTCACTGGGGTGAACATCTGGCGGGAATCACAACAGATGAAATGGTACAAACGGCCACCACAGGGAATTCACTGTGCTTGACCGTGGTATCGTTTTGTCTGAAATTACACACTGTGTCTTTCTGAGACAACCTCTGTCTCATTATGTGGTGAATCAGCGTGAACCCGCCAGGGTTAATGGCTGAATATTAAGGATGTGCAATTCATATCATTTTAATTAATTATGAAAATTAATGGAGCCCCATTCAATTTCATAACCGAAGTAACAAAAATGAATGAATAAGAAACTGACATTTGTTTGATTTATTGGGTGATTTCAGACGTGATGTGGTGAGATCCACCACAGTGAATCCCACCCCGGTGTCAACTGCATCACCGCAGGCTGCGGTGAGCTGCGCGGTCCCAAAAGATGTGACAGGGGCTGCACCACCGCCAACCGGAGTGAACCCGGACTGGGGGAACCCTACAAATGTGACGAGGTGGCGAGAACTGCGGTGGGAGCCCCATGCGGACGCAAACATGGCGGCCGGAGGGCAAATGAAGCCACAGACAATGGAGGGATCGCCGAGGGAAGGGAAACATGAAGGGAGGAGGTGGAGGGAGCTGCAGCGCGAGCAGCACTCGCGAACAGCAGCTGCACGAAAGGCGCACGCATTTCAAAACGAGAAGCGCACACACACACATGAAGCAGCACACCCACACAACACAGGGGAGCCGAGCAGGGGGACAGGGAACCCCACGACTGGTCGGAAGCACAGGAGGTGGGGGGGGTGGCGAGGGGCCGGCACGGCCAGCCCTGCACGAGGGGAAGCACTGGACAAGGGCACGGACACCACCCCCACCCCCCCACACAGGGGAGGAAGGGCAAGGGGGCCACCCAGACACACACGCCCAAGGCAAACAGGGGGCCGGTGGAAGGCTGGTGCATGGTCAAGGGCCACCAAGGGGAGGGAGCGGCCCCAGCCCCAAGGAACAGGGGCCACCAGGCCAGGTGCAGGAGAGTGGGGCGCCAGGGTGGGGGAGGCAACTCATGGAGACAGAGGGCTGTCGCTACATGTCAGCAGGAGGGCACACAGAGGTCCCAGACGAGAGGGCGACAGGTGGGTGGAGGTGTGTCACAGGTGGTCCAGCAGTCCCAAGGAGGCAGAAGGCAGTGGCAATAGCACCCAGGCCACAAGTGGAAGGAAGGCACTGAGGAGGCACCTGGATGCCAGATGAGGCCAGCGCGCCCTAGACCCAGCTGCTGGGGCTACCATCGGGTGGAGGGGGCGGTAACAACAGCAGGTGCACATAGCGGGGCCATTACCACAGCCCCTGGCAGAAGCCGTGGGCAGCCATGTGGAAGCAGATTAGGTAGAAGGCCTCGAAGGGATCCGCACAGTTCATCCCGAGTTGCACATCAGAGCGGCTGCACATCTCAGACAGGGCCGCCAGCTCAGGTCCGGGGGGGGGCATGCCATAATCAGTCTCAGGAGGCCAGGGCAGGTGGGACAGCTCCAGCAAACGGTAGTAGGCAGCCACGCGTACCCTGCACGCTGATGAAGTAGGACACAGCCACGGCAGGGCCACCCTCACTCAGGCAGGTCGCATATCCCAGGAAGGCACACACACACAGGGTGGAGGCTGCCTCGGCAGGACTCCACGCTGCAAGGCCCCCCAGAGTGGACGGTAGGTGTCCTTCAGGGAAGGGGGCGAGCCCCAGCTCCTCATAGTGCCAGCGGTCGCGACATAGCCGAAGCGCAGCATACCAAAGCTCAGGCAATGATAGGCATCCTGCTGGGTGGGCAAGGAGCGCAGGCAGCACTGAACGATGGGCGAACGCCACAGGTCACAAAGGGCCATGCTCTCGCGGGCGGTCCAGGCATGGACAGAGCCCCTGGAGCCACCGAGCGGGACCTCGGGCTGAGATGCAGCTGCCATGGTACAGCTCCTGGAGGGTCTGAGCTGCAGCGGCCGTGGAGGCAGCATGGGATGCAGGGCAGGGGGGCTACACAGGCAGACAGGGGCTGCCAAGGCCGACAGATAATGGCAGGACGGGAATAATGGGGCCGCTGTGGAGGAAGGCGAAGGGAGTGGGCAGCGCACAGCTGCTGGCATTCAAGGCTGGACAGCCCCATGCATACACACCTGCTAGATGGATAGGAACGTTAGCAAGAGCACGCACAGGGAGACTCAGCAGCCCGGGGGCCGAAGCCCCGGGCCCGGGGGGGGGGAGGCAGGACAGGGTACCCCCAATGCGGCACCACAGCTGCTACCGGGGGAGCACAGCGACACCCCTGTGTACCCCCACCCCCTTGTCACTGGCACCGGCAGACCCCCCCATGCAGGGGGCTGAGCTCCCAGGCCGCTAGTACTTCCGACATAGGCTGTGCGGCCACCGGTGCACAACCAATGGCCCTGGGGGGTGAGGGGAAGCGTTCATACATGCGGCACAGGTGCATGGTCAGGGGTGGTAGCGAGCACACATTCCCCTACTGCTGCCTGCCTTTTAAATCTCCCTCCGTGTTCCACTTGTTGTTAGTTGCCTAGCAGCGACAGCTGGGTGCTGTCACCGCGGCCCATGGTTGTTTCCTTCCACCGCGGCCAGGGGTTTCCGTTCAGAAGTTACTTTTCATTCACCACACTTCTGGACCTCCTCCCGCCCCGTCCTCACGAAGCGTGGTTATGTGCAGCCCGGGCTGCGTTTGACTGTGGTGACCATCTGGATGCAAGCGAACAGACGTGCACGGCTCTTTCATCACCGCCCATGTTTGACTGCGGTTGACTGTGTGAATGCTGAAAACGTAACTTCTGAAAGCACCCACTTTTAAATTTTTTTTGTTTTATTAAAAATATATTTTTTAATAATAAATAATCACGTGCATGCCCAAAATGGCCTTAAGGTCTGCTCTGTGCACCCTTTCCCAAAATGGTGCTGGTGTCATTCTGAAAAAGGTCCATGCATGCGCATAATGACCCCCGTCGCCATTTGTGCAAGCACAGTGCTTTTTAAAAAATAATTTAAAATAAAACAAAAAATAAGCAAAAACAGTAGAGTCCTTTCCACCCCCTCCAAAAATGAATGGGTTTTTGTAAATGAAAGCTAAAACTAAAACGAATTATGTGCCTTCTGCACACTGCTACTGAATATATCATAGAGAAATGTTGTGTTGATGTTAGGAATTGTGCCAAACGAGAGGAAGGATTTTAATTGTACCTAAAACAGAGGTGAAGAGAAGGGCACTAAGGCTGTTTTTACACAGACCGCCCCCCGCTTGGTGTTTGGGCGGGTGTGCCGGGGGGGGACGTCTGTGTATACAGCCGGTGCGGGTGGGGGGAGACGGGTATCCATTCAGTGTTTGCCCGTGTGAACACCCACCTCCACGCACGGAGCCCTACGGAAAATCGGAGGAGGCTCCGTGGGTGGAGATGAGTGTGTCCATGTGAATGGACACACCCCCACCTCCACAGCTAAATACCCATCCCCTCACCCACCTCCGTCTGTGTAAAAAGGGCCAAAGACAAAACTTTTGTTGTGATCTTAGAAAAAAAACCCAGCTACACACACCTTGTAAACAAATACTGCACTCATATAGCAAATGTATTTTTGTAGCAATGAAAGGTAATGATTCTGTTAATAGAAACATCCAGAAAACCAAGTGTACCATAGAGGGGAAACTACTGATCATCAGTCTTTAGCTACTTTATTAAATTATTGTTCTACTATTTTTATGAAATTTGATTTGGTGGCTATCCAGCTTGTCCATGACTATAGGCTTTGGAAAATCCTATCTTGTTTCTCAGGTGTTATTGCTATCTTAATTTTAAAAGCATTATACAGTGGGTGACAGGAGTTATCTTCTTGGCTGTCTCTAGATAACACGATCTTGTTCTTGTGACAGTGTAGGAGTTAATCCTCCTTGTTGCTATGGTTTCCTATAGAAGCCATAGGTTCCATTTTCTGCAGACTGCATCATTCTTCTAAAAGACATCACGGTATCTCAGTTTGTGACAGTTATTTACAAGTGAATGGTACACTAGTATTCTCACAAAACTAGTACCATTAGGGAGATTCGGAATTGTCTGTTAATAGGACAGTACCTCACCCTGTAAATGGTCCCTTAGGTCTTTAGACAAAATTTCCATTGGCTGCATATATTAGGCCAGATCTAAAGCTGAAGGGAGCCTGATCCTAAACTCACACATGCACGACTGTGCAGGTTGTGTGTGGTTTGCATGCAGGTTGTCCACACACTGCATTCTCTGCACAGGGGTTGTGAATGTTGGAAATACATTCCTTTGGTTGCATCCCCCCTAAGCACCGAAACAGCAGGAGTAGACAGACAGATCAGGGAACCCTTCCCCCATCCTATCTGTCCTACTCCTGCCAGGACCTGATTGGTCAATCTCCTCCCCCAGGAGGTTTCTCATCTCTTTGTGTCTGAGAGAGCTTCCTTCTTCCCTCCTGAACACACCTAGTCTTAGGACTTAGTATAGATGTAGGCCTTTCCTATTCTACATGTATTTCCTAATAAAGCTACTTAAGCTTAAGTATGCTTCCTGCCTGCTTATTGATGATTAGCTACTCACACTCCTCTGTAAACTCTGCATTGGGCAAATGGATGCAATGATCTCACAGTCCTTGCATTTCCAACAGGGCACAGGTTGCACATGGGTTGTAAGCAACATTGTGTGCACAGCTAGAACTGAAACAAGTACCTGATTTGGTACCTCTGGGAAATACCTGCATTTGTTAGTACCATTTTGGGTATTCCACAGGCTACCTGATCACCGATCGGGTACCCAAATAACCCCCACATCAGTAAATCTGGTTCTGATTTACCAATTTTCCAGTTACCAATTGAAAAATCGGAACAGAAAACAAAAAAATCAGGACTGTAAGTTGATATTCTGGGATCGGAAGTTGCTATTCCAAAACATTCCAGGACATCAGGTACCTGAACCATTCGTACCCGAATTTTTTTAGTTGATTTAGGTACCTGAAATTCAACAGATATACTCATTTTTGCAGGTACTTGTTTCAGCTCTATTGCACACCCTTTTGCACAAGGTCTAGGACAGGATTGTATGACAGTAAATCGTAGGACTCGCATTGATTTTTATAGACTTTGGATTGACGCTATTAATAAGATTTTAGATCAAAGCTGGAATATTTCACCAGTTTTAGATACCAAAACCTTTCTTGGGGACATATATATGAACCTCTTTTGGTCTTTAGAGAGAAAATAAAAGCAGCGGGTAGCCTTATTAGCACACTGAGGGATTTTATAAAAAAATAAAAACACAGTAATGCATCATTAGTAACAGTTTATTTTTTAAATATTCTTTATTTCCTTTGGGTCCAGGCCTACAAGTTTTTCCAAAAGGGCCTCAGATTGATTTTCGGATATGGTCATTCCTGCAAATTTGGATGCTGTAAAATGTCTAAAGCAAAATCATGATATTTTGCACCAACATGACATTAATGGGAATTTTGCCTTTATTTTTGCCTAAGAAAGTGCTGCCAGGTTGACCCATAATAATTAGACAGATGTTTGCATTGTGGTTTAGGATGCCACTTATGTATTTAGTAACCGTAATTAATCACCTCGTCCCCGAATCTCATGAAAAGCAGTAGATTCACTACATCTCACTGTCGTACGTCTTAGCCCAAATAAAGAGAAAACTGAATTCTTAAGGGACCATGTGCCCCTAGTGGTAGCATTCTGCAAGGCACCAAGTGATAGCCTGCTTCTGGGGAGACCACAAGTTCCCTGGGAATCGGGCTGAAGCGGCAACTCCTTTTTCCGCTGCACTATTTCATTCCACCATTTTGGAATTGCCTGCGACTTTCCGCAGCTTTTCTGACGGCATTCTGCAAATTCCGCCGGCATTCCACTAATTTGGAAACTGTCAAAACAATCTCAGAAACTGTTGGAACAAACATTGTTCCGCTACTTCACAGTGTTGATGGAAATTGTGGAAGATTGAAACTGTCGGAACAAACATTGTCCTGCTATTTTCGAAACCAGTGGAAGTAATGGAATGAAAGAAGCAGAACGGTGGAAGTAGCGGAACGAAAGTAGCAGAATGAAAGTCTCTATCACACCATCCTGCTCACTGCGCAAGACCTTTTACCATTGGAAAAAACTACCACAGCGGCTTGCCATTTTAGTCCTACCTGGGAAGCTAATAATTTGTATAATTTTAACAATCATATGATGAGAAAAGAGAAGTCTTTACTATAAAAATCTTACTACTAATGATGCATTAATATGCTTTTATTTTCAACAGCACAGCACAGTGTGTTTTGTGGAAACAAGCTGTTCTTGTTTTAAACTCTGAAGATCAGAACAACATGAATAAATATGTATTAAAAACACTCTTTGGGTAAAGGATAAGATATAAAAGATCCAGTGCAATATCCCAGCCCAAACCAGTTCTGAACTGGAATTTTAATCCCATTTAAATGTAATATAAAATTGTATTGATAACAAATTGGCTATAAACTTTGCCAAATCTAAACTAATGGTTTTCTCCTCTAGGAGGGTGCAGCATAGGTGGGTGGTGGGCAGGCAGATGATCCAGCAGGTCAACTCATTTAAGTATCTAGGATTAACTATCCATAAGTCCGGCTCCTGGAGGGAGCACGTTAGACGGTCTGAGGCTTCGGCCAAAGCCCTCACCTCACTAATAGTTAATTTTGTTGTTAAACTAGGCAGGAGGGTGGTTAAAGCTGCAGTAGGGGTCTTTAATGCCAAGGTCAAGTCCCAATGCGGTGCGGAGATTTGGGCACCTTTTGCCCCTTATAAAATAGATGTGATCCCAGCTAGGTTTTTCCAGGTCCTCTTGGCAAGTCCAAGAGGCACTCCCTTTGCTGCCCTGAGGGCAGAATTTGGTCAGCTTAGTTGGCACCAGTGTGCTGTCATTAGGGCCCTCAGGTTCTGATGCAAACTACAGTTTGACCATTGCTCACCACTCCTCAAAGGCATTAGGGAGGATACCTTTATGAATCCCTGGCAGGTGTGGGTAGGGGAGTCCTTGGTTAAATGGGCCTTTCCTTGAGTTATCTGGAAGGCAAGTCTCAGGCCCAGACATAGAAGGAGGGTAACGGATAACGGATTTGGGAAGGCAGGAGGAGGTGGCCAAGATCAATCAATCTCCCCATCTGAGCTCATATTACCGTTGGATCCCAGACAAAAACTGTATGGCCTATTATTTGGACTCCAGGGTATCTTTCAGGGATAAACAATATATCTTCATGGCGCGGGTGAATGCCCTTCCGACCCGGGTATACGAGGGCAGGTTGGAGGGCATTCCTTTTTTGGATAGGTTATGTCCCTTCGACATGCAGTCGGTGGAGACGGTAGCCCATGTTATGTTATTTTGCCATCTGTATGACAGTGCGAGGGAAAAGCACTTGTCCCTGCTTCTTACTGAATTGTCAGGGTGGGCGGAGGAGGATCATTTGGGATATCTACTCAATAATTCTAACCCGCAGGTCAGCAAGGCGGTGGGTGGTTTTCTCAAGCAAGCTATGGGGATGCGTAAGAATTTTCTTAATTTCAAGCCCATTGAGGGCGTGAATAAGGACTAGTAAGCGGTTTGCTTTTGTAACTGAATCTTAATGGGGGTTTGACAGTAAACTTGCTTCTGTTGTATTTATTTTGCTTATGTTACCTTGCTTGTTTGTATGTCCTAACTGAGGCTTTGCCAGCAATAACTTATGTTACGCTTAATAAACATGATATATATAATATAAAATGAACCCTGAAGATGTAACGGTAGCAAATGCCTCCAAGAGTTCCAAATGCTTCACTGCAATATAACATGAGATCTAAGATCATGTGACTGAGCATCAGAGAAATACAAAAGCATCAAATACAGCGATGGAAATACAATTTTAAGTAAAGAAATAAATGAGATGTGTGCGTTTATTAGCCATACTGGTAGCAGCAGCATGAAATCGCTGACAGCCAATATGATACAGGGAGCAACTCATTTGCATTCCTAATTTGACCTCAATTGCAGCATAATAATTTCCATATACTCTTCATGTAATTACAGGCCAGCAGAAATCTACACCCACACTGACAAAGTGTTTGAATAACAAAGCAAGTGCTTGGATAATTTTTTTCCCATTCAAAAGCATTGCACATTCTACCCAAACAACATAGGAAAAATTGCCACACAGGCCTGCTGCTGGTATTGTTTCCAACATTTGTTCTTCAGCAGGGCTTCAATCCTTTCAACTTTTCATCCTTCTTGTATTCATTGGGGGTGGCCTGTGTCTTTATGTTTTGTGGGTACTGTGTACACAGAGACACTGGGAAGAATTATTGTAGGGCTTGGTCCTGCAGTGCTCAGGCCGTCATGCAGAGATTGTTGGAGTAGCTGAACACTATTGCTCAGCAGAGGTTCAACAGCTGCCCACACTTAACTGTGTTTTTCTCGCTGAACCATGTTGAACTAGGCTTGCTGTCTCTCATAAAAATTCAGAGACATGTTGGGTGAAAGCAGACATGACGCTAACTCCACTTTAACACTTCGGGAACATTTCTTATGCATGTTGCAGGGCTACATAGGGCAATACAGCCCTGAAAAATGCAAAATAAATGTTAAAATGGTATTAAACGGTCATGAGACATCTGTTTTCACCCACTGAGAGACAAACTGCAGGAAGGGGAGGCAAAGTTGGGGCAAGATTGGATAGGTGTGATGTCATACATTTTTGGGAGTGTGCAATAGCTAATGGAGTAACAGCGGTCCAAAGGGAGGGTTCCCCTTATGTACCCCCACAAAACATTTCCACCTCATTTTGAAATAGGAGCCGCTCTGCCTACCCTAGATTAGACTACTGTAACATGCTCTACGTGGGGCTACTCATGGTGATGTCTCGGAAATTGCAGCTGGTGCAGAATGCGGCGGCCCGCCTCTTAGTGGGATTGGTCCGCCGGGAGCACATTACACCAGTGCTCCGTTCTCTGCACTGGCTGCCAGTGGTTTTCCGGGCCCGATTCAAAGTGTTGGTTTTGTTAAAGCCCTAAACAGCCTGGGCCCTGCCTACCTGTGAGACGGCCTCACTCCCTGGGTCCTGGATCGGCCCCTGCGGTCATCCGGGGGTGCCTTGCTTGAGGTCTCCCGAGTTCTTCGGGGGGCCATGCAGGGGAGGGCATTCTTGGTGGCCGCGCCACGGCTGTGGAACTCCCTTCCGGTATTGGCTCGGCTGGCCCCGGACCTCCCCTCCTTTCAGAGAAGTTGTAAGACTTGGCTGTTCCGCCAGGTGTTTGGCGGGGGAGATGGGTAATGGGGGTGGGGTTTGGAAATGGTGGGGTAGGATGTTTTTTGTGTTTTCCTCCTTTTATGTGATTTTAATTGCTGTCTTAGATGTTTTAGAATTTGTAAGCCACCCCGAGCTGCCTGTGGCAGGAGGGGCGGGGTAGAGTTTAAAAAGAATAATAATAATAAAAATACTTGTCCGAATTTTGAAAAAATTCACTGTCGACAGGGAGCAGCGTGATGCAGCAGGGACTGTCACCGTAGGGGTAATCAGTGCCTGAAATCAAGAAGGGAACTGTCCGCTGTGCCAAAAACTCAGGTATCCCCTTCTCTTAGTGTGACGCTCATGACAGTGGCTCCCACATTACTCCACAAGTTACTATGAATTGCAGTTGGTGCTAACTCATTATAGGAGTGTTTCCTCCAGAGACACACTAAAGGCATTCTGGAAATCAAACTGCAACATCAAGCTCAGCCTTCCTGGAGAGAACCATCCAAATCAGAAATTTGGTGATAAATGTTAGTAAAGGAAGTTGTGGTCATTATCTGAAAGCATTCAGCAGTGCTCTGATTGTATGATACCATATTTTAAGGTTTCACTTAAATTAAAAATCCCTAGGCAAACTTAGAATGAATAGATGAATATCAAGGAGGTGCTTCAAGAGACATATCCCTATGAAAAGAGGATTGATGAGGATCAGCATTTCTAATAAGCCAACCTTGAGTTAAGGCTCCTGTCACTTTAAAGGTACTGCTGTAAATTGCACATCTGCCAAGTTGCTGAGCAAGCTGAATGATCCTTAGATTAGAAACAGCACCAAGCTCCATGTACTGGACAGCTGTTGAGCTTCAACTGCTTTAGAACCATATCTGTACCTATGCAGGACCGAGCGCATAGTGAAGTCAATACACCCAAGACAGCATTATAACAAAGATTTGCTGTAGCTGGAATTGGAATTTGCACCCTGTGATCCACAGACAAATCTAGAGACTCTCATTCTCATTCCATACAAACAGGGGTTCCACCATACCCTTTGTTTGTGTATTCACCTCCTGCTCTCCGACAGACCAGACTGTCAGAACAAAGCTGTGCTGTCTCTCTTATTTTCTAATTTGGCACATGCAGGCTATGCATTTATTAAAACACAAAGGGACAATTTCTGCTCTCCATAATACCACACAAGTCCTATGGCCCACTACTATGTTGCTTGTTGAAAGTGAACATAAGATAGAGGATGTTGCAAAATATCTTGCTGAAGTGGTTCTCACGCTGGTCAAGGGGTGAAAACAGACGTGAAAGTATCCTGCATTGGCCTGAGATAGCTTGCCTTAGCCTGGGACTCACCTGCAAGTCTGGTCAGTCATTGCCAGATGTTTGCCCACTACCACCCTGGGGTGAATTGCCAGCTGCTACAGGATGCATGAAGTGGCAGTGGTCTGAGATGCAGCCCGGGTGCAGGCACGGCCACCCAAGCTAGACCGGGCTAACAGTGTCCCTCGTCTGTTATGGGCCCATCCAGCCCTGCCGCAAGGCTGTTCAGAAAGGCTGGGTGCGGGTGCTTCTCCAGGCTCCCCCAATCAGCTGTTCAGTGGGGCCAAGTTCACATGCTCCTCCAGTCCCCCTGATCAGCTGTTTGACAGGCCGTGTGTGTGTGTGTGTGTGCTCCTCCAGGCCCCTGGATCAGCTGTTTGGTGGATGAGGTGCGCACACCAAACTACTGATGGTGGGCTCAGAGGCGCGACCTAACCTGCAATGGCCAGTCCTGAGGAGCGCCCCCCATCAGCTTCTTGGTGCATGCTCTCCAGCCAGGTAAGGGTGTACTTCTGCCTCCCATTCAGCTGTTCGGTGGGATCCAATCCTGCTGAGCAGCAGGGTTCTGGGAGTCCATGTGAACAGTTCCTTGGGCCGACCCGGGGAATGGAGGGACCTGTGATGGCAGCCCCCATGCCTGGGCTATGGGGGGAGGGCTGCTTGTGTAAACAGCCCTCTCCACCAACCTGAGGAGTGGTAGCTATGGTGGCCCGCCCTAGGGCAGCCCAGGGAGGCGCCTTACCGTTGTCACCTCTGTTTTCACCCAAGGCTGCAACATTAGAACAATTTTCAAGAGCAGAGCTTGGCAGCCCCTTTCACTGCAGACACCTTCTCAAGGTTCTTGTTTCTGTAGCAATGCTAACATTCCTGATCAACAGTCTGCATGCTCACTAGGCAGCCAAGTCTTGCTTCCTGCTCCCATGACTTTTCTTTTGATTCCTGTACGCTACCTTACATAATAAATTAGGGCAAGTTCGGTATTTACACAGTATGGCTACATGAAAAACAAACTAACCAATAACCTTATACAAAATACAAGACAACCTCACTCAGGAGTCCAGACACATTCTGCTGTATCTACGCAGAGACCACATAATTTCCACTTTGTATTAGCGACCTTTACTAACCAACCATTCAGGGCATCAATAAATCAATACCTTCTAGAAATAAATATTATTTCTGCAGTAAGTCAGCTGGATATGATACGTAAATCATACATGATACTGGATATATTTATACTACAAGAATGTGTATGAACGTGACCCTATAAATGAGGTTACAGAAACACATTGCTTGTTTACTAGCGTTATGTCTGTGAAGAGACACATGCCAACAGATCAAAAAAGTAGAAGAATCATTTCCCAACAGTACACTGAGCAAGCTTGCTAGTTTTCATAAATATATCATTGACTACACTATATTAATCACACCAAACGGTTACAGTCAAGTTTACCAAAGCACAGTATCCAAAAGGTCGTCAATCATTATGACTGGCAATCAAATGAATCATACATTCCTACGCATTTAGAAACCCCAAACCCTCCATCATCTTGAATTCATGTTTAGCATGTAGTCAGTCTTCAAAAACTTTTAAACAGTTTTAAATTGGGCAAATCTAAGTACAAGACCTACTACTGGGGGGGTTTCAACATTTTAAATGACCCACGTTCCCAAATGAAAGGGGAGCAGAAAAGACAGCAGAAGCCACCCTGTGATTTCTCCACCTGCCACTAATGGACAACAAAGACAGTCTAAAAACAGTTACTTTTGGCCCACTGTTGTCTGGGACTCAGTGCATGTCTGCTCTACTGCCCTGAGGCAGGTAGGAGGCTGGCCCAGAATGAGTCCCCCAGATGGTCCTAGGCGCACATCTGGGCTAAGGGCCACTCATGCAGGTCAGCACAGGCCATGGTGAGCCAACACGTCTGTTCAGCCCCGCTATCCCCGCCGCTGTGGGGCTGGGGCTTTCATGGCTGCCTGTCATGGCAGGGGTGTGGGTGGCAGGACAGCTCTTTAGTCACAGGCACATTTGGTCAGTAGGACTGAAGTGGCAACTCTTTTTTCCACGCCGCTATTACCATTTCAGCCCTATTGTTCGGTGCCCCTTCCCAACCCGGAGAGTGGTAGCTACTGTTTCCCATCCCGAGCCGGGGAACTGCTGCGCCATTCGTGCATCTGTTTTCACCCACCGTTGTAGGGAAGCTTAATACCAATAAGTGCCAGACTTTTAATACACAATTATCAGCAATAATAAAAAGAAAATCAGTATAAAAGTGCACAGACATGATGGTGGCAAAAACTACCTCAAGACATGTCTCTTATTCTTTACTGAGGATGAAGTTGATGCTCTACTGCCATATAATGTCACAATATAATATACTGTATAATATACCATACCAAATCAAAATCAAATTTATTTATGGCTTGCTCCAAATAAATATACTGTACCACACAGTAAAATATAGCGCTGTCTAGCCCAACCCAGTAAGACTCACCACACAAACAGTATAGATTTTTAGGCTTCTTACTTCAAGGCCTTATTAGAGTCGCTGCCAACTTGAGGCTCTTGACTTTGCTGAGGGTGCAGGCTCTACAGCAACCCTCTTCTATCTAACCAGCCTCCTTTACATTTCCCCCAATCCTGCTGGGAAAAGCAGCCTTAATGAGCAGCAGCTTCCTTGTTTAAAGGGTCAGCAACCTGTCCTGTCACACATGGATGGTAGGGATGTGCATGGTGATGAGTAATTTTTGTCTTTCCAATTTTTGTCATTTTTATCTTTGTTTTTTCTCTCTATCTTTCATAACAATTTAGTGCAGGTAATGAACAAAACTCACTTTACACATTAAATAATAAATAATAGACAACACATGGTGTATATATATATATATATCCTGTGAATGTCTTTAAATAAACAGCTTTTCATTGGCAAATCAGCAGTATTTTTGCTCACTCTCCTATCCGACTCAAAATGGTCCCTACAGTTTTTAATACACAGATAGGGAGGAGTGCTGCATAGATCACTCTGCCCATTGGGCCCACACCCTGCCAATAGGAGATGTCACTGTGTCATCCCCCCTCTGGGCCCAAGCCCAGCCAATAGGGGATATCCACATATCATTCTCTCCCTGACTCCTCATCTCTCCTTTAACTCTTTGTGACTGACAATCCCGCCCGTGGGAGAGTGACTCATGCCCTGCCTGCAGCCTCCTCTGCATGTCCGAGCAAGCGCAGGGGCTGAGCAAAACAAGCTACTGTACTGCGCATGCGTGCAAGTGTCACAGGTTTGGGATTGGGGCTCTGAAATTGGGGGGGGCTCTCTGAATTCCAGACCCCCCCACCCCCAAAGGATATATTTTCGGGGAATTCAGAAGACACAAAATGCACAGCCCTAATTGATAGTAAAGCTAGATAAAACCCACGCAGCTCACTTGATGACTGAGGTTTCTAAGCTGAAACATGAAACATAGTTGTCCGTTAGGTGATTGTAAACTAGGCCAAATAGGTTTGTATTTGAACTGGAACTTTCAATGACACACTGCTGGTCTCTTATCCCCTATTCCCAGCATCCTCCCTACTGCATATGTGCATGTGCTTTAAGTGAGTAGCAAAATAGGCTGGCTAGTAGAAGGAAGGATTCCAGGACTAGGGCTAATAAAATTACAATTTTTTTTTTTTTCTTGTAAGAATCTCACAAGATTTCAGGCCAGGGACTGAGATCTCAGCACCAGTACAATACCTTACGAAATATATAAGTGAGGTCTAGCTCACGAGAAATACATAGTAAAAAATCCCAAACGAACAACACCCCCTCCCCCGTGTGTGTACAATATGACCACAAATTGTAATTACAAATAATTTTAATAATAAATAATAAATGACCATTCTGCGCATGTGAAGAAGCTGTTTCCCAAAATAGCGCCAGTAGCATTGCCGCTATTTTGGAAAAGGGCAGCCGGTCTGCAAATGCGTGCATAAACAAAACGGCCACTGTGCATACACAGAACGGCTGCCTTTTTCCAAAAAGGCGCCATTTTGGAAAACTGCTTTGCATGCTCAGAATGGGCCTGGCGGCAATTTTGCTCATGCACAGTTCTTTTTTGTTTGTGTTTTTCCCATTGTGTTTCTTGACGATAATGCAGTTGACATGCTGCCGGTTCTTGTATTGTTCTCTTTTGTCAGAATGAGTTGAGAACCATGATTGTCATTGAGAAACATGAGAATTGCGAAATCAAGCTTTAGCCCTACTACAGACATCTCGTTCATGTGTACCCAGATTCACACAATGGTTGCATACATTGAGCTGAGATTCACTTAGGCTAGTGGTCCAGTTCAAGCATATTTTGCACAGCACAACAAGTTGATAATGCAGTAGCACACAGAGGGTGAACAGTCAGTGTTTTCAAGGAAACAGCAATGTGAATGCTTTCCAAGATACAGCAGTTCTGGTGCTTTCTATTATCTAATCAATCAAGAGACCATTTGCGGAAACTAAAATTATTTTGAAAAAACCAGAACAGTATTTTCCTCAGATGCAGCAAATATTGATTAATTTACAAAAAATCTTTTATATCACTGTGATATTTAGCAGATAAGAAAGGAAGAATAATTCCCACCCAAAGACTGCACGTGTAAAATTCGCACAAATAGCGTTACACAATTTATTGGTTACTGATGCATAATCCGGAAAATGAGGGACAAAAAGGAAATGGAATTAACACAATGAAAAAAACAAAACCAGTATATAAATTTTATATCATTTTTATAAGCAATTACTGAGCTACTCTGCTACAATAGTTTTATTGCCACTCATTTTGAATGGCTGTGCATACCAAAATGCAAACAGATAAAACCTTTAAACACCATCACACCATCAAGTATTCCCTGAGTGGCATCCTCCTAGGTTGTCCAGCTCAGTGCTGCTGCTGTCTTTACTTCTGCAGCCATTAAGCTGGGCTACCAGTTGATAGGGAGCCCCGTTTCCATGGTACCTGCAAGCAGGTATGGCTGGAGCCATGGCTATGGCACTGACAAACCCTCAGAGTTCCAGCCCAGCAGCAGAAGTCTGTCACCTGGCACCTCCATTAAGCCCCAGAGAAGCAGCAGCATTGGCTCCAAATTCACACCTGAGTCCTGTTTGAGCTTGAAGGTGGGTAAAATCAAGACATTTAGTCAGTGTGGCAGTGATCTGAACTGGGTTGGGAAGCTGCAGTGGACACAGTCTGGACTGGGTCAGGGCGCTGAACAGATGTGTCCATGTATGGACACACTGAATGTGAGGCTGTCTGGCCCCACCCCCACGCTGCACCCAATGCCCCATCACCTGCCATAACAGGCAGTCATGGCAGCCAATAACAGCCAGCCATGGTGGCGAACCCGCCCCGGGCTGTGCCCAACAGACATGATGGCTCGCTGTGGCCTACTTTGAAGGGCCTTAGCCCAGGCTGTGAATTCAGGTCTTTCCCGATGTCAGAGCCCTGGCTAGCTGCCAACATGGCCAGGAGGCAATCCTGGCTAACATCTGGTGATGCCTGCACGGATGTGCAGGTGAGGTCCGGGCCACAGTGGGACAAAATGGGCCGCTGTCACGTCTGTTTTTACCTAGCATTACGGCCAACTTGAGCCCAATCCTGACTCAGCCGACCTTTCCTCTACCTGTGCCTAATTGTAATGGGGCAGCCTTACACCCATTGTGTGCTGTGACATCAAGGCATCAAGGTGATGTCATGGCTAACCATTGAGTTCTTCCATCATTTTCCTGATGTGCTCCCCTGTCTCCAGGGATCACTGTGATGTGTTGGCACTCCATGGGGGGCGGGGGGTGTACATCAAGAGAAGGGCAGGGTTAAGGTGTTCACCTGCCCTTTCTCCAACATTTCCTCTTGTCCCCACCGAGCACAAATGGTGGGGTATGGCGTAACCCCATCCCTTTCCTGAGACGGCCCACTCTTGTCCTACTGTCACAGTGCTCTGGGGTGGCAGGGCCACTTCCTCACAGGGAGCCTGACCCAGGCTGAGGGGCTTGGGCCTGGAGAATTCTTGAACCAAATTGAGCCCAATAGGACACTTTGAGTCCAGCTGTGCTTGGTCCAGCTCATAGCAGCAGTGCACCTGCCTCAAGAATGGGGCCAACCACGGCTCCTTGGATGGACTCATGTGGAGTCTCCCTGGCTGGATAAGAGGGAGTTAGGCAGCAAAGTTTATTTCATCTGTGATAACAAAATAGTTAGGGTTGTCCCTGTAGCTAAATAAATTCTCTAGATTCTCCTCCATTCTCAAATGATATCACAGAGACAGAGAAACAGCAGAGTGAAGAATATGGCGAACTGGAGGTTTGGTTTATGTTATTATCCCCTAAACAGTTGGGGAAGGCAGAGATACTGTGAGAGGATCACGAGCTCACTCTGTCAGCACCACAAAAATTGCTTCCTTCGCTCTCCTATTCCTTCAAGAGGTGAGGCTGATGATTCATTCCATGTTTATTCTGGCACATACAAAAAGCACAAAAAAGAGTGATTATTCATTTAGATTTTGCGCAACAATGAACCTGCAGAATTTATGAGTCCATGGAGCCTCCAGTTTATGATAACTTTTTAGCAATGGTAGTATTCATTTTTCATACCCTTCTTACTTGCACAGTCTTCAGCATCATGCACAGGTCTTGTACTTTCCCTTCTCTCTCTAATAATCTACACCGTACAAACAGATTGCACAGGCAGCTCTGGGCAGTTTACAATTAAAACAACATCAAAGCTAAAAACAACACATAAAAGGGAGGATTAAAATATCCCTCCCCACCCACAATACCCATCTGCCCCACAAAGGCCAGGCGGAACAGCCAGGTTTTACAAATACGTTGAAAAGAGGGGAGATCCTGGGCGAAAAAGGTCTCCAACGGCAGGGAGTTCCACAGCTGTGGAATGGCCACCAAGAAAGCCGTCCCCATCCTAGCCCCCCTGAAAAACTCAGGTGACCTCAAGGAGAGCACCCCCCGATGACGCAGCGGTCGATCCAGGATCCAAGGGGTGAGGTGATCCCGCAGATAGGTTGGGCCAAGGCTGTTTAGGGCTTTATAGGCAAACACCAACACCTTGAATCGGGCCCGGAAGACTATAGGCAGCCAGAGCAGTGACCGAAGAACCGGTGTAATATGCTCCCAGTGTCCCAGTCCCACCAGGAGACGGGCCACCGCATTCTGCACCAGCTGCAGTCTCCGAACCGTCACCATGGGTAACCCCACATAGAGTGTGTTGCAACAGTCTAGCCTAGAGCTGATGAAAGCATGGATGACAATGGCCAGGTCAGAGTCCAAAACATACGGTCAAAGCCAATGCACCAGATACAATTGGCGAAAGGCACTCCTTGCCACAGCCTCCACCTGAGCAACCAGGTGCAGCTGTGAATTAAGGAGCACTCCCAGACTCCGTACCTGGGAAACAAGCAGAGGACAGACCTCATCAATGATGTGGGCCGTCACCCCCACCGCCTTACCCACCAGCATCACCTCTGTCTTGTCGGGATTCAGCCTCAGTCAATTCGCCCTCATCCAATCCCCCACAGCTGCCAGACACCCGGTAAGCACCGAGACTGCCGGGCCTGGGTCTGAGATTGCTATATTACTATATGAGATTACTATATTGACTACCATGGTTTTTAAAAATGCACATGTCTGAAGATTTTGTAGAACTACTCAATGAAATCCCTGTATTAAATACAACAAGGGTCAGAAGAAGTCTTTAACCATTTTCACAACAGAAACTGAGCAGATATCACTATGGAACATACATTTATTATCTTACACCAAAATTAAGCACCAGTGTGTTTTGCCGTTGCTTAGATATCAGTTTGTGTAGTGAAAGGGTAACATTCTAATTTATAGAAAGTTTCTCTTCATAACACCATCCTTTTGACAAACAAAAAGATCCTACATAATGCCAAGATTAAACTACATGGAGAGAGGCAAACTCACTTCTATGCACTTTCATTTCTGATTTGGTTACTAGAAATGTACCCCACCTTCCACTTGTGATGCAAAGAAAGTGATAAATATCTTTTAAATTGCTTTTTATAGCCCGTAATTTTGAAATATTGAAAAAAAGAAAAGAAAACATTTTATTTTGATCTGTGTGTGAAATTACTATAAAAACCTTGTAACTGCTTTTCAAGTAAAAGCTTTTATTTCATCAAATTCTCTTTTTGTACTGCATTGTGTGGGAGAGTATAAGAGTGCATTCTACTTAATAGCATTTTATCAGAAGAGTCAAGAAGCTGAAAAAATACCATGAATTAGCATTGTCAGGGAAAGACATTCACTTCATTTGACCTAAATTGAGTGGTGGGACACGCCTGTTCAAGTCTTAAGATTTTACATTATGGACGTTAATCACCACTGTTTCTTCTACAAAACTGTCCTGCGTGATATTCATTTTAGGTTTATATTCCATGAAACAGTATTCCCTATGGTAAATGTGAAGGATTTAAAAAAGCTATGATTAGATATCCACATATACCACACAGTGACATTATCATAAGTTATTATTATTATTATTATTATTATTATTATTATTAACAAACATTTATATAGCACCAGCAGTATACCTGGCACTTTACAAAGGAATAAAATAGACACGGTCCCTGCCCCTAGGGCTTACAATCTGAGAGACAGTAGCTGGGGGAGAGACTTAGGAAGGGGAACAGAGGGAGAGACAAGGGGTCTAACATTCATGAAGATGCGAGGTCTCAAGTGCACGTACTTGGCTTGGTTACGATGAGAACAGCAGCAGACAGGTCCATGTGGCAAGGATAAGGGTAAACAGACCGTAGGTATAGGAATAGTGGCTCAGCAGGATAAAGAGTCAGACCGAGCAGAGCGAAAGAAGTGAGTTTTAAGGAGAGATTTGAAGGTATGAAGGGAGGGTGCAAGGCGGATGTGGACAGGGAGGGAGTTCCAGGCATGGGGGGCAGCAATAGTGCATTGCTCCATAATATGTATTACCCTACCATACAGGCCAGATTCTTGAATCTTTGCCGAGCTGAGGAGCACTATACACCAAGAGTGGTCCCATTTTTCATCATGAGGAGGAGGAAGATGATCTGACCCTATGATCTGACCCTACACAGGCTCTGGCAGAGGCTGTGTCGGAAGTGGTGTTGTGGTCCCCAAGGACGATAGTCCTGGGGGACCTCAACATTCACACTGACGCAGTCCTCGGGGGAGCCGAGCATGAGTTCATGGCTGCCATGGCAACCATGGGCCTGTCCCAGAGGGTCAACGGCCCGACACACCTTGGAGGACATACCTTAGACCTCATGTTTTGCACTGGCCTTGAGGCGGGTGGTTCGTTAATGGGGGAGATATCAGCTGTGCCCTTGTCATGGACGGACCATTACCTCCTGCAGACCTTCCTTCTAGCACATGTCTGCACCCGGAAGGGTGAGAAACCTATTAGGATGGTCTGCCCCTGGAGGCTGTTGGACCTGGTGTGGTTTCTAGGTGTTCTGGGGGAGTTACCCTCTGACCTTGTCACCGTCACATCGATGACCTTGTCAAGCTGTGGAACACCTTGCTGATGGAGGCCATCGATCATACGGCTCCCAGGCGTCCACTGCCCAGGCAGAGGCTCCGCAGACCTCTGAGGAGGACCTTGGTTCTCTGAGGAGCTGCAGATGCTGAAGCAGGAGGGATGGCGGTTGGAGCGACGGTGGCGCCGTTCTTGGCCTGAAGCCAACAGATTGAGGCATAGAGCTAGTTTACGAGCCTATGCCATGGTTATGCAGGCAGCAAAGAGGGAATTCTTTGCTGCCCTCATAGCATCCGCAAAATCCCATCCGGTGGAGCTGTTCCGGGTTGTACGGGGGCTGGTCAGTCCAGCCTCCCTCAACCCTGGAGTTGAGTCATCATCTGTCCACTGTGACCTTTTTGCGGATTATTTTGCAAAGAAAATCACTCGGATTCACCAAGACATCGATGCCACACTTAATACAGTGGAGGAGGTATGTATTGATGTATGTGTGTTTTTATTAACTGTTTGACCGTTGGTCATAACAAAATAAACAAAATAGACAATATAAACAAACACAACAAATACACTGGTGGGGAAATTACAACAAATTGTTAATCTACACAGAAAGTTAACTCATTTCCCATCGACCAATACAGCTAAGATATCCATGTCCATACAAAAGAAATTAAAATATATAATTTAAAATGTTTGAATTTCCTTGTGTTGCCTTACCCTTCCTGTACTTAATAATGGGATCCATTAGACCATACAGACACTAGAGATTGGTCTTTTAACTATCTATTCCCTACTCCTTCCCCAAAACCATAACCATCACATTTATCGTCTAAAATTAGCTTAGAGCTAGATTACTAACTATCGCCGGTTTTCTCAGGCTGGTTATGGAGTAATAGTCCATCTTTATTACGAGTATCACCTTGATTGAGGAGACATAACCCCTCATTACATAAACTTTACATCGCCATGGGCAACTTTAATAGCAAGCTCACGATGAAACTATCCAAGATACCAAATAAATAACGACACCCCTACTCAGCATATCAAAACAGAGTCAAGAGATCACTGTCCCAGGTAGAAACAATAGTCGTAGTTTACCAACGGTCCCAGACTAGTCATTTCGGACCTAAAACATTCCCTCCCCCTGCTTCTACCACTCTACTGGGAGGATACAAGCATTCAACCTCCAAAGGGTCCACTGACCTAAAAGGCAAGTCACCAGCCATGCCCATTTTTAGTGTGAGTCCTATCACTGCCCCCCGCCTGTCTTTGCCTTGCCTGCATGGCTAAATTAGCAAAAATTGCGACTGCCTTTGTTAAATCTGAAGCGTTAGGGTAGTTCTTGGCCACTGAGTTCTTCTCCAATAGCTTTTGAGCAAGAGTTAGTACCCTGTCCCAAAGGGTCGTTAGCATCGGACATTCAAAAATCAGATGTCTATTGGTATCTAAGGTCTGAAGGTCGCAAAAGTGGCATATCCTGTCTTCCCATGAGAGCCCCAGGTAGCCGCCCTCCAGAATAGCTGACGGGAAAACCCCGCGGCGTACTCTGGAGAACACCCGCCTGGTATGGAATTTCGGCCACGCTACCAAATAAGAGGAATTCGCAAGGGGGGCTCCCGGAGGGGCATAATCCCTAGCTACCCATTGGAGTTGTGCTTGTGCTGAATCCAACTGGCGTTGTTGGTCCCTGAGTCGTTCCCTCACCTGAAACCAGGCTAATTTAGAACTCATAACTATCAGTCTTAGGGGGTCAAAGCCCAGCTTCCTAATCACCTCTTCCACTTGTTCCAGCCAGGGAGCCAAAAGCCCTCTGTCTCTTGCTAACCTCATCAAGGATTTATCCTCGGGGGGTAATGAAACGATCTTAAGCCAGTATCTAATAATAGACTGAAGGGCCAAAAGGCATAAAGGCCAACAACCTTTGTTGGCCTTTATGCCTTTTGGCCTCAGAAAAATCTGGGGAGTTCCTTTCGGAACTCCCAGAATTGCACGCATAAAGGCGTTCTGGGCCGTCTTGAGCGTATCAATGAATGCCAAGCTCAGCGGAGGAGGTAGAGGTGATAGAAATCCCGCCTTGTCCGGTTTTGTGGGATCAGTTTCAGTCGGTGACACCCGCTGACGTAGTGGGGGTGCTGGGGGCTGTTTGAGCCACCTCTTGTGAATGAGATCTGTGCCTGTCCTGGCTGATTAAGAGCTGCCAGGAGACAATGGGGCTATTGCTGACTGGGGTGGTCAACACCTCCCTGCGGGAGGGCAGAGTGCCAGGCTGCCTCAAGGAGGCAGTGGTATGGCCTCTGCTCAAGAAACCATTGCTTGACGTTGACTCCCCTNTCTGTGCCTGTCCTGGCTGATTAAGAGCTGCCAGGAGACAATGGGGCTATTGCTGACTGGGGTGGTCAACACCTCCCTGCGGGAGGGCAGAGTGCCGGGCTGTCTTAAAGAGGCGATGGTGCGGCCTCTGCTCAATAAACCATCGCTTGACGTTGACTCCCCTGCCAGCTATCGACCTGTCTCTAACCTTCCCTTTTTAGGGAAGGTTATTGAATGGGTAGTGGCTCAGCACCTCCAAGGGCATCTCGACCGCATCAGTTATCTGGATCCCTTGCAGTCTGCCTTTTGTCCAGGGCATGGCACTGAGACAGCATTGGTGGCTTTGGTGGATGATCTGCACTGGGAAATGGATAGGGGTCGTTTGACCCTTTTGGTCCTATTAGATCTGTTGGTTGCATTTGATACCGTTGACCACGAGATGTTGGTGACGCACCTCAGGGACAGTGCAGGGGTGGGCAGGATCATTCTTTTTCATTTACCCCCCACCTTTTATTTGTATCCTGCTCTCTCTCGCCTACGGCGACTCGAGGCAACTAACAACAAAGGTAGAAACATATAAAATAACAATAACAACTATAATTCAATACAAAACAACATAACCCAAGTAACCCCTCAATTATTACAATATAATATAATCTTTCAACATTAACCTTTCCTAATGTTCTATACCTGCTGCCACCAGGGAAGAACTAAACAATTCCAGCCCAGTCTCCTGCTCTTACCAGGAGAAGGGGTCCATCCTCATTCCAGTTTACAGAGTTTACAGTAGTATAATATTCAATACACAACAATTTTCAATATTCAGTACATAGCAATAGCTCACAAATCTATACCTTCTAATGTTCAGTACAAAACAAACCACTACCACTACAATAATCCCTCCCCCATCCCTTCCCCTGCTGCCATCAGAGGTTGGTACTAGGGGAAACCTTCCCCTCCCTCATAACTACCCCCTTAATAAATACCCTATTACCATATCCCAACCCCCACTCCCCCCTTTTGCCCCCAGCAAACACGGCTCACCAGGATAGTGGCCCCCCTGGGTCCCCTATGGTCCCCGAAGGGTCCCAAAGGGTCGCATCCTTTGGCCGCAGCCCTTTGGCCTGCGGCAGAGCCGCTGGCAGCTCTGCTTTAAGCTCCCCAGTCCACCTCCGGGGTCAGGGGACGAGCCAGTCTCAGTGCCCGGTTTATTGCTTACCCTGCTCCCCCCCCGGAACTCACTGACAGCATGTTCCTCTTCCCCGCAGATCGTCTGTGGGGGTCAGGAGAAGCATCCAGGAGCGGCAGCAGGGTCACCCCAACAGAGTAGCAGCAGCAGCGGCATGGCGGCCAGTCCCGGCCAGATGGTAAGCGCCTAGTGAGTCCGTCCAATGGTTGAATGGTTTCGCTCATTCCTGGTTGGGAGAACTCAGTGGTTGAATGGTTCCACTCATTCCTGACTGGGAGAACTCAGCGGGTGGTGCTCGGTGATTATTTTTCCTCTCGCCGAGACCTCTCATGTGGAGTCCCTCAGAGTTCTGTTCTGTCCCCTCTCCTGTACATGCAGCCGCTTGGCGAGGTGATCAGGGGTATGGGGTGAGGTGTCATCAGTATGCAGATGACACCCAACTGTACCTCTTATTTTTAACCGACCCAGGACCGGCTGTCTCAGTGCTTACTCGGTGTCTGGCAGCTGTGGGGGACTGGATGAGGGCCAATCAACTGCAACAGAATCCTGACAAGACGGAGGTGATGTTAGTGGGTATGTCGATGGAGATGACGGCCCCCTTGGTAGAGGGGGTTTGTCCTCCACTGACTTCGCAGGTCCGGGGTGGAGGCTGTGGTGAGGAGTGCCTTTCACCAGTTACATCTGGTGCAGCGACTTTGTCTGCTGGTTTCAGTTCTGGATTTGGCCACCATCATCCATGCTTTTATCACCTCTCGGTTAGACTATTGTAACGCGCTCTATGTGGGGCTACCTATGGTGACAGCTCGGAAGCTGCAGCTGGTGCAGAATGCAGCAGCCTGGCTCCTGGTGGGACTGGGCCGCTGAGAGCACATTACACCAGTGCTCCGATCTCTGCACTGGCTGCCCAATTCAAAGTGTTGGTTTTGACCTATAAAGCTTTCCATGGTCCGGGCCCTGCCTATTTGTGAGACCATCGCATTCCCTGGCTTCTGAATTGGCCCATGCAGTCATCTGGGGGTGCCCTGTTGGAGATCCCCTGGGTTTCCCGGAGGGCCACGCAGGACAGGGCTTTCTCCGTGTCCGTGCCGCACCTCTGGAACTCCCTCCTGGTAGGGACCCGTCTGGCCACAGACCTCCCAGTTTTCCACAGGAATTGTAAGACCTGGCTGTTCCATCAGGCATTTGGCGAGGGAGAAGGGTGAGGGTGGATGGGTTGGTGGGTGGTATAGGTTTTTTTCTCCTCATTTTTATTGTTATTTTTGATATTTGATGTTTTATATATTTTATTGTATTTTACTGATTGATTTTGTTAGCCACCCCGGGTTGCCTGTGGCTGGAGGGGTGGGGTATAAAATGTTAAAATAAATAAATAAAATAAATAATGATATTAATTGCTCCTCTGCTTACCAAAATATAATATCCATAATGAAACAACTCTATTTTGCCTCATTCTGCCTTGATGACATTTAAACTGGCTAGATTCTCATATTTTATACAAATTAATCCTGTAGCCTGGAACAAATCTAGTATCAGAGTATTCATATATTAATTAATTTGAATTTGCACCTCTTGGATAATTGCAGCCCATTTCCTGCAGTCTGAATCATGTTATAGTAATAGTTTTTGGTAGTTTTTTTTTAAAAAACAACAACAACAAAACACTCACTAAATTTTATGTGAAAGTGACACTCTGTGAACCAGATTGTAGGTTGAAAAAGTAGCCCCCACAAAAACCTGTGAGAGGAAAACATTTAAGTGGAATGATACACAAAAGATGTTCTTAATAACATGTACTTACTTTACAATAAATATATTGTAATAACAAATCTAGCCCTTTTCTTTGTTTGAACCATTAACCTAAGCTGCTAAACAATAGCTTGTTCCACTCAATTGATTTGTTCTTTTGTTATGGCAAAAAAAGTATTCCTATTTCCTTTTGTAGAAGATGTTTTCAAATTAATTTAATGTTTATGAGTCTGATCCTAAAAAAGGGCAAGTAGGGTTAGAGAAAAACTGTTCACTGCTATATTTTCACCGTTGTGTAGGCTTTCACTATTGTCAGGAAAGGTTGATACAAGCTAAGTAAGTTTTAACATTTTATTTGTTTATTATGTATTTATTTTTAAAAATTTAATATCCCGCCCCTCCTGCCACAGGCAGCTCAGGCCGGCTTACAGCATAGATCCACACAATATAAAAACATATAATATAACTATAAAAACATATCATTCCCCCATGCCCCTCCCCCTTACCCATCTCCCTCGCCAAACGTCTGATGGAACAGCCAAGTCATGCAACTTTTATGAAAGGAAGGGAAATCCGGGGCCAGCCGCACCCCCACAGGAAGGGAGTTCCACAGCCTCGGTGTGGCCACCGAGAATGCCCTCTCCTGCGTGGCCCCCCCAGAAGACTCGGGGCACCACGAGAAGGGCAGCCCCCGATGACCGCAGGGGTCGGTCCAGTACCCGGGGGGGGGGGGGTGTGAGGCGGTCCC